>LPNX011065571.1:544521-593583 GCA_001517045.1 Pseudotsuga menziesii
CAAGTTATTCTTGTCCAGTTCACCAGGCTCACTTGATAAAAACCACTAAGTACAACTTAGGTGGTAACAGGTTGATTAGATCTAGGATTTGACGAGAGCCAAGGAAAATAGATAAACTTGTTTAAGATGTGAAATGCGTATTGTTAAGTTAATTTACCAAGTAAGCGTTCAACCACTTTAAATTTGCAATGACCAATAGATTAAAACATTGCTCAATGATGTAAAATATAACAAACCATGAACATTTACAATAACAATAGCGAAAGAAAGATAGCAATGGATCACAATGCTTGAAAAGTAGAAGTGCATAAACAAGTAATTTCATTGCCATGAGAAACAACAAGTCATTCACCAAGTGAGATTGCAATATAGAACAAGTTATTATTATTGGAGATCTTGAAGTTAGTCTTTGAATGAGGCCTTGCTTGAGAGAAGATGTTTGAAACAAGGTATCACCCAAATTTAATTAGACCAGACTTTTTGAAGTGATTAAAATCACTTCTCCAAGTTTGGGAATGTGGTCTTATTCTTAGTTAATGTGCCAATCACTCCGAGTTAATTATCCATATAACATTTGCTCATTAATCCATGCTTTATGGAAAAGAAAAGTGACATCAAAAGCTTGTGCAACAATGAGAAGTAATGAAGTAAAACTTGCACAAATGAAATTCTAGATTTTTGAGCAAATGATTGTGTGAAATATAGCACTTCAGATCAAACCATTGAACCAAGAGACATTTCCAGAATTAAGAGTGAAGTTATGTAGCCGGTGTCTTAGAAATAAGTGAAATTATAAGTCACCGTTAACCAAATAAAATCACTAAGTTATTTTTCTGTTATATCATGCAAAATGTAACAGTAAAACTTAGAAATTTTCGGAATTAAATTGAGTTTCTTTAGCCAACAATTAAAGGTGATTTAACCAGTGAAAAGTACTTATTAACCAAAGTATTTTTTTCAGAAATTAGTGCTTGCTGTTCCAATGATTTTCCAGAAAAGAAATAAGCAGGAAATCTAATGAAATTCAGTTTTTTACCCCAAAAAATAAATGCTAAAATTTAAAACATGAAAAATATGAATTCTAAGATGCTAGAATGGCTTAAACAATTTCCAGAATTAATAGATATTGCTGTAGTAATTTCCAGAATTGATTAAATGTAAGATTAGCCATCTCAAATCACTAAAAACTTTAAGAAAAATCAGATTCCTTACCCAGAATTTATAGTGATCATTTCCAGCAAAAACCCATATAAAAAATATGGGATTTAGAGCTAACTAGAGTTTTTTATTTTTGTTTTTTTTTCATTAAATGAGTGGACTAAAACTTAAATAAATGAAATTAATGCCCAAAAAAATAAGATAAAACCAGAAAATCACCTAGGCAAAAATGGAAAAAATCCTACAACATTTTTGTTTGATTTTTTGAGAATTTTACCCTCAAAACAAAATAAAATATTTTGGATTGTTTGGTTGAAGAAGATTGGAGCAATGACTAGTGCCTTCAAACCATTGGGCAAATTGGGTCTTGGGATCAATCCTCCTTGGGCCTTGTTTGAAAATGCTTGACTGGAATCTTTGCAAAATGCAAAACAAACTCCTACCCCAATCTATTGAGACTTCATGAAAACTTTGCCAAGGAAGGGTGGCCTAAGCACACATCTTCAATCTATAGCTTTAGCTTATACCCTAGTATATGCAATTTTGATTTGCAACCCCTCCTAAGATAACCAAATCACAAAACTAAAATATAAAAGAAGCATGAAAGAAATTCCCCACTTGATTCACATGAGCAAATTTACTTTCTTAGTGAACTGGGATCATAAATCTTACAATGCCAAAATAAATATGTCACTTGAATATTCAACCATCAAGTTGTGCCACAAGTGAAGAAAGAAACCCAAGTGACAAAACCTTCAAATGTAAAGTGATAGTATTATTCTCCAACAACAACAAGAAGATACAATGAGGATTGAGCTCTCTTATATAGGAGAAAAGCTCAACTTCCTTTACAAGAAAATAATACGAAATGTATCAAACACTAGATCTATCCTATACGCTAGGGGCTCTCCAAGATAGAGTAAAAAATAACAAACATCTCAACTAACTAACAAACTCCCCAAAGAGAGAGGGTGCTCTAGGAGAGTAGGTCCAAACAATGACCAAACATAACCATCAAGGCCCAAAAACCTAGGGTGCTCCAACAGGAATGGACCAAAATCCATCAATATACATATGTCATAAATATAGCTCAAAGTACTAGAGTGCTGCTTCAAGTTTGCCACACGTGGCTCAAATGGTCTTCAAAGGTGATATCAACCTGAAATGTGGTAAAGTATGCTACAAACCTCCTCCAAAGAGGGTGTGCTAACCTCCAAACATGTGCCAAATGGTAGGAGGGGCCACTCCCAGGTCAAAACAGTAGAGCTCCCTCCTAGAAATGCTCAACGATCCAACCTCCATTTGTTAGAATGTGGGATGGCTCCATGAAATATCCTCAAACGATCATTTATGAACATCCATGTGTCATGTCAATGGTTCAAAGGTGATGTGCAAGGTCCAAATGTGAGGGAGGGACGATCTAGAAGTCCCCTCTCGAAGCTCCCATGTGCCATCAATAAGGGTCTCCAACATGTAGAAGGGGGACGTCTCCCTCAAAAGTGCTAGGAAACATCATCTATAATCATCATCAAGTGTAGTGTTCCATCAAAATATGCCTAATAATCATCAAACATACCAACTTAAGTGTCATATCATGTATGTAAGATAAATCACTATAACCTATAAAGGCTAACCCATCATTTAACTTAGGCATTGTTATCAAACATAAAAATAATACATGAAATAAAGTACAATACCTTATCATTTAACGTAGGCATTGTTATCTAACAAGTCAATGACTTCTTTAACCTTTACTCATCCAATCTAACCTTGGTGTGGCCCTATTAAAACCTTATTAGATGTGACATCCCCAAGTTAGGATGCATAGCCTATCTACCTAAGTCAAGTAAGGTTGAATGTAGTGAATTATGTACTAGGGAAGAAAAGGGGTCTTTATGAAATAACCATCATATCATTATGAGAATGATGGGTCTATCCTTAACTTTCAAGAGTTAGAATTAAATATGTTTCTTCTAGATGTGTGCCTAAGGAAGTGTTGTATGGATCATCCATCCTTGCGCTTTCATATTGCGATCCCTTTTTTCATTTTTTCTTTGATATTTCATTTATTTACATTTCATAGCCCTTTCATTGGCTTAGTCCCTTTGTTGTAGATTTGGCTTCGATAACCTGGGACAAGGGATCCCGACTTTTTGCAAGAGGAGTATCTCCCATAATTTTTCATTTGCCTTTACATTTAATTTATTAGCATCATCCTTGAGAGTACAAGACTCTTTTAGCTTTATTTGAGGCATTCATACATGAGAATAGTAAAGAGACCTTAGATTATCGTTGATGATAGATCATTCATAGAGGAGAAAGTGAAGGAGATGGATGAATTGGCTAACAGAACAAAAATTGGCTAGGTAAAATGTTATGAAATGGATGAAAGCACTTTAAATGAGTTTGCTAAGGTACGAATTAAGGTTCGAACTAACACACTTCTAAGGTAGAGCACACCAATGTAATATCCCAAGTGATATTCTATTGTACTTTGCTATTATGTTTGTTTGTTCATACACTCAAGATGTGCCAAAAAGCTGAATAAAAGGTGCATGCAAAAGTGCTGTGCCAAATGGCCCTAAAAGATAGCTAATCTAGAGAGATAATAGGTCAAAGGCTTTTAGTAAGAAGATACACACATACCACTGATACTGATGTTGTTAATCCGCCAATAGATAAGAAGCATGCAATGTTTACCGGATTAATAAGGTAATAGTGCTCCTCCCCTGATTTTGACGCCTAGCTACAAGAGTGCCCTCTTTCTGATGATATTGACGTTTTTGAAGGAGGAGAAGTCCGTTGGTGCTGAAACTTTGTGGGGATGGTGGTCTAGACCTTCCGGAGAGATTGGAAGGCACATGCAGAGATTTTGCCTCCTCGAAGGCACCTAGCGAATTGTTCTACCTCCTAGATGGTCATGTCCCCCTCTCTAACGCTTTTGCTGCTAAATGCTCTGGATATGCAAACAAGGAACTGCTAATCACCCAATGCAGTGTGGCGAGTCTGTCGAGAAAGATGGTGTCGACATGCGAAGGAAAGACTGAGATTCTGAGTCCCAGTGAATTCTTCTAAGGATTTCCAGCTACTCCCTAGCTGCAAACGTGAACCTGCAATAAATCTCCCTCTATGTGCTGGATCACTAAAGGCGAATGAATATGGTGAATACTGATGATAGACCTGGATGATCTATCCTGAAGTGATTAGGGCAGATAGATTTCACTATCGAAACCCCTTGTTAGCTAAAGACCTTCTTATCCAACCCCAAATGTTGCTGCTGTTGCTCTAGAAACTAAACTCAACAATAATAATCATAGATGATCCTTTTGGTTCAATGATTCTTCTTATATAGCTTTAGCATGTACTTTTAGGGTTTGCATGTCACTTTTAGGGTTTTCACTTTACTTTTTGCATGCATGCAATTCTAATTGCTCGTTGACTTAAGACTGAAGAAATAAGGCTTGCATGCTTTGCATGCTTTAGGATAATAACTCTGATGGCCCTCTTTACTATACTGATGGCTTAATAATACTTAATAATTATTCTAATATGCTCTTGGTATTAAATGTCCTCAGTCAATTCCCTATTTATTAATAATAGAACATTACAGTCCTCCCTCGCCAAAGATTGCTTGTCTTCAAGCAATGCCAACACAACTCCACAATCAATCAACTGAACCAACTGAATCCGAGGATGATCCTTGGGTCCCAAATCCTAGGAGATCTGTAGCACCCTCTGCTCAAAGCATTGAATTGCACGGTACCATCACAAGATATCCTATGGAAGCCTCCTATAAGTAGAGTAACTAACCACGGTGTAAACGAGGTACCATCACAAGAGACCTCCTAAAAGCATCCTCTAGCAATCACTAAACTGCTAGTCACTGTAATCCCAGGGTCCCAAATCAATCTGAGAATTGCAGAGGTCAAAATGCATCCACCACTACCTTGCATAGTATCGACACAAGGAGCATTGTGTAGACTCCCAAGTAACCCCATTAGTAAACACTGTATCAATCCCTCATAAGGTCACCCGCTTGGATCCCAATGCAAACTTGTGCATCTTTCATCCTAAATATCCCAAGGCTCTTGTGGGACTATACCCCTGGCTAGGAATGCCTTCCCAAGAATTGCCCACTCAATAGGACACCAACTTTTAATCTCTCTCCAATCCAACCCCCCAAAAGGACCTTGTCCATAAGCACCATCACAAGGAATAATCCTACCAAGATGACATTCTGCCCTTCTGATTTCAACTGGAATGCTCATATACTGCTGCCCAATTTCTCGATCCAGGCCAACCTGTAAAAACCATTCTCCATTATGCAAATGTGGACTCAAGCTACTGCAAGCCTTGTATATGTACTCCTGAAGAGGATTGTTTTGAAATGCAATAGTATGTTTCTTCTGCTAAAAGCCTGATTGCTGACTTGGTACATACAACTCAAAGAACTGTAAGCTCAACATCTCGCTGGAATATCGTGTCCCAGAGTATCTTGGTCCTCTCTTTCATTGCTAGAATGCTTTCTTTAACGCGTTCAATTTTCTTTTGGTGATTATCATTTGGGAGCTTTATCTCATGCCTGTATAAACTCTCCCTAACCTCCATGTGTGACTGCCCACTTCCTCAACTGTTGTGCTCATTGCCTTGTACCTCATGTATCTTGCCTATCATAACTGTTTGGACTACTGTTGTAGGTGATGAAGTGTGTACCACTACCAACTCCAACTCATCACACAACTTGTCCACAATCTGACTATCAGATGTGCTGGTGTCGCTAGACTCACAGGATGGATCTAATGCTATCTCCTCATGCACATCCTCATCATGTATTGTTAACTCCAAATCAAGCTCACCATCAACCTGTACTTCGGGCTCATCTTTCTCCACTCCAACTCTGTTTTTAAGGAAATCTTGATCCAAATCCTTGGGTTGGCTCCTGAACTTGATGGTGTAATAGTCTTGAAAGGACAATGCTGCTCATACCTCATCATCCAAGGCTAGATATTCCTGATATCGAGGCAAGTGTTGCAGTGTTGCTAACCTCTCCAAATTTTCAGTCAGGATCCTTCTCATTGTCTTCATGTTCAAGCCCACAGCTGGCCAGGAACATGCTTTGATACCACTGTAATATCCCGACTGATATTCTATTGTACTTTGCTATTATGTTTGTTTGTTCATACACTCAAAATGTGCTAATAAGTTGAATAAAAGGTGCATGCAAAAGTGTCGTTCCAAATGGTCCTAAAAGATAGCTAATCTAAAGAGATAATAGGGAAAAGGCTTTTAGTAAGAAGATACACGCATACCATTGATAATGATGCTGATAATCCGCCAATATATAAGAAGCATGCAGTGTTTGTCGGATTAATAAGGTAATAGTGCTCCTCTTTTGATTTTGATGCCCAGCTACAGGAGTTCCCTCTTTTTGATGATATTGACGTTTTTGAAGGAGGAGAAGTCCGTTGGTGCTGAAACTTTGTGGGGATGATGGTCTAGACCTTTCAGAGAGATTGGAAGGCACATGCAGAGATTTTTCCTCCTCTAAGGAACCTAGCGAATTGTTCTTCCTCCCAGATGGGCACGTCCCCCTCTCTCACGTTTTTGCTGCTAATTGGTCCAGATATGCAAACAAGGAACTGATAATCACCCAATGCAATGTGGTGAGTCTGTCGAGAAAGATGGTGTCGTCATGTTAAGGAAAGTGTGAAGGAAAGACTGAGATTCTGAGTCCTAGCGAATTCTTTTGAGGATTTCTAGCTACTCCCCAGCTGCAAACGTGAACCTACAATAAATCTTCCTCTGTGTGCTGGATCACTAAAGGCAAATGAATATGGTGAATACTGATGATAGACCTGGATGATCTATCATGAAGTGATTAGGGCAGATAGATTTCACTGTCGAAACCCCTTGTTAGCTGAAGACCTTCGTCTCCAACCCCAAGTGCTGTTGCTGCTCTAGAAACCAAACTCAACAATAATAATCATAGATGATCCTTCTTATATAGCTTTAGCATGTACTTTTAGGGTTTGCATGTCACTTTTAGGGTTTGCACTTTACTTTTTGCATGCATGCAATTCTAATTGCTCGTTGACTTAAGACTGAAGAAATAAGGCTTGCATGCTTTGCATGCTTTAGGATAATAACTCTGATGGCCCTCTTTACTATACTGATGACTTAATAATACTTAATAATTATTCTAATATGCTCTTGGTATTAAATGTCCCCAGTCAATTCCCTATTTATCAATAACGAAACATTATAACCAAAAAAAGAATGACATGAGTAATTGTTTTAAGCATATGAATCATTATACGAGCATAAAAGTAATTCCATGCAAACATATCATCATATAAGAAAACATGCTAAGAGTAAATGAGGGTTAGAGATGTCACAACACGTAGAGGATCAAACACTGTCTTTGGCTAGGCATATCCAAGGCATAAGGACCTATAACCGATGATGTATGTTGAAGCCATAGATGTCATCTCAAAAAAATAGATCAAAATCACCCCTTGCTAAAAGAGGGGTAACAGAACTCACTGCTGATATCCTCTTCGATCTTGGTACTATGCCCCGTACATCATTCTTCATGATGGAGGTGTAATCCACCATTACATTCCTCCAAACCTATTGGTCTACTAATCTATGCCATTGGTTTGAAAACATCTTCGGAGGTTTTATCTCTGAATGTGTTTCTTGCCTCAACACGCTCTTAAGCATCTCTTAATGTTTGAGTGAACCATCGAGGTCTTTTAACATAATTAGGAGTTGGTTTCTCCTCTTCACTTGAAGGTTGTTGTCTTGCACTAGAAGTCACTGGTGACTTTGCTTCAATCATCGGAGCCTCTTGCTCCTCATCGTTTGTCGCTGGAATAGTCTCATGAGACTTCTTGGATGCAATGGCTTCCTTGAACTTTACATGCCTATTTACCACTTTCTTTCTCCACTTTGGAATAAAGACCCCCAGGAGGCTTTTGAAGTCTCTTTGGAACTAATTGTTGTTGTAAATGTAACTTCAGAAGATATTCATTTCTATTTTATATTTATATTATTATTGTATTTTATTGTACCTCCGTCGGAGATGTTTTTCCTCCGTTCGGAGATGTCATTATTATGTTTGGTCATGCAAGGTCATTGAGGTAAAACCTCCATTGTAAGTCGAGGGAATAGTTCCCAGAAGAAATATTGTAAATTGTATTTTGAGTCTCCCAGGAGACAAGTTGGCTCTGTTAGGTTAGGAGGTCGACCCCACTTTGGGTTTAGGTTAGTCACTTGAAGAGTATAAATAGATAGCTTCCTCTCTCATTTGTACACACCACTCACTCAATCAAGTTCACATGAGCAAGAGAGAGAAGACAAGTTCGCTAGAGGAGAAAGAGAGAGAGCTGTAGAAGACTTCCTATCTTTGGGTTTTCCATTTTGTGATATTGTATTAGCGACGTATCTATCTCTGAGGAAGTTGTGGGGTTTTCTCCTTTATGGTTTCCCCGAGGAAAATTATTGTCTATTGTGTTTTGTTGTGCTTGTTATTCTTTCAGTTAAAGATCCAAATTAAGTTGAATTAAAGTGCTAACTCTAACATGGTATCAGAGCTAGCCTGAAAAGAAGGCATTGTGCAGCATTAGGAAACTAGGGCTTCCTAGTTCAAGGTCTTCTCTCCATAGATCATCAGAAGAAGAGGGCTAGGCTAATTCGCCCCAGGAGGGCGCATCTTTTGGAGGAAGCAGAATCAAGTTTGAAGAATCTTCATTTTTGACCCACACATTGGTGTCGAGAGAAAACTAGGGCATCAAGATTTTGGGGTTTTCCTCCATCAATTTGGAAAAAAGAGTACATTGGACAACTTGCCTTGAAGAGGCGCATCTTCATGTCCAATCAGAAGTTTAAAATTCCTACTTTGGAAGATTAGGGTTTCTCTGACAAACCCTAGGCCAACCAACTCCAGAACCAGGTTGTGCATCTCAAATTGGTCAGACCTAAAATCTCTGCTATTTCCATTTGAGGTTCTCATTTCAAAAATGACTCACCACACCTAGCTAGAGGATAAGCTTGAGGGAGCTGACACTGACAACTTTCGAGCATAGAAGTATAAGATCTCTCTTGTCCTTGAAGAAAATGATTTGGTCAAATATATTAGTGAGGAAGTTCTAGTACGAGAGGGAGATGAAGCAAAAGCTATGCACAAGAAGAACTTGGTCAAGGCCAAGAGAACTATTGCAGATTCCATTAAAGATCATCTCATTCCCCATGTGTCATCTTTGAAGACACCCAAGGAGATGTTCGATGCTTTGACGAAGTTATTCGAAGGGGAGAACATCAATAAAAAAATGACATTAAGGAACTAGCTCAAGAATGTGAAGATCCTAAACTCAGAGACCATGCAATCCTACTTCACAAAGGGTCTCTCAAATAAAGGAACAATTTGAAGCAGTTGAAGAAAAGGTAGAAGGAGAGATTGTTATGACCACCTTGAATGGTCTTTGAAGATCATGGGACTCATTCATTCAAGGAATATGTGCTAGGGAGAAGCTGATCACTTTCAACAGACTACGGGAAGAATGCGCTCAAGAAGAAGCTCACCTAATAACAAGAGAAGAGAAGACGGGAACAAATGATGATCAAGCTCTCATAGTTCACATTAGAAGAAATCGCAACAAGAGGGAGGACCATCATCACTGAAGACAAAGGAGACCCCAAAGAGATCTATCTAGTGTCAGATGTTACACATGTGATGAGAAGGGACACTACTCCAGAAATTGTCCCAGAAACAAAGGTTCTTCCAACAAGAAGACTAACAAGAAAAGACATCATGCTCATACCGCTGAAGATGATGAACCGGCAAGGAAAAGAACCAAAGATGGAAGAGTTCATTCTTCAAGTGATGAAGAATATGTCTTAATCTCAGGACTCACGGGCACTGCCACACATGGGAGCAATGATTGGATTGTAGATAGTGGAGCATCTAAGCACATGATGGGATATAAAGAATCATTCATCAATCTATCTGAGCTTCAGTCACCTCACAAGATGAAACTTGGGATGACTATCAATAGTCCATAAAAGGAAGTGGAGAAGCTTCCTACAAGCTAGACTTCAACAAATCTTTGAAGATGAAAGATGTTCTATATGTTTCAAGATTAAAGAAGAATCTTCTCTCCATCTTAGCACTAGATGCAAAAGGAATGAGGGTTGCATTTGTTGATGACCAAGTTCTAATGTGGCCAAAAGGAAAGACAATAGATGATGCAACAGTAATTGGAGAGTAAGAGGGAGGCTTGTAAAAGTTGAAGGAACAACATGAACAAGCATTGGTTCATGACTCCATGGAACCAAGTGAACTATGGCATAGAAGGCTTGCACATGTGCACTATAGAATACTACCTATTGCAAGCAAAGCAGTTTCAGGACTTCCAGAAATCCAGACAAGACTTGAAGGCATTTGCAAAGGATGTGCACAAGGAAAGAATGTAAAGAAGGCGTTTCCCAGTACTGAAAGCAAAGCAAAAGGAATATTGGAGATAGTCCACTCAGATGTATGCAATCTCATGTCATCCAACTCACTGAGCGGGTATGTATATTATGTTTCTTTTATAGATGACTTTTTTTGTAAGACTTGGATCTATTTCTTGAAAAGTAAAGATGAGGTATTTAGCAAGTTCGGAGAATTCAAAGCCTTGGTCGAAAATCACACCAAGAAGAAGATCAAGACCCTACGATCAAATAATGGTGGAGAATTCACTTCGTAAGAATTCAAGGATCTTTGCAGAGAATCTGGGATTAAGAGGTAGTTGAGCACTCCTTACAATCCTCAACAGAATGGTGTTGTAGAACGAAAGAACATAACAATAATGGAAGCAACAAGAGAAATGCTACATGACCAGGATCTTCCAATGCACTTATGGGAAGAAGCAACAAGGACAACTGTAATGCCCCTTTTTTGGAATTTTGGAGAAAATTACAAATTGGGTAAAATTCGAGCTTAACTAGTCATGACTCTAGAGGGTTCCAACTTTCACCAAATGGTCCCGAATTTGAAAGGAAATGGTATGGTGAGCCTTAAAACATACCAAGGTGGTTTTTGGACACTTTGTATTTGACTTTAGGCCTCTGCAATTTTGTTTGGGGTTGATGACAAAAAAGGCCAAAATTACTGGGAAATTGTGATGAAATCCCCCCTAGGGTGTAGGCCAACTAGGCTTCCCAACTCATGTACGAACCTACCAAATTTGTAAGCAGAGTATGGGGATTGATATAATACCTCATGGACGTTCATTACACATGGTTATTAGTTATGCAAACTGGTTATAGAGTTCCACATTCGTTTGATAACTTTCAACGAAATTGCTTATGGGGAAATTGCATAACTAGCTCGATTTTGACATATGAAAGGTAGAGTTAAAGGCTCAGATCAGGATGTGACATATAGAGACCATATACAACATAAAATTGCTACCCCAACAGTATTAAACACCATAGAAATCCCCTCATACAAATCTTGTATACAACTCATTCAGTATGGGAGTCAAATACATGAAAACTAGTGAATTAGTAGCATGGAATTGCAAGAGTTTCACATATGGATTTCTTGGATTTCGACCCACAGAGCATAGGGACATGAAATTACAGAGTAACACATCATATATGGTTGTCACAACATCATTAAAATCATAGAACATCCCTCATACAAATTTGATACAAGACTCCTTCAAGATTGAAGCCAAAGTCATGGAAACTAGTGATTCAATGGCATGGGAATGCAAGAGTTTCGCATATGGATTTCTTGGATTTCGACCCACAGAGCATAGGGACATGAAATTACAGAGTAACACATCATATATTGTTGTCACAACATCATCCAACTCATAGAAGATCCCTCATACAAATCTGGTATAAAACTACTTCAAGATTGAAGCCAAAATTCATGAAAACTAGTGATACAATGGCATGAGAATGCAAAGCTTTTCACATAGGAGTTTCTTGGATTTCGCGCTGAATAGCATATGGGAATGAAAGTACAGAGTTTTACATAATATATGGCTTCCCCAACATGATAAAACTCATATAAAATTCCTCATACAAATATGATATAAAACCACTTGAAGATTGAAGCCAAATCCATGAAAACTAGTTATTCAAGAGTATGGGGAATGCAAGCCTTTCATACATGTATTTCTTATATTTCGACTTACAGAGAATATGGAGATGAGATTACAGAGCCATACATAATATACCCAATCTTGGGCATCAAATATCCTCAACAAAGTGCAAGCACCACTCCAACAAGTGTGCCATCAACATGAGAGTGTGGGGGAATGGAGAAGAAGAAATGAGAGAATAGGGAGATGGATGAGAATTCGACTGTATGGACCTTCAACCTGCAACTAAGACTCCTTCATTAAGCTCCACTGAGAGGTCTGAAAGGCCTCTCCATCAACCAACGTGGAAAGGAATCCAACTCCCTCAAAATTGGTTCACAAGCAGGGAGAGTGAACACTCATCGTGCAATGGACAAGCAAAAACTCTCCAAAATGCCAAAGGCCAATTAAAAAATGATAAAAAGCTATTCTTCTTTCTCATGACATCCTTTTATTAACTTCATGAGGCCTCCTAAGGTCGAATTTCCCTCCATGGGCTTCCTCCAACTCATCTTAGTGGTTTAGTAACTCTCATGACACTTGTCTTCCTCTTCATGCTCCAATTCTTTCCCTAATTTGAATGGTTGCCTCTAACTCCCAAATTTGACCTCTTGGTTGCTATTTTTAGCCTTGTCATTTTAGATTTGTCATATATCAGCAATCAGGTCTGAATTTGTCATACCTGTCATAGAATCTTTCATCATTTGTTGTCATAGAGTGCATGGAATCTCCTTCCAAGTGGCACACATTGTCTTCTAGTATCTTCCATGGGAGTTAATATCCTTTAATAATTCTATTTCCTTGGCTCATTATATGATATTTGACACCACATCACCATCCAATAACGTTACATTACCCATGTGTTCGAATTTAGATGAATATCATGCCAAGTGTGCGGGGAATCTAGTCACCCAAAGGCTCCACAAGCTTCCAAATGTCTTCATTAACTCATGCCACCTTATTTTCTTAGAATTTATCATTTATGTGACCCATTTAAATGTGAATATGGTAAACTAAAGTCATTTTGGGTCCCATAGCCCCTTATTACAAAATTTATGTCTCCATCTCAACCTAGGGAACTAGTAGGTTGGTGGAACATTATTTGCAAGTAGTCTTATTCGGAATTATTTAATTGGGGACATGACAATCCTCCCCACTCATGATTGCTTGTCCTCAAGCAATGCTAAGTTTGTATGTTGCAAAATTTGTTCATATTCCCAAGTGGCATCCTCATTTGGTACTCCTTCCTTTGAACCAAGTGCTCTCTCATGGTTCTGCTCATTAATTTTCTTTAACTGTTATTTGAGTAGTGGCACTCATGTACTGCAATTTTGTGTTTCCAAAAGTAAAGAGACGGGGATTGTGCATATTGATATATCTTGTAACATCACCAATAACACCAAAAGGATTAATCAAATCCATAAAAACCAAATTTGCACAAATAATCTTTACCTCCATATTTTGGAATCCTTTTTATGAACTTTCACCCCTTTTTGCTTCTGTATAATTCTTTGAAGTTGGTACTGAGTTATCAAACTTTGAGTTTCTTAAGATTCCAAGAAAATTTCAGAGAGGAACCACCATGCTTGCTACTGCACTACTCTGATTACAATCATCTTCTCAAGTGGCGACTAAATCTCCAATGCTGCTTGTTGCCCCCACAATTGAAACCAATAAGTCCAAAAATGATCCCAGGGTCACATATGATCATGATACATGCATGGTGTGAAATGTCTATGATGAAATGCCATGAACACCAAGCATGTGAAATTTGAATCCATCTCTCAAAAGGTCCCCCACATAGGAAATTGTAACACTGCTTTGCAAAGATGAACTCAAACAACTGAAGGTTGGTTTGCTTTCTCAAACCAACAATCGAACTGCTACTCCAAGTGAGATGAAACCAAGCAATTCCAGGATCCCATTGCTTGTATTGCACCCTTCCAAATATCATGAGTACAAAATATAGATCATGAAAGTACATAACAACATCATACAAATGTACATCATCAAAGAATCATGAAAGTGCTTGTATATCCAAGTAAATAGATTATCATGTGGCCCATACACACAATCATCAAGTATTATATAAGATCTGCCCCAATGACATAGGTGAGGATCCCATGTCCCATAATGCTGCTCCAAAAAAATATAATGTGCATCAAGAGAATCAGCCATGTGTTCTTTCATCCAACAAGTGAATGAAGAACTTCCACCAAAATCTGAACCATATAAGGAGAAAAGAAAATATGAAGACTTCAAGTGGCTCAAAGAAGTCTCATCAATGCACCCATGAATATGTATATGATCATGATTTAACAAAGGTTGCTGCTGCAAATTTAAGTAAGAATGTGTTCGAGTCATGTCATCATCAAAATGAGAGATAGGAGTTTCATACTCCTCATGTGGCACCATCAAAAAGAAACCTTTCACCCATACTTCATTAGGATGAATGCTGCAAAATTTGGAAGTGTAGGATGTAGGAGAAAGAACCAACTCACCCAAATGATCAGAGAGTGCAAAATTTTCATCATGTGAAGGATCCATATGGGTAGGAACATGCACCTCCCTAAAAAATGCAAAACTTTCCTCATAGGTTTGTTCCAAGGTAGTGGAATCATGCACTTCAAAAAGTGTGTAACAATTTTCAAGAGGAAACTCAAGTTCCTCTTTCACCACAACAAGAGATTGGCTCTCATCAAGCTCATCTTCAAACACATCCAAGAACTTGCAATTTTACATGTTTCTCATGATCCCTCATGTCATGAGAATCCTCCAAGCAATCTGCCATATGACAATCTGAAACAATGGAGGAAGAACACGTATCTTGCAATCTCTCAAGAAGTTGCTCATTTTGAATTTTGAGCTTACGAATATCCTCATTATTATTCAAGTATGCTTCATGTAACCATTCATTAAGCTCAACCAAATTGTTTCTATCAAAAATAAAAGACATGAAATTACCTTCAATGTTGCACATTGCTCTTTGAATCTCTCCATGTCTTAAAGGAATGATGGCTCCTCCAATGAAGAAACTTTCCAACAAGAATTTGACACCAATGTTTTAGTGTCATTGAGTATGCTAAGGGCCTCATGGATATTCCTTTCACTCAAGAATTTGAACCCTTCTGAGCAGGTTGTGACTGTTGGTGACTGTGTTTGACTTCCCTCTAGCTAGACGTCACTGTTCCTAGCCTCCTCCTAGTTGGCTGTGACTGCATTTGACCTTCTCTAGTAGGCCGTGATTGTTTTGGGAACCCCAATGGGCTATGAGTGACTGTGTTGGCCTCCTCCTAGCTAGCTGTGACTGTGATCTACCCTTCCTAGCTGTCTGAGACTTTGTTTGACCTCCTCTTAGCAAGCTGTGACTATTTTGCAGCCCTCTATAGCTGGGCCGTGGACTATAACAGTCCTTTTAGCTAGGTCGTGGTCTGTATAATCCCTCTAGGGCTAACCTTTGGACTATGGTGGCTTTTTCTAGTTGGGCTGTGACTGTTTGCAGCCTCTAGGACTGGTCTATGACTGTGTTAAATCTGCTAGATGGTGCCTAACTGTGTTCGGGATTGAGTATATCTGCTGCTAGGGTCTTTACTCTTGGTGATTGGGATATCTTGCTATTATTATATCTACCTAGCCCTCTAATCGTCTCTCTCTCAAGGCATGTCTTTTGGCAGCTTGTCCTTATAGTAACAAGAGCTAATTTCGAAGATGTCTGAGTTTAAGGCAGATCCAAACTAGATCTAACCTAGCAGTGTTATTGTTTATTAATTATTGTTCATTAGTTTAGTGTATTGTTGCTATTGTTTATGTTTTGTACATTGCTATTGTTAAATCATCTCAAGGACCAACTTTAACACGGTGACCATTGGAGTTTAAAGTTGAAAGAGATGAAATTATGTTTTGAATTTATTACAACAATATTGTTCTGGATCTAGCGTTGTTTTAGTTTTGTTTTATGCATCAAAGTATACAAATTTTAATTTCCTTATGTCAAACACTAACCTAAACCTAAATTTTAACATGAGAAGGGTACCCTGAAGAAGTCATTACTATCAAAGTAAAAATTTGTTTATAATGGTCAATCAGATATTAGAATTAGGCATTAATAAAGTCACTTTAGAGTTTATGCTATTTTGTGCTTTATTTCACTTTATTGTGTTTCTTGGTCTATCCCACATTCCTAAAGTGGATTGACTCGACCCCATTGTAATCCTTTATAAGAAAGCTTTCACATTCTCATTTATGCAGTACTATATGGATAACTCTTTTGAGTTAGTCTTGGTTTCTTTCTTTGTTTGATTTTCATGATATGGTATCAGACCTCAACTAGAGCCACAGAATCTATGAGAACGTGAAGACCTAGGGATTGTTGTCAACAAAGATGGATCGAGGGATCGCTAGCATAGCACATCGAAGGGCCGAAAGGTTTTCACTACCAAGGACAAACCAACCACCATTTTGTAGTTGGATTTGAATATAACACCACAAATTTTGTATGGAGTTTGGACTATATGGAAATTGAGTCATATAGGTACAGATTAAGCAGTATTGGTGCGAAACTAATTAACAACCACCAAAATACAGCTGTAAAAAATTGAGCAGTTTGTGAGCTGTACAACTCAGTTGTACACTGTACAGATTCAACAGTTTAGGATTTTGACTGTGTTGGACACAATGGCCACACTAAGAGGGGGGTGAATCAGTGTGTGAGCAATTTAAACCTTTTTCACTTCTATTAGTCAATCAAAGTATATCAAGCATTATGTTATCAATCACATTATCATATTCATCACTTAAATCATAAGCAAAACAATCACATCAAAGAGAGACACAAAAATATTTGTAATGTGAGGTTTATTTATTTACAATGGAAGACTTCAATCTCCTCGATTACAATCAACACCAACTGATGAAAAGAGCACTAGCTTTTGTAATAGAACCCAACCTGGTTTTCTTATCTCCAACTAAGAAAGGGTTGAGGAGTCCAATCCTCAAGTGCAAGATTCTTCTTGCAAGCTTGATGCGAATTTCAGATTGTCATCAATCTGCTGTTCAACTGTGATATCCCCCAACAAATAAACATTTTTGTAATATTTTGAATTACTATTTTATTTGCTTAATGAGATTGGCTGGTTCTAGAAGCCGCCAACTGGTCCTTGGAAGACATATGTAACTAAAACATTATGCTTTTAATAAAAAACATGAATGATGGGGACAACCATGTTGAAGAGGAAACTATGCATGCGAGAGTGGGGGACGTGAAGAGTCCATCTCAAGGAGGTTACACCAGGCGTGAGAATGCCAGTATGGCGCGGGACACGCCCTGAGGAATCAAGGGTGTAGTGGGCGGCGAAAATTTCACGAGGAATTGGCTGTTAGCTGCAAATGACCTAGGCAAAAACCAAAACTATAAAAAGGAAGCATATGGGAGGAGGCAGGACTTTGCTAAGTATGCTGGGAAAGGATTGCACTCTTGCTGTGTGAGCACTCTGTGTTAGGCAAGACTGGAAGGAATACTTGCCATGTGACCACTCTGTGTTAGGCAAGTGATTTCTCACTGGAGAACTCTAGCTGAGGTTGGATGTCACTGCTGTTGGCATGCATAGTTTAGCTCGAGGGTGATTGAGGGCAACGAACATCTGTGCCTAATATACGGTTGGGTGGAACGTGGCTGTTCCTTCTTCATTCGGCTTGCCTAACAAACAGGTTCTATTACTGTGTTTATATTTCCGCAAAATATATTGAGCTTAGAATATATTTGTATATGTATGAACATGTGTTTCAATGTCCATAAAATGATAATACCAGTTCTTAGGCTAGATAAATGTGTTGCTTATGAGGTGGTGTGATGCTCCTGCACTGGTTTAAGGGAATGTAACTTTCATTGATTTTATGGATTGCTAATGGTGTAATACTCATGCTCCACTTTGAATGGCTATGACTGCATGGGTTATGAAGTTTACTAATGGGGAAATCCCCCTGCTTTGTTTTAAGTTAACTGTGACTGCAATTGATATATGGTTTACCAAGGGTGAATGCCCTGCTCTGTTTTAGTTAACGACGACTGCATTTGTCATATGGTCGTAGTAATAGTGAAATACTGTTTTTGTAATGAGTTTCTTGGATGCTTTATTACTCTACTGTTAATGACAAGTGTAAGGGACCCTTGTGGGAAGTCTAAGTGCTGTCTGGGTTTAAACCCCCTTCTAGTCCAGTGAAGCCCTTGTGTGATATTGTTAGTCCTTAGATGAATGGTAAAGCTGTGAAGGAAAGTGTGGCAGCTGTAGTTTTAACTTTTCTTAGGAAACTGGTTACTAAACCCCACTATGACTTCCTAAGCTTGAACTTGTTTTATGTAAAGAACTCGGCCTAAGGCATCAACGGTGGTTAATCCCTTGGTTTACCCAAGAAAACTTAGGAAAAACCAAGTAAAAGTCTAGGCCCAAAAGGCCCGCGGAATCCAAAGTCTCTTAAGAAAAACAAAGTACTTTCGCCACCCGCAATCCGCATTGCGGAAGCGAAAAACGGAAGGTAATTTCAAAAGAACCTAAGGGTTTCCGCAATTCGCAATTCGCATTGTGGAAGGTGGAAAACGGAAGTTAAACTGTGAAGAAGTTGAGGGTTGTCCACAATCCACATTGCGGAAAGCAGAAAACGGAAGTTAAAATCACAAAGATTCTAAGTGTTCTCGCAATCCGCAATCTGCATTGCGGAAGCAGAAAGTTAGTACTGTAAAGAGTTTGGAGTCTTCCGCAATCCACAATCTGCATTGCGGAAGTGGAAGGGCAGAAGGCTATTCTGTAAGAAAACTTAAGGTTTCTGCAACCCGCAATCTGCATTGCGGTAGGGGAAAACAGAAGGTAATTTCTAAAGAACCTAAGGGTTTCCGCAATCCGCATTGTGGAAAGCGGATGGCAAAAGTTAAACTGCGAAGAAAATATGTGTTTCCGCAATCTGTAATGCGGAAAACAGAAAGGAAAAATGGTTAAAATGTTAAGGTCTCCGCAATCCGCATTGCGGATAGCGGAAAGCGAAACAAGAGAATTAAAAGAAATGGAGGGTTTTCGCCACCCGCAATCCGCATTGCGGAAACAGAGTTGCAGAAGGCCTATTGTGGAAAGGTCCGTTGCGGAAAGGATTTTAAGCGCAAGATTTTGATTTTCAATTCAGTTAAAGGAGTTAGGATAAAACCTTGAATGCGTTTTTTGCTCTGTGACAGAGAATGAATACAAGGTAATGGCTACGGACCTTTTTTTTTATATGAAGAAAATAAATTTTTTTATTATGTTTTTAGGTAGGTTATATGGGTATGTTACATATAACAGGACCTAACCTGGTTTTCTTATCTCCAACTAAGAAAGGTTCGAGGAGTCCAATCCTCAAGTGCAAGATTCTTCTTGCAAGTTTGATGCCAATCTCTGATTGTCATCAATCTGCTGCGCAACTGCTTTTGCTCATCAACACTGCTGGTCAAGCTGGTCAATCTCTGGTTGTCAACCTCTGCTCATCAATACTGTTGGTCATCTGCTCATGTCATCATCATCAAGAGTATCATCAAGTATGCATCATCATCATCATCAAGGTTTGTCAAACATCAAGGTCTGAACATGTCATCAAGGTATCAAGATCACCATCAAGGTTTGTAACATCATCATAGGGTATCATCATAGGGTATGCATCATAGTGTACAAGGCACCATCAACATCATATCATCATCCTCATACAGTAGTTTCAACAAGTATACATCATAATGGAGTATGCATCATATCATCATCCTCATACATTAGTGTAAACAAATATACATGGAGTATGCATGCACCATCATCATCATACAATACATCACCAAGGAGAATGCATTAAGTATATAGGGTAGCATCATCATATCATCATAGTGTGCATGCATCATCATCATAGAGTGTGAATCCCAATGGATTTACTTCGCACATCACTTTTTCACAACCAGTGTGTACATCACTGTATATATGCCATTGTATACATCACTGTGTATACATCACTGTACATGCTTCACTGTACACACTTATTTGTCTGAACACTCTATTAACATGCCTGAGTGGCCACACTAGGGCAGTCAAGGCTCATCATTCTTCATGCATGTTACTCAACTTTGGATTGTCAATGCTTAAACAGGCAGTGTATGTCAAAAATGAAGAGACCTTGAGCAATGTCACACACACAGACTTAAACTCCAAGCTCAGACTGTGTAAGTTGTTAGACCTCATCCTTTGACTGTTTAGCGCAAAAAGGAATCGCTGTAGAATGCTTGGTTTAATCATCAAATTCGGTGGAGAAAGGCAGCATCACCCAAACACTTGTCAAGCATAAAAACTCGGACTATTTTAGACACTCCAAAAATCAGACTGTTGATGACTGTGTGTCATTGTAGATAACATCAAAATTCAGACTGTTTATGGAAGAGAACCCAACAATAACCATCACCCAACACACTGTTTAACCAACCAAACTCGGATGCAAATTCAGGACTGTTTTACTGTTTAAAACCCCAAAAATTGTCTCTGTGCTAGATCCAGGTAAGGCTGCCTCAGTCACTCCGAACTTGCAAACTCGAACTGTGTAAAGACTCCATCAATTTCGTGCCTGTGGTAAAACCAAAAAATGTCTCTGCTGTAACCCTCGGATGCCTGTCAATGTTGGGACTGTTAGAGGGAAACAATAACCATCATCTAGACTGTTCAAAGATTATCCTCCATCAAGAATTGTGGAACAAGCTGTGATAAACCCAAGCAAGTCCAAAAATTGGACTCCCAAAAAGAAACAAAAAAAATATTTTCTTTGTGGAAAAACTCGGGAGGCTTGCTCAGTCATCCAACTCCTCGTGGCCTCAGTCCAACGAAAATCTCAGTCAAGTTGCCTTAGTCAGGGAGCTTATACACATCATCATCATTCGATACATTTGAGTGTGATCACGCTTGTGTTTATATACTCTTTCATATCCTTAAATTGAGGGCCGACTTGTTATTTTAATGTTGTCCACATCCTTGAAGTAGGTTTAGGTTTATTTTAGTTTTTATTATTTTGTGTTTTTATTTGTCACACAAACCCTTAATAGGTCAACCATACCATTTACAAGTCATCTTCAATGGCCATCATAAAACAAATGTGTGCTCCATGTTTGTCCACAAATAACTTAGGTCACCACAAATAGTCAACATTAGGGTTTTGTTGACCATACTCTATCAAGTTTACCACAAGCCTCTAGGGATTCATCAAGGAGCAAGGACTCTTAGTCAAGGGTATGCACTTGACCTAAAGATCAAGGCATGTGTGCCATGCAAGCAAGTGTGTCCACCACATCATCAAAACCAAGGGTGTAGCAAGCCACAAGGGCTTCATCAAGGACCCAATCACCAAGATATGTATGACCAAGGACCCCATAATCAGGGTGCCACATCATCATCCAGATTCCATACTCAACCAAGTGTGTCAAGTGTTTGAAACAAAGAAACTCTGTTTCTTACTGGAATACCCAATGCAGATATGATAAATAATCCATGTATGGATATAAAAATATATATATTTGATAAGATAAGTGATGATATTACATTTACAAAGATGGGTATTATATAATCCCATCGTGCCTTTATTAAGAGGCATGTCTCTTGATTTAATTAATTAATTAATCATTAGTATTAATATTAATTATTATATATATATATATTATGATATTTTTATTGTTTTATAACATTGCCTTCCCCTTAGAGAAGCTTTGTCCTCAAAGCTTAGAGAAGACAACGCTTATGTCTGATTTTTTTCTTGAACCATCATCTCTAGATTCTTTCTTTTAGTATTTGCGACACTCGATGAAATGAGACGATACGAGTTACGAATTCCGAGGAAGAAATGTTGCATACGTTGATGAAATTGTCATTGATGCCGACATGGACTTCCAGTGGCTCCACAGATTGTCATTGATGCCACCAAGTCCCCCTTGCAGTGCCTTGGACCCCTTACAAAGTGGGTTTGAGCCTTGGACCCCTTATAGAGTGGGTTTGTTCCTTGAAGCACCTTGTACCCAGTTGACAAGGTCCTTGTACCCACAAAGATGGATCTTGGAGCCACCACCTTGTTGAAGATTCTGAAGACCCTGCTGATGGTGTTGAAGACCCTGGAGATGGTCGTGAAACCTTAATGGGTGATGGAGAACCCTTAGATGGGTTGGAGAAGCATTAATGACCTATTCTATGGTCATTCATGCAATGATGGTATCATAGTACCCCATGAGAAGACCTAGCTACCCCACAGATGATGTCATGATGGATCTTGACCCTTGACGGTCTCCTAGTGTGGTTGAGGTGTTTGAAGAAGCCTATGAATCCTCTTGCTTGTTGAAGAAGCTCTAATGAAGCCCTTGGACCCACACTTAGTGGTTTGATGATCTTACCACCCTTATTGGGGTCATGGAGCTCTTATATGATGATGATGACCTTGTATGGTCCTTGACAGGCTATGGAACCCCTAGTATGATGAAGAAGCACATGGAACCCCTGATGAAGACCCTGATACCCTTGCAAAGGTCATGGAGCCCACTACTTGCACTTGACATGATGATGAGGTCTTTTGTGACTTAATGAAGTCATGGAACCTTGTGAAGACCTTGATGCCCATTGCTTGCACTTGATGTGGTTAAGGCACCCACACACATATTGGCTTGATGATGGTCCATTTAGTGATAAGCTTGAAGCCCGTGATGACACCTTGCACATTGCATGCCATTAAAAGCCCTAGTGGCTTGATGCAACCCTATGAAGATGTGGAGGACACACTCCCATGAATTTTAAATGATGTGGTTGACTTTGAAGAATGTTTTAAAAGAAAAATAATAAAAATACATAAGGTTGACCGTTGAGGTTGTAAGAAAAATAATAAAAGTACATAAGGTTGACCTTTGAGGTGGTAAGAAGTTTAAAGTCAAAAATAAAATTCAAATTAATAAAAATTCTTACCTTTGAAGACAAGTTGGCCAGCATGAGATATGTCCACTTGAATGTGTATTTAAAGACATTCTCACTCTCCAAAAATATATCAAACATTTTATTTGTTGATCATCAATTCTCTTAGTATTTTCGCAACTCTTGGAGAAAAGTGCGAAACTTTGTGGAGGAGAAATTTCTCGGCATCTTCATAAAATTGGCACAACTTTTTCATACGGAATCAGAATTACAAAATTCTTGGCTTGTTGGCAAGCTTGTTACGAGGGCTATGTGGTGACATGATCTAGAGTTTATTTTGGTTTTTCTATTTTTCTTCATCTTGTGATCTTCAAAAAGGTATGGTTCATGCTTTTGGGTTTCTCTTGTGATGACACATGTCTCTCATGGATAGAGTTCATTTTTGATCTTAGTATGTGAGCCTCTATATTGGTATATATATTTGAAGTCATTATGGAGGCTATGATGATGATGTTTCATACCTTTATGCTATGATATGATACACTTTATGATGATAATGCATGTGATAATGATGTACACTCTATGATGTTGATGCACTCCTATACAATATGATGTACACGCATACCATAGTGTGATGATGCTCTCCTATGCACTATGATGTATACTTGATGATGATGATTTATATTTGATGATGAGGTTGCATACCCTATGGCGATGATGCATACCTATGATGATGATGCATGACGATGCATGCCTTATGCTCAGTGAAAGCAGAGTATAGTTACTTGTTCAATAATTGTGTATGATGAGGTGTACTATGATGTGTACATGAGTAGATTGACCAGCTTGACCAATAGTATTAATGAGCAGAAAAGAATGACCAACATTGATGAGCAAAGTTGAGGTGCAGAGATACTCGAGCAGCAGTGATGAGCAACAATAGTGTTGATCAACATTGATGAGCAGATTGACAAGAGATTGATGAGCAGTGTTGACCAGCAGAGTGATGAGTAGAGTTGATGTGCAGAGCAGAGGTTGGTTGTGCAGCAGAGCCATATGATTGCTTGGAAGAAGAATCTTGCACTTGAGGATTGGACTCCTCAAACCCTTCTTAGTTGGAGTTAAGAAAACCAGGCTGGGTCTTGTTATGAGAGTTGGTGTTGATTGTAGTCGAGAAGATTGTTGTTTTCCATGTACAATAAATAGAGATGAAAATTCTATGTGTTCTTGTCTCTTTTGATGTGATGTTGTGCTTATGACTCATGATGAATTTGATCATGCAATTGATGACACAATGATTGATATGCTCTGATTGACTAAAAGAAGGTAAAAAGTTTAAAAATGCTCACACCGATTCACCCCTGCTCTCAGTGTGGCCATTGTGTCCAACAACATCGTTGTTGATGTGGTCCATCTGAGATCTATCTTCATCGGAGCTATTTGATGGCTTTGTGGGGTGCTTCTCCTCATTTGTTACTTAGTATGTTGATTTGATGTTCTTGTTTGTTTGACTACATAACCCTTCTGTGCATGTTCATTTTGACCCCGTCGTTGGTCAAAATGACGTTTTTGTTGTTTGTTTTTCTGTTGGATTGACTTCCTTTTGAACTGTGACGAAGATTGAATTTGTGTTTATTTCTTCTTCCTCAACTTGAATTTGTCTTCCGGAAAGTCTGGATGCTTCCTTCTAGATTTGTGCTACTTTGTTCTCCAGTAAATTGTTATTACTTCGAATTTTCTCGAATCTGTTCTCTTTTAACTTCTCGATTTGTTCCTCTAGTTCTTGATTATCCTTCTTTAGGGCGGAATTTTCTTCGTCTTTTTCCAGTGATTTTTGCTGGAGAGCTTGAATATTCTCTTGTAACTTTTGACTGCATTGAACTTTATCCTTTGCCCTCTTGATTTGAACCAACGATTTTTCATTATGATCTCTTAGATGAGAGATCTCTTCATCTTGTTCTTGTATTTCATTGTTGAATTTATTTCTCGCAATTTCAAATTCTTTAGTTTGTTTGGTGGACTCCTGAATACGATCTTTCAATTTGGTATTTAATAAATCATTAAAATACTTTTCCTTGTCATTTTCAAATTGTAATTTTTGATTGCTTTCCTTGTAGTATCCTAATTCGCTTTCAAGTTTCTGTGATTGCAACTGTGAGTTACCTTGCTCGTCTTTCATGATAACATATTTACCACATATTGGGCAAGAGCGATTGTCATTCTTAAAAACTGTCGGATATTGGAATTCCATTTCGCAATAGGGACACTTAGTCCAAAATTTTATATTATTATAGGGAATCCATAATTTCTTCAATATATATACAATGCTTAAATATCTTCCAAGACTTGATTTTTTTATTTTTTATTTTATTTTTACTAATATCTTCTTTGAGTTGGTCTTCTTTCTTTTTACTTCCTTGAAAATTAGTCACATAAATTAAGTGAAACCAAATAACTTCTTTAACCTTGAATATATATATATATATATATATAAAGTAAAACCTTATATATGGAGGACACTTCATATTTTCTTTCCACTTCACTTAAGATCTAAAGAAAAACCTTCTTAATATGGCGTTGGTGGTATAAAATAAAATTTCACGCTTTTCAAAAGGTAATTCATTGATTTAGAAAGACCAAGATCTTTATTGTGCTAATACTCCTCTTTTTATTAATTTGCAGTTCGATTAAACTACTTTTTATTATTATGTATTTATAAGTGGTAGCACTTTAATTAATATAAGCTCAACTACGATTTCTTAACTTGATAGCTTATCATTGGTCGCGACGTTTGACCTAAAGAATACACCTCTCTACTAGATTTGGTACCCACGCTACAAGCGAATAAACTAAAAGATTTTAACATTCTGGCTTAATTTTTGGAACGGTTGTTTCTGTTCTTGGATTTATTTAATTTTTGGAACGATTATGGAGTAGTGACGAGAGTGAAGGGTGACAGGCGTATGAGGGTGTCAAAATGTTGGGCATAGAGATGGGACATGGTCGAGGAGCAGCGCGATGGATATGGGACGCGGGGGTGGAGGGGGGATCAGGCAGAAAGTCGTGCGGGAGGTGGAGGGAAAGGCTACAGATGGGGAAAATGCCGATGTGGCTGAGGAGGGAAAGGTGGCGAAAAAGGAGAAGAGAGGGGGACGCGCGGCAGGAGAAGGGGGATCACTGGTGACGTAGGAACAACAAGACGCGAGACATGAGGAGGAGTAAGTAGAAGGTCAAGCGCGTGGCTGGAGGAGTGTGGAGACGCGATTGGCTGCGAGGTGGAAATAAAGAGGCGAGGGAGGAAATGTGGAGTGGGCGACTGTGAGATGGTGATGTTTGAAGGAATGAGAGGAGCGTGGGAAGTGAGCGAAGGAGAATGTGAGAAGTGGAGAAGAGAAGGGCGTAGATGGGAGTAGAGGAGTAGGCGAGGGGGTGGAGAGGATGAGAAAGGCACAGGAAAGACAAGGTGGATTGGAGGGATATAGATGGTGAGATGTAACAATAGAGTAGGATAAATTTTTGTAGCAGATCTTTAGAAATTCTTATTTCAATGGCCAACAACTTAGTTCGTAGAATCTCCTAGATTTATTGGCTAAAAGCCAGAATCAAGGGCAGCCCAAGGAAGGGGCTCTGATACCACTGAAACAGAGAAACTCTGTTTCTTACTGGAATACCCAGTGCAGATATGATAAATAATCCATGTATGGATATAAAAATATATATATTTGATAAATAAGTGATGATATTACATTTACAAAGATGGGTATTATATAATCCCATCGTGCCTTTACTTAGAGGCATGTCTCTTGATTTAATTAATTAATTAATCATTAGTATTAATATTAATGATATTATTTATACATAAATATATTATGTTATATTTTTATTTTTTTATAACAGTGTCCAAGTGTCCAAGTGCTATCATGCCACCATAGAAGTGGGTGCCAAGTCTTTCTCATGCCCTAGGACCATCTCCAAGGGTTCTAAGACTCCATCAAGCCATCAGTAACCACACATGACCACAAAATGGGTCATTTGGCCCATTTGGTGTTCCAAAGGCTTCTTTAACATGCCAAGGGGTTTCCTAGGCTTCTTCATCATACCAAGGGCATGTTCATGGGTTCCACAACATGTCAAAGACCATACAAGGTCATCATCATCATAATGGCAGCAAGAATCACATACAAGGGTTCCATGACCCCAACAAAAACATGAATGACCACAGAATGGGTCATTTATGTTTCTTCAACCCATTTAGGGCTTTTCCATCATCTACAAGGGCTTCAACACCATCTCTAGGGTCTTCAACATCATTAGCAGGGTCTTCAACATCGTCAATAAGGTGGTGGCTTCAAGATCCAACCTTGTGGGTACAGGGACCTTGTCAACTTGATACAAGGTGCTTTAAGGCACAACCCATCTCTGTATGGGCTCCAAAGCACTGGATGTGAGGGTACTGAGATCATTCATACTTGTGCGCTACAAGAGGGACTTGTTGGCATCAATGACTGCCTGTGGGGCCACTGCAAGTCCCATGTTGGCATCAATCACAATTTAATCAACAGACTGTACGAATAAGATTTAAGTTGTTTTTGCCTGTACTGTTAACCAGATTGACAGATTTGGAATTTTTAGCTGCTGATTTATTGTTTTTTAGCATATTCAAGGAGAAATTAGTAGTTTCGGTGCTGTTTTTTTAATGGTTCTAATTTTTTGTAAGCTGTTTGAGAGCAGATCTGTGGTTTCTAGGGCTGTCGTTGAGTAGATTTTTAAAATATGAATGTTTTTGGGATGTTAGGGAGCAACTTTTGCGTGTTTATGAACGATACGTGGCTTCTACAGTGGATTAGAGCCAATATCTAGGGGTTCTTATAGGTATTTTTCAGTGTTTTACTCTTTTTCAGCATATTTTCTTGCATTTTTAACTTATATTTATGTCCTCTTTACCCAACATCATGTTGGAATCCATCTAGAGGTTCTTTGGCAAGAATTAGAATATGAGGAAGTAGCGTATGTTGGGCATTTTTGAGCAGAAGGGCTTGTCTAATATTGTCCTAGGTGAAGATACTCACCCCACAATTGTGGGTGGACACCAGGACAAGTTTGATGTGTGAGAGAGAGTACCATTGCTTTTTAAGTTGTCCATGAAAAATGCTATGCTTCCATAGGTTCAAACAAGGGAATTCCACAATGATTTGGAAGCTTTTGAAAGATCTGTGTGAAACTTTGGACAAGGGCAAAGCCTTCTTCTTGAAGAACATGTTGTCAATTACGATGGATGAGAGTGCCTCATTACATGAGCACTTACTCAAGCTCAAGGATATCCAAGATCAACTGGATGCCATTGATCGCAAGATGGAAGAAGAAGACATGGTAGTATTCTTGTTGAAAATCTTACCACCTACTTATGAGCAGTTTATTGAGTAAACATCACCTCTACGGGTATTGGCCTAAAGTTTGATGAGCTTTGCAATAAGCTCCCGCAACATGATAAATGGAAGAAATAGTTTGGTATCGACAGTGAGATAGAGGGTTCATAATAGGCCTTTGTTGCTAATTTCAAGGGCAAAGAAGAAAGTTTAGGATAGTAGAGAAGATGCCACAAGGAGTCAAAAGAATATAACTTGTCACTATTGTGGCAAGGCAGGCCATATGAATTAGTTCTAGAGAAAGATGTTGGCTAAACAAAAAATTATGTAGGGAGGGCCTCAATAGAAGGCTCATGTTGCATAACATAGAGAAGAGGAGTCATCCTTTCATGCATTCATGGCCAAGCAACCAATAAATATTAAATAACCATAGGTCATTTGCTTGGTACATTGATTCAGGTGCATCACGGCATTTCACCAATAGATAGGACTAGTTCATGGAGTGCACTGCTAGTTCATCTAAGGATTCAATGATTCTCGGTGTCAAGAAAGAGTACACAATTGTTGGCAAAGAAATGTACAAATTTAGGTAACATGCTTATTTTCCTTAATGTGGACAATATGCTAGATATGGATCTTAATCTACTATTAGTTAGTTAGATTATGAGGCATTATCCCTATTATCTATTAATTTTAGCGATCACAAATGCTATATAGTTGAAAAATAAACTCAGAAGACCATTGTTGTTGGTGTGCAGGATCACAGGCTATTCAAATTGATCGACACTAGATAGGTCAAGGAGCATGCATTTGCAGCTAAGAGTGCATCACACATTAGTACACTTTCACATCTATGGTATGGACACCTCAACCTAACCTACCTCTCTCAGTTGGCTCAAGAGAATCTAGTAGATGGAATATGTGACATCCAATAGATGATTTAGGGTGTGTGCGGAGCTTACTAGGAAGGGAAGCAACACAAAAATGCCATTTCAAGGGCAAGCTTGGAGAGTGAACATAGTCTTTTAGCTGGTTCATGTAGACATTTGTGGATCAATGAACATGATATTTGTCATCGGTGCTAGGTATTTTTATTTGTTGATGACTATAATAGAAAGACCTGGGTGTAATTTTGAAATTTAAAAACTGAAGTTTTGAATGGATATCAAAATTTTCAAGCATTAGTAGAAAATGATTTTGGTGATAATGGGGGAGAATTCGGCTCCAAATAATTTAATGTTTTTTTTGCTGAACATGGGAATCAAAAGACAATACACTACACCTTGCATTCCACAACAAAATGGTGTAGTTGAGAGGTGAAACCGCACAATCACGGAAATGCCCAAATGTGTGATGCTGAATAGGTTTGTTCCCAATAAGTTTTGGGTTGAGGCAGTGTTCACAACAATATATCCAATGAATAGATTTCCAACGATGGTGGTGAATCATAAGACCACATAGGAAGAATGGTTTGGGGGGAAGCCTAGAGTTAGTAATCTTAAGGTTTTTGGTTCTATTGCCTATGCTTGAATTCTAGATGAGAAGAGAACCAAGTTAAAACCTAAAAGTAAAAAATTGATGATTACAGGTTACAACGACAGTGATAAATCTTACAGGTTGATTGATGTGGAATCCAATAAATTGAGCTTTAGTAGAGATGTTGTAGTTGATGAGGAAGTTGGACCTTTCCAATCTTCTTTAGAGTTCAAAATTATCGTGGAGCCACCCATTATGGCTCAGGATTGAAGTGTTAAGCTTCATGTAGATCCATCTAAAAGGGGGAAGTTTTTGAACATTTTGAGGAGTCTCCCAGGTTGAGGTTGGTAATTTTTGATGCAACTAGCCCAAATTAGCATTTGGATGACATAGATACATGTAGCCTGTGCTATAGTGACAATATTGAATTGGATAAAGAGATTCCCAAGAAAAGACTCAAATGGTGGCGCAACGTCATTAGAGATCCTTGAGCAACATAAATGATCGAGGGACGACCAAAAAACCAAACATGGTTAACTTTGCTCTTATGGCCAATATTCTGAAAGTATATGAACTGGCCAATTATTCAAAAAGTATATGATCCACAAGTTTTCAAAGAAGCAAAAGGGAGACCTAAATGGGAGAAAGCCATGACAACTGAACATGAAAATTTGATCAAAAATCGAATTGGGGATCTCACAGCTCTTCCACCAGGGAGAAGCTCATTGGCTGCAAATGGTGTACACGGTCAAGTCCAAGGTAGATGGCAAACTTGATAAGTACAAGGCATGGTTGGTAGCAAAAGGGTTCTCTTAGTGAAAGGGCATTGATTATGAGGAGACCTTTGCTCCTACATCAAAGATGAGCACCATCTAACTAGTTCTAGCCATGGAAACAAAATATGGATGGAAGGTCCATCAGATGAACTTGAAGAGTGCCTCTCTCAACAAATATTTGGAGGAAGTGGTCTATATGTATCAACCAGAGGGGTTTCAAGTTTCAGGGAAGGAGCAATTTGTTTGTAAACTAAAGAAGGCTCTATATGGCTTGAAGCAGGCACCTAGGGCATGGTACATTAAGATTGATAGGTACTTGGTTGAACATGGGTTGCAACGAAGCCCTTTAGATGCCAACATATATGTCAAAAGCATTTGTAATGATATCATCCTATCGATCATTTATCTAGATAACATCATTATTGTAGGCAGTGAGGAAAGTATGATTAAACATATAAAATCCAATGCGAGTAAAGCTTTTGATATGATTGATCTAGGCCTTCTACATTATTGTTTGGGTGTAGAAGTTTGGCAGACAAGTAACACCCTTTTTGTCTTGCAAACAAAATATGCTTGCTTGATAGGTTTAGAATGACATATTACAACATCTCGTCTACACCCATGGAGAAAGGGATGAAACTTTCAGCCAAGATTGACTCTAAGGTACTTAATGAGTAAGTCTATAGGCAATTAGTGGGAAGTTTGATACATCTTACAGCCATTAGGCCTAATTTGTGTTATGTTGTGAGCTTCATTTGTAGATTCATGACAATGCCAAAAGTAGAGCATTGGATTGCATTGAAGAGGGTGTTGAAATATGTGAAAGGGATGCTTGACTTTGGCATTTTATACAACAAAACCAAATATCCTAAGTTATGTGGATATATAGATTGGGTACGTGTGTGGATGACAAAAAGTAAACCTCTAGATATGTATTTAGCCTTGGCACAAGTGCAGTCACATGGAATAACAAGAGATAGGAGGCAATAGCCCTTTCATCGACAAAAGTAAAATAATGGATATCAATGAAAGGAGCATGTGAGGTAGTTTGGCGTAGGAGGATGCTTTCAGACATGAAAATGTAGTAGACAAATCCATCACCCCTATTGTGCGAGATGATCAAGGGGCATTCAAATGAACCAAGATTCCTGTCTTCTAGGAGCATACCAAGCATGTTGAGATCCATTGTCACATCATCAGACAACTTGTAGAAGATGGAATTGTTGAGATGCATGCTATGGACAAAAGCATTAGAATAACATAATAAATTATAGTACATACCGGGTATAGCAAATATAAATGTGGAGCACAACTTCGAAATGGATAAGAGATGAATTATACAATAACTACTTGAAGATTAGGAGAACCTCCTCCAAATACCCCAAGACATTCATACATCCAATTCATGTGTTTTCCTCAACGATGACTACATGACCTCTATATATACCTATTCACTTATTGCACATGTGGCCCCTTAATTAGACTGGCTACCAACATAAATCCATCTTAAACCCACATCTATCAAGCATCGAGAGGGATCCAATTTCTTAAGGTGTAAAAATTTTGTATCTTAATTTTTTACAAAATATTACACGTCAAGAAATTTGATCCCTTTCTTGCTTCATAGATTCGGGTTTACGTTTTAATTTTTTATTTATAGGCCGACATAGATTTCTCTAATTATTTTTCATAATTTTTTATTTTATGAGCCGACTTGAATTTTTTGAATTACTTTTTATTTTTGGTAATGTAACGTAATGTTACGTGACAACATCTCCCCCATATTCGGCTGTAGAGCACCTCGCTCCTCTTGGTGCAATCATTACATATACATTTAACCCCCATATATTCTCCCCTTGGGGTCAACATAGTATGATAATACCCTCCTTAAAAAAGCTTTGTCCTCGAAGCTTTGTAATTAAGGGCTTCACATGTGATTAAACCAAGTAATAGGATTTTCTTATATTCTTGCTTTCTTGTTGCCATTGATGATGATCCATCCATCCAAAATTGATTCTTTTTGGTCTTAATCCTTGATATCTAATTGTTGCATATTGTTTTTCCTTTATTACAATATATGCCCCCTTTACGTCATAACACTGGAGAAATGTCCCATAGATGACCAAACTGCAAACATTTTCACCCATCTTTGGGTGTTGAAAAGCATGTAAAATTTCGGGAAAAACATGGTGTAGTTAGTAAATTGACCATTAAGGAAGGGCGTTAAAGTAAAACTTAGTCTATTATGGTCAATTAGATATTAGATCTAGGCATTAATAAAGTCACTCCATACTTTACGTTATTTTGTGCTTTTATGATTTATTTCAGTTTATCATGTTTCTCAATCTATCTCACATTCATAAAGTGGAATGGATCGACCTCATTGTAACCCTTTATAAGAAAGCTTTCGCTTTCTCATTTATGCAATACAATATGGATAACTCTTTCGAGTTAATCTTGGTTTTCTTTTCTGTTTGATTTCTGTGATAATTACAACACAATACTTCTGTGTTGCATGGGTACTCGTACCGAGGGGTCGGGTACACAAACCAGTACCGGGTACATGTACCAGGTACTTGGGTACTTCATTGGTACGTCCCTAGCCGTACCCAGCCGTACCCAAATCCAACCTCACGTATTGCGTACTTCATTTATGAAAACAGGGTACTCGCATGGATTTTGGTACGCTGTACCGCATGTTTGGGTACGCGGGCGGTATAGTTGTTGGGAAATTTACCTTAGCTTGCTGGTTAGGGCGGGTTAATTTGCAATGTTTGAAGTTTAAAATTTATAAAATTAAAACACTAAAACACTAAAACATATGTAATTTGGGTCCTTGCCCCTTACCAAAACCCTTGCAACACTCCATTTCTCATTGCTAGTGATTCGTGCTCACTAATCCAGCGACGGTGTGATAAAGGACCTTAGTGATGCTGATGACATTGATCCTGAGGATGCTGATGACATGGCTTTAGGAAACCAAATCAGCTATCTTGTTCATTGTTCAATGTTTAGTGTTTTGAACTTTCTTTTTCATGTCTGGAAATGCCATTAGGAAAATTTTGAATGTAGTATGACAATGAAGTTTGAACTCATGGTGTCATGGCATATAATATTTTATGTTATTAATTATATTAACATAACTTCAATCTTCCAGTCTTCCACTTGATATCTACTAAGTCTATGTCATACGATTTATCAAATTTATTATTTTATGTTTCAAATTTTCAATGTGAATGTTCGTATGAATCATTGATATTATAAAATATCAAATATGCATGTATGATGTGACTGTGACATAGATATATATATTTTTATTTTCCAAAGAAAAAACCTTTTATTCAGTGAATAAACGTGAATTGCTCTAACGAGCTTACATAAAAACATATAGTTCAGCCATTATGGCTACCTTAAAAAAAGAGAGGAAATTGTTTTTCAAAACTTTCTCCATTTACAACTCCTGATCAAACCTCCTGTATTTTCTTCCTTGAATCTTACACTATTTAGATTGATTCATATTGAAGGGCTGAAAGCCCATTTGTGATTTCTTCAATTTCCATCATTCCTGGCTGAAAGGTGAGAGCCTGTTTGGAAAGGGTATCTGCTTCTTTATTCAGTTCTATGTATATATGTGCAAAGGCTATCCTTTCAAACTGAATCTTTAAAGACTGGATATCAGCTAGGAGATGTGGTGCTCTAATGTTGTTTCTTCCATTTGCCCAATCTATAACCATTTTTGAGTCACCAAATATCTGAATATCCCGGATTTGTCTATTTAGTGCCGTCCTCAATACTGCCCATAAAGCTGCAAGTTCTGCCTTGTTATTGGTTGCCTGTCCAAGGGCGTATCTGATTCTGAGTTTTTTCCCTGTAGTGAAATGTATGACAGCTCCAACCCCTCCCAGAGGAGGCTCACCATGGCTAGCTCCATCAAAGTATGCCCATGATATATCCTTGTTTATGTTAGGTGCTGTGATAGATCTTCTCTTGACTGGAACAGAGATGAGTTTGTGTTCCTGAATCTTATTCATTGACAAGGCGATGGTTATATCAGGGGAGACCCACAAATTCTTGAAAATGGCTATGTTTCGTGCTTCCCAAATACTGTAAACAAAAAGAATTGGGAAGGCTTTGAAGGAACCTACCGCTTCGTCCTGCCACCACGTTTTAGTGCATTCTTCCGACGCTGCTGTTGTGAATGCATGAGTTCCTCCTGTTACAAGATTTCTTGTCACTTCTGTCCATACGCTTCCTGCATATGGACACATAGCGAACGGATGTAAGTTCGTTTCCTCACTCATTTTGCACAATGGACATATTCCAGGGCCCTCAAAACCTCTTTTCTTCCGCATTTCCCAAATTAATAATTTGTTGGATAATGCCAACCACATTGTGATAATGGTCTTCAGTGGACTATGAATTTGCCATAACTTGTGCCACCACCATTTTTCCTCCGATGCTGCCTGTTCTCTAATTGCTACTTCATACCCGTTTTTCGCTGTGTATTGCCCTGTTTTTGAGTTTTTTGTCCAAATGAGCTTATCTGGTTCTGCAGACAGGTGAACATGGTTTGAGACTAGCATATTAAGATATCTGTTCCACTCTATCGCGTGTGCACCAGTTAGACCGAGGAACTGGGCGCTTTTCCAGCTTCTTCTGCCCCTTGAGGCAAAATCTGAGTGTGCATCTACTAATGTTACTATTCTACGAGACCTCAGATGCTGGACCAACTGTGTTGACAAACTAAAGCTTTCTCGTGCTCCAGCCCACGGATCTTCCCCCAGTCTCACTTGTTTTCCGTCACCGATTTTCCAGGCAATCCAATTTCCAATTAGGGGATAGGGCAAGATCAAAGCTTTCCATCCAATTGATCTGTTCTTGTGTGTTTTTTCTGGATTCCTAATCCATTCTGTTCAGCTTGATCTTGAGCAATATTTAGAGAGCATGATCCTTCCCCAAAGGGAGCTTGTATTTTGGAAAAGCCTCCACAGAGTTTTTGCAGCTAGAGCTTTGCAGAACAAGTCCAAGTTTTTTATTCCCCAACCTCCTAATTCCTTTGGAAGGGCAATGACCCTCCATTTTACCAGTGGGATTCCTTCAGCCTTCTTACTTGCTGTCCACAAACAAGAGAAGCATTTTTTCCTGATTTTTGTCAGGATGCCCTTGGGAATGTAGGCTATTGATGCCCGGTACACTGGAATGCTCTGCAAAACAGCTTTTAAAAGTACTAATCTTCCTCCTCTTGAAAGGAATGGATTAGCCCAGTTATTGATTCTGCTTTCTATTTTCTGGTATAACCAGACCCAATCCTGATAAGAGTAACTGTTGGGTTTTAGAAAGAACCCTAGGTATTTGAAACCAGCTTCGACGGGTGTAATCTGAAAAGGCACTATCACCCTTGCCCTTTGAATCATCTCTTATGGGAAATCATTATGAATCAGGTTGGATTTTTCCATATTCACTACCATATATATATATATGTCTACAGTACCCCGATGAACCCAAGTACCCTGTTTCAAAAAGTGGCGTCCTCGTCCCTGTACCAGTACCCGTCCCCGTACCCACGTTTCATGGCAACTTAGCAATACTTACTTTTCCCCTTAATGTTAAGCAATGGCCCACAACACCCCACTGAACTCCATACCCTCCTACACCAACATGGCTGCACAAATTAGTGAAGGTGGCCTAAGATTATGGTCTAGAATCACTCTAGATAACCATTATTAACTCATTGCAGTGCAGTCTACCTTATTTCTATTAAAAAGGATGGTATTTATTTGCATGCAGTTATAATAGCCTTACATAGACTGATATGATGCTTTTCCTTTTCAACTTTTTACCTTTCTTTGCCATGCATGCTTTTAGTATTTCTTAGTTGCAGTGCTCTTGATTTGGATATCATGTTTTACTTTTTATCCTGGTCTTTTTCTTTGCTGTCTGCTTTTACTGTTACTTAAATCTTCATTTAAAGTTTACATTTTTTTAGTGATCGAAATACTAACTACTTTTTCTTAAGTTACCACTTTGACATTTGTTCAATATGTAAGGCCAGTAAATTTGTGCTTTTGACTACTTAGAAAATTCTATGGTTATCTCCCTGATATCAGGAAATTTAATGCAGGTGTTTGTCTTATTTTCAGTCATATTCACAACTTTATTTGAACTGATTTCTTTGGTAGTATTCAAAGGTAAGTTTTTCTTTTCGTGTTGTAGCAGGAGGCTTTCTTGATTTAGCATATTTCGTTTCAGTGCATCTTTCAATCCCTGTGATTTCACTGACTTATACTAGCCACCAGTTAAGCCTTGATGAAATTTGTATTGTAGTTTGCATTGTGTAAAGTCAGGATTTTTTGTATGCCATCAGTGTTCTCCATCATATGTCCAAAAGTGAGCAGAACTTATTGCAGGTTGTAAAAGAAGAATCAAAAGAGAGAAGGCATCAAATTATGTCAAGACTTCCAAAAGGAGAAATCATGACAGCAAATTGGCTGAACTTTATTAATTTGTTCTTGGAATCACTTTTAAAAGCACTGGCATTCCAAACACTGATGATTAACTTACAAAATCTCAAACTCAGATTCTGAAACTTTTAAACTTGCCAAGCTGTCTATAAAGCAGGAAATAACATAAGAAGGCAAATCATTGTTGTATAGTCTGGTGTTGTACATAAACACAGGAAATATAGCTAAACATAAACTTTGGCACATATTAACAATAAAACATCAAGAATATAATATAACTAGATTGAACCTATTTCATAACATAAACACAAATACATATTCAACAATAAAGCCTTAGAACAGCAGCACATTGAAATATCAAATAGCCCTCACCTTTTTATTTACATATGTTGCTACAAATATTCATTACATATCTCGACTTTTACACAAGATAGTCTTAACACAATCTCAAACTCAGCTTAGAATCAGAATGAACTGAGGCTAATGAATAAGTATTGAATATGCATGGTCCTTTGATATGCAAAGAATCTATTTCTAGCTTTAGGAACATCTTGGGCATTCCTGCTCAAATCAACTAAGATTCTAAAGATACCTAGAAGATTCTATGGTGAAAAATTCTGGTACAATTTTACAATATAATTTCAAAGTGGACAAAATAGTCTCCAAGTTATATTTCGCCCTTTACCAATCAGTAATTTACTGGCTACCATGGTGTTAGAGATACAAAATTGAAGTTGATCAATGAGATTTGCATTAAAAATGAGAAATCTACGAATGACCAAACTAGAAGAAAACAAATTGAGAGTTTCCATGCTCTTAATTGGAAAGGACGCAATTGCCATCTTTTTAAAAAGTACATACAAATCCGACAATCTATTAAAATTTAAAATAGCTTTCCCTCTGCCTACCCATGCAAGTAGGGTAAGTGCATGTGATCTAGCTCCTACATCTAGCTTTGAAAAATCTTTTCTTGAAGCTATCAAAAGAGCTGAATATTATAAGCTGATGTTGAGATTGTGTTAAGACTATCTTGCGTAAAAGTTGAGATATGTAATGAATATTTGTAGCAACATATGTAAATAAAAGGGTGAGGGCTATTTGATATTTCAATGTGCTGCTGTTCTAAGGCTTTATTGTTGAATATGTATTTGTGTTTATGTTATGAAATAGGTTCAATCTAATTATATTATATTCTTGATGTTTTATTGAATAACCAAACTAGAAGAAAACAAATTGAGAGTTTCCATGCTCTTAATTGGAAAGGATGCAATTGCCATCTTTTTAAACTGTACATACAAATCCGACAATCTATTAAAATTTCCCTCTGCCTACCCATGCAATGCATGCGATCTAGCCCCTAGATCTAGCTTTGAACAATCTTTTCTTGAAGCTATCAAAAGAGCTGAATATTATATGGCTATAGAATCCAAAATCAAGAACTTATCACTTTTGGTAAACCATTCCTTGTGAACATATTTTAATATCCCAACACATCTCTTTTGCCATAGTAACTGGAGAGTGACCATCCTGGCTACTTGATAGAGAGTCCAGGCAGACTCGTGGTAGCAAAAGGATCACTGAGAAGAGTAGCCTGCTGGTAGAGTTAGAGAACATACCTGCAAAAAGGCTTTGAATCCTGCTCCATACTTTCTTAGTGAATGTGGACCTCAAAGAGAAATGCCCAATATCCTCTGGTTTCCGAAAACAACTGGGTTTCCTATCTGTGAAGCTGTTTTGATGCATCTTTCCTTTAGTTAGGAGTGTCATGCTGAGTGAACTGAGCAAGAAGCCTTATTTTAAAAGAAACCTTCACATCTCAAATGGCTTGCACCCTTAGAAGCCATTTATGTTCATAACCTTTGAGATCCACCTTTTTTTTTGTTTTTCTTCAATGCAAGGTTTGGGAAGCATCAGCGTATACAATTCTCTTGCCTTATATCTTGAAAAAAGTGCATAGTCACTCCACTTACAGTCTCTCCAATTCTAAGGGAGATGGGCAATTAATCCACTGTTGTTTTTTTCTTTTATAGTAATGGCTTCATAACTGTTCAAAACAATGGCTTTATCACTTCGTAGTAGCCCATTACTTCTATCTTTATCTTTGTGCTCAATTTAGTCTTTGTTTTGGAAGTCCCATAGGTTCTTCTGTTGATTGAACCCCTAACTGGTCAACTGCTTACCCCTGTTGATGTATTTGTAACTTAGGAAGATATTCTGATGTATATTATCATTATATGTTGTTGTACCCCATTGGAGATGTGTTTGCCTCCTTGCGAGATGTATTTATTGTGTCTAGACCTTGAGGTACAACCTCTGTTGTAAGTTGGGCCAATAGTCCTCAGTGTGACATCATGTAATGTGTATTTGGAGTCTCTCTAGGAGAAGTCGACCCTGCTAGTGGAATAGGTTGGCCCAGTCATGTATTTGGTTAGTCACATGAAAGGTATAAATAGGGAGGCCCTCTCCCTCATTTATACACACCTCACACACTCTCAAGTTCACATGAGAGAAAGAGAGAGACAAGGGAGGAGAGATAGATAGCTGCTGAATACTTCTTATTACTGAGATTGATCATCTTATGACACAGTCTTTGTGATTGTACTATTCTGAGGAAGTTTGCGGGGTTTTCTCTTTTATGGTTTCCCCGATGAAAATCTGTGTCTTGTGTATCTTTATATCTTATGCATCTTGCTTTACTTGTTATTTTTTCAGATAAAGATCCTAATTAAGCTAATAAGATCTAAGAAAAACTAACATGGTATTAGAGCCTCTCTAAAAGAAGGCACTGTATGGCAGCAAAAACTAAGGCCTCCTTGTTCAAGGTGTTCTCTCCACAGATCATCAAGAAAAGAGGGATAGGCTAACTTGCCTCAGTAGGGCACATCTTTTGGTTGAAGCGGTTTCAGATTTGAAGAAGTTTCATTTTTGACCCTGTCACTGGTGCCGAGAGAAACTAGGGCATCAAGTTTCGAAGGCTTCCGACATCAATCTTTAGAAAGTGATTTTGCGAAGTAACTTGCCTCAAGGAAGCACATCTTTCTGTTCAAACAAAATTCCTAAACTCCAAGTTTGGAAAATTAGGGTTTCTCTAACAAACCCTATGTCATCCAGCTCCGAAATCAGGTCGGACACCTCAAATCGGTAAGATCTAAAATCTTTGCTATTTCCATTTGAGGTTCTCATTTGAAAAGATGACTCACCATACTTAGCTTGAGGACAAGCTTGGAGGGGTTGATAACTTTTGGGCATGGAAGTACATAATATCCCCGATCTTTGAAGAAAATGATTTGGATCAGTACATCACTGAAGAATTTCCAGAACTAGAGGGAGATGAGGCTAAGACTGCTCATAAGAGAAGCATGGCTAAGGCCAAGAGAATCATTGCAGATTCTATTAAGGATCACCTCATCCCCCATGTGTCTTCATTCAAGACACCGAAGGAAGTATATGATGCTTTGACAAAGATGTTCGAAGGAAGGAACATCAACCAGAAGATGACTTTGAGGAACCAGTTGAAGAATGTCGAGATACAGAACTACGAGACTATATAGTCTTACTTCACAAGGGTTGTTCAAATCAAAGAACAACTTGAAGCGATTGAAGAGAATGTCGAAGAAGGAGAAATTGTAATGACTACATTGAATGGTCTCCCTAGATCATGGGACTTATTCTTCAAGGAATTTGTGCAAGAAGGACGCTGCTTTCTTCCAGAAGACTTCGAGAAGAATGTGTACAAGAAGAAGCTCGACTCGTGATAAGAGAAGAGAAGATGGGAGCAACTAAAGATCAAGCTCTCACAGTTCACACTAGGAAGAACTTCAAGAAGAAGGAGAACTTACATCACAACAAGAAGAAGGACAAGAAACAAAAGAAGACCAAGAGAGATCCTTCAAATGTTCATTGCTACACTTGTGATGAAAAGGGACATTTTGCAAGAGACTGTCCCATCAGGAAAAAGAGACACCATGCTCATGTTGCCGAAGATGATGAACCAACTGACAAAAGATTCAGAAGTGAGAAGGATGATTCATATGAAGAGTATGTGCTAATCTCAGCACTTACTGGCACTATCTCACAAGGAAGCAATGATTGGCTTGTGGATAGTGGAACTTCTGAACACATGATGGGATACAAGGAATCATTCGTCAATATGTCTGAACATGAGTCACCTCACAAGGTGAAACTTGGGGATGATTATCAAATACCCCATAAAAGGGAGTGGAGAAGCTTCATAAAGCTTGACTCCGACAAATCCTTAAAGATGAAGGATGTGCTATATGTTCTAGGATTGAAGAAGAATCTTCTCTCCATCTCTGCACTAGATGCAAAGGGAATTAGAGTTGCATTTGTCGATGGCCAAGTTCTAATGTGGCCTAGAGGGAAGATAATATATGATGCAACAGTGATTGGAGAAGAAGACAGAGGCTTGTACAAGCTAAAGGGACAGGTTGAACAAGCATTGGTTCATGAGTCAATTGAACCAAGTGAACTATGGCACCGAAGGCCTACACATGTGCACTACAAAGCACTATCGATGGCAAGCAAAGCAGTCTCTAGACTGCCAGATATCCAGGCAAAGCTTAAAAGCATTTGCAAAGGACGTGCACAAGGAAAGAATGCAAAGAAGAAATTTCCCAGCAGTGAGAGCAAGGCCAATGGAATACTGGAGATAGTACATTCGGATGTATGTGGACCCATGTCCTCTAGCTCATTAAGCGAGTATGTGCACTATGTTTCCTTTATAGATGATTTCTCACGTAAGGCTTGGATATATTTCTTGAAAGGGAAAAATGAAATTTCAGTAAGTTCAAGGAATATAAAGCCTTGGTTGAGAACCAAACCGATAGGAAGATCAAGACTCTATGGTTAGATAATGGCAGAGAATTCACCTCTGAAGAATTCAAGGAACTTTGTAAAGAGTCTGGGATTAAGAGGGAGTTGAGCACAATCCTCAGCAGAATGGGGTTGCAGAACGAAAGAACTGAATCATCATGGAAGCAGCAAGAGCAATGCTACATGACCAGGATCTTCCTATGCACCTTTGGGCGGAGGCAACAAGGATAGCTGTGTATGTACAAAACCGTACTCCTCGTCAAGTACTTGACAACAAGACTCCGGAAGAAGCTTTCTTAGGAGAGAAACCAGAAGTCAGCCATCTAAGAATATTTGGCTGCCTGGTGTACATACATATCCCAAAGGAGAAAAGGACCAAGCTTGATCCTTCTGGGAGGAAGGGTATATTCGTAGGATACAATGATACATCAAAATCGAATATACTTCCCAAGATTCAAGAAGATTGACATCAGTAGAGATGTAACCTTTGATGAAGACTCGACATACTTCAGATCTAGGAGGACACCTATTCAAGAGGTCGAGGAACCTGAAGAAACGAGAGCCTGAGATATGGAAATTGGAGAAACAATTCCATAAGAACATGAATATCATGACATGGCAAAACCACAAGAACCGATAGAGACAATCCTTGAGAAGGACTCCCACAAGAGGAAACCAGCATGGGCACGAGAGCTCATACGAGAAGCAGAAAGGTATGGCGCTCCAGAACAAATACATAGAGAGAAAAAGGGCAAAGCCCTACGATAGCTATGTGGCCCTGCTGTGTGACATCATTGACAGAGAACCTTCCACCTATGAAGAGGCTGCAAAAGAGAAAGAAGGGAAGGATGCTATGATCGAGGAATATCAGTCGATCATGAAGAATGATGTCTAGGAGATAGTTTTGAAACTGAAAAAGAAGTCTGTTGTGACTCCGAAGTGGATCTACAAGATCAAGCATGCTGGAGATGGCAGCATCGAGAAATACAAGGCAAGGTTCTTAGCACGAGGTTTCTCACAGAAATAAGGCATAGACTACGAAGAGACATTTGCACTCGTGGCGAGGTACACTTCCATTAGGACCATACTTGCATAGGCAACAGTTATGAAATGGAAAATACACCGTATGGATATCAAGACAACTTTCTTGAATGGTGTAGTCGAGGAGGAAGTGTACGCGGAACAGCCACTAGGATTCGAGACACATGATAGGAAGACCCATGTGTGCAAATTGTTGAAGGCCTTATATGGATTGAAACAGGCACCAAGGAAATGGTACGACAGGATGGATAACTTCGTGATGAGCCTAGGATTTACCAAGAGTAAAGCAGATTCAAACGTTTACTTCAAGGTTGAAGACGGAAGATCAATGATGCTCTTGCTATATGTCGATGACCTGTTCCTAACAAGCGAAGAGGAACTCATTAAAGATGCAAGGAGGAGACTTGCTACAGAGTTCAAGATGAAAGACCTAGGTTTGATGCACTACTTCTTAGGCATGGAAGTGTGGCAGAGTGCAGATGTGATCCTCTTTGGTCAAGGAAAGTATGCAGTGGAGATTTTGAAGAGATTCAGAATGTTGGACTGCAAGACCATAACCACACCTATGGAATCTAACTTGAAGCTTTTGAGTGATGCTTCATCTGAGTCGGTTGATGCCATGATGTGTCGTCATATGATTGGCTCATTGATGTATCTGATGAATACGAGACCCAACATATACTTTGCGGTGAACACCCTGAGCCAGTTCTTGACGGATCCGAGACATGTTCACTTGATAGTTGCAAAGCATGTACTGAGGTACCTAAAAGGTACAGTGGGTTATGGGCTCAAATATGATACGAATCAAAAGATTAACCTACACGGTCATGTTGATTTGTATTGGGAAGGTAGTGCCACTAACAGAAAGAGCAATTCAGGTTGCTACTTCAGTTGGGGATTTGTCATGATCTTCTGGTTCAGGAGGAAGCAATCATGCGTGGCGCTAAGTACAACCGAGGCAGAGTATGTTGCCGCTTGCTCGGCTAGTTGTAAGGCAGTGTGGCTACGAAAGCTACTGTTTGACTTGTTTGAACTCCAGTTGGATGTGACTTGTATTTTCTGCGACAATCAAAGTTGCGTGACGCTGTCGGAAAACCCTGTGTTCCATGACAAGTCGAAGCACATCGAGATCAAGTTCCACTATATTAGGGATATGGTGTAGAGAGGAGTAGTGAAGCTCCAGTATGTGGCAACGGACGAGCAAATAGTCGATGTGTTGATCAGGCCTCTAGCGAGAGTGAAGTTCGAGTGCTTCAGAGAAAGACTTGGTGTGATCTAGATTGAGACCCATCAAAAGAGGGAGTGATGTGTTCTAGCATAGTTACAGAGTTGGTTTGTCTGAGCATAACATCCTGGTGAAGATTGTAGGTTGCTCAGACGTAATCAGTCTTGTAGGTTGTCCTTGGATGTAATAAGTCCTGGCGAAGCTCGTAGGTTCTCCTTGGATGTAATCAGTCCTGATATGATTCTATGCTAGAAATATCAGATGCATAATATCTCACATGGGAAATGAGACAGGTTGTTCGAATGGGAAAAATCCTGGTGAAGCAGGCTAAAATGTAATCAGTCCTGTAGGTTGTAACCGGATGTATTCTGTCCTGGAAAAGCTCACAGGTTATCCTTTGATGTAATCAGTCCCGAGACAAGTTATTTGAGTGTAAATATGAGCCCTGCATGGTACGCAAGTTACTCAAATGTAATAAGTCCTATGGGTTGTCCGAGTGTAAAAAGAGCCCTGGCGTGGTACGCAGGTTACTCGGATGTAATACGCCCTGAAGGTTGTCTGAACGGAAAAGATCTTGGACGCAGGTTGTTCAGATGTATTAAGTCCTTGAGGTTGACTTAGAACGTAAAATTCCTGATGTAGCAGGTTGTTTGGTCGTAATTGGTCCTTACATATATATCTATATATGTGTGTGTTCCCATGTTGAGATGATAAGGTCACGAAGCTTGTGAGGTGCACCTAGGCGGTTCTCCTTTACTGGTAGAACACAGGTTGACCATGGATGCTCTGTGTGCTTTGTTTTGTTTTGTGTAGGACAAAATAGATGATCTGGATACGACGAAATAAAGGAAGAAGACGCAAGTTATTGCCGTGGCATTGTAAAGAAGGTCCTGGACAGTTCCTACGAGATGGCTTGCGCAAGATGTGATGAAGACCTGGATGAGGACTAAGCCTACACCCAGCTTGAAAGAGGGTTGGTTCTGTAGAAACTTTCAATGACAGATAGTACCATTTGATGATCGATAATAAGATGATGATGGCAGCAACTATGATGATGACTCTATGACTCCGTGATGATGACTTCGCAATGAAGACTTGACCAAATGTGTTGATGACTGTGGAAGAGAGAGAATACCTCCCTAGTTAAGAGGGAGTGTTGATGTATTTGTAACTTTGAAAGATATTCTGATGTATATTATCATTATATGTTCCTGTACCCCCATAGGAGACATGTTTACCTCCTTTCGGGATGTCATTATTGTGTATAGACCTTGAGGTAGAAACTCCGTTGTAAGTTTGCGGGGTTTTCTCCTTTATGGTTTCCTCGGTGAAAATCTTTGTCTTATGTATCTTGTTGTACTTGTTATTCTTTTAGATAAAGATCCTAACTAAGCTAATAAGATCTAGGAAAAACTAACAACCCCCATACCCATCCAGCATGCCTAAAGAGTCTTTGCTAGTTGCAAAGCTCCAGATGCTATAGTTATCAATCATGAGTTATTATGTTTCTCGTTTTTTCCATTATTATGCCCTTTGTATTGCTCATGTTGAGCTATGGATGTATCTCAACTCCCTGGATTTTGTTGGTATGCATTTGGCCTCAATGGTTTTGGTACAACTGCGAGCATCTTTATGTGTTGCTACTATTCCTTTACTCGGTTTGTTAGCCCTTGATTTGTGCCATTGTATCTTATTGAGTGTGTTACCGGTTGAAATGGCAGGCCTAGCCACCGATAAGCATATGTGGGAAAAGTGACCACTGTCACCTTAGTCACTTGTCCCCAACTACTTCGGAAGTCGAAACCTCCTAGGGGAGAGCCCTATTTTGACTCTGCAAGGACACTAAACACCAAGAACACCTCTTTCGAGGTTATTAGAGACCAGTTCCTTATTGGAGTCAAACCGTGAGAGTAAGGAGGGATGTACTACAAGTGTTTGTGAAATAATGTTAGTGTAGTTATTAATGCAGTAGTATATCGGCCCAACAATAAACACATAGGAAAAGGTCATTCAAATATAATCATTTATCGTAAGTACAACAATGCAAGCAACGAAAGTTAGTTAAGATAGTAGTATTATGAGTGACTTGTGTTAAACCATATAAGTATCAGTCATCACCCAAATGTTCATAACAATGTTATAAAGTTTAACAAGATTTCATCTTTAATACCAATTTGACCAATTTTGCAGTGACTAACCAATAACAAAGGTTGAAGTGAATTAGTGTTACTAGCAGACTGTGTGTGTGTATTAAATGCAGCAATAAGGTGAGGTTTTCTGTACTTTACATTAAGTCAAAGCATGCATATACAACAGTAATATTAGATGATAATACAAACCATTTATCAGATGTTGGATTTTACCTTTAGGTAGGCATGGAATAGTATATCAAGATGGATTAGATGTTATGATAGCAGTAAGAAATAGGCACCTTCCACACGTTATCATATCAGCACGCAAACAAGTTACTTTAATCCATTAGCATCGAAGTTGTAAACACTATGCTGCAACAATTATGTATTTATATCAACCCTTTACGATCAACAACATAGGCCAGTCATTAGCAATACACAAATATTGATTATAGCTTAGCTAACTTTGTGGTGTTTGCTTGTGTGATGAGTAAGCTCGTTAGGCCTTGTTTGGAGGGTAGCGAGGTAAGGAAAAGGCCTTCCCTAGCAGCTTGTAGGGTGACCAAGGGAACCGTTAGGGCAACGGAGGACGAGGGAAGGGAGAGGCTAGCTAACAGTGGTGGGTTCGAGGGTTTTTGGGAGTAGTCAAAGGGCTGCTCCTAGGGCAGACCCGCGGGTAGAGGGACTAGGAAGAGTGCCAGCGAAGAAAAGAAGGGAGTGTGGAGGAGGCAGTTTGGTGTAGAAGGTGGCAACGAAGGTAGAGATGGTTTTGAACTAGGGTACCGAGGTTGGGAGAGGGAAGAGAGGGTTAATGAGTGACTAGCGAGGGTAGGAAAGGGCTGCCTTTAGGGCAACGAAGTCTAAGGTGAGGGTAACGAATGTAGCAAGGGAGCTAGAAGAGGGCTAGCGAAGTAGGGAAGAGGGTTGTGAGGGAGAAAGGAGGACTATTAGGGAGCAACGAAGGTAGAGGAAGAGGAACCTAACCCTAGAACTAACCTAAAACTAACCCTAAACTAGGTTTGTGAGAGAAAATGGTGTGAGGACCTAGGGAAACCCTAGCACAAGCCCTACCCAACCTAGGGCTTCTTGGGAGAAAGGCTAACCTAGTGAGGAAGGGTCCTAGGTTAAGAAACTAGCCTAGGAAAACTAAGGAGAAACTCTAGGGCACCCTCACAAGGAGACGTGCCGTTGTTTTCCAAGGTGACAAGAAGGAAGGTAATGGCCTATCCTAGGGCAAAGTGCAACTATAAGGCTACCACTAAGACTCAGACATGCACATCCACCAACATCCAAACAAAAGGGTAAGAAGCTCGACCTCCTTGTGCTTGTGTTCATTCAACAAATCGAAGCATCACCCAAAGCAGAGATTCACCAAAGAATTACCAGAAAATAGCTTGCATTAACCATATAATTTCCCCAAGAGGAGCGCATCCATCCAAAGAAACCCTAACAGAGGTAAAACAAGTGCATAATGTATTATCTCACTTGTCTCATGTTGCAAAATGAAAGTGAGGAGATCTATTTATATGATCTCACACTCACTTATTACAAAAATATTCAGGCCTACATGCCTTAAAATATGTGAATTTATAATTATAAAATGTCAACTTAAAATTAAAACAAAATAATAATAAAATATGACTTATTGTAGGATAAAGTAGGCTATCAGGGTTTTTTGTACCCCAGGGTGCCAAAAATAACCTAATTAAGCTAATCACTCAGAATTAAAGGGTGGAGTAAGTTATGATGAAATTGTCATTGATGCCAACATGGACTTGCAGTGGCCCCACAAATTGTCATTGATGGCCCCTTACAGGGTGGGTTGGAGCCTTGAAGCACCTTGTACCCAGTAGACAAGGTCCCTGTACCCACAAGGCTGGATCTTGGAGACACCACCTTGTTGCAGATTCTGAAGACCTTGTTGATGGTGCTGAAGACCCTGGAGATGGTGCTGAAGCTTCTGTGGATGATGGAGAAGCCCTAGATGGGTTGGAGAAGCATTAATGACCCATTATGTGGTCATTCATGCTTTGATGATGTCATGGTACACCAGGAGAAAGTCTAACAACTCCACAGGTGATGCCATGATGGATCTTGACCCTTGGAGGTCTCCTGGTGTGGTTGAGATGGTTGAAGAAGCCTATGAAGCCCCTTGCTTGATGAAGAAGTCCTGAAGAAGCCCTTGGACCCACATTTGATGGCTTAATGGTCCTTAATGGTGATGATGTGGTCATTAATGACTTGATGAAGACTTGGAACCTTTGATGAAGATCTTGATGCTCGTGTAGCTCTTGTTGGGGTCATGGAACCCTTGGAGATGGTCATTATGCATGAGAAGGTTTGGCACCCACATAAATGGCGCCATGATGACCCTTGGACACTATATGATCATTGTGTTGGAGACATTTACCTTCATCCTCACTCTTCACTCAAATTGGCCTAGTTAAACCACTATCCTAAGTTTAATTGACATCAAGGAGCATTAATTACCATCATCCCAGTCACTCCCACGCCTACCTACAGTCAAG
>LPNX011065571.1:593865-651714 GCA_001517045.1 Pseudotsuga menziesii
TATTTTTTATATAATATACAGAGAGGAAACCTATTTGGTGTTCCAGTTATTTCCAATTCATGAGTATTTGTGAATAATTCTTTGATGATTTTGATTCTTAGTTCCTAGATCATGTGCAAGAATTAATACATTGATGGTGCATTTGGAAATGATTTGGGTCTTGGAATCCATACATGTGGTGGTTTGTAAGCCCATGATTGTTGGAGCCTTTGATATGATGGAATTTTTGGTCATGATGCCCCCATCTTGGCGATGGAGTCCTATGTTATGGGCTTGACGTCCATGGAAAGTACCTTGTTTAAATATTATATGATATCTTTGAAAAGGTCCTTGAAACCCTTGCATGTGGTGCCTTGGGTCTTGAACCCACACACTTGGTAGCTTGTTGATGGTTATGTATAGTTTTCTTTGTGGTTATATGGCTATTGGGATGTAGAGCCCATGCAAATGCCTTGATATGTTGAAGAAGACTTTGAAACTCTTGTAGTTGGTGGTATGGTTGTTGTCACCCTCATGTGTGGGGTCTTTGACATCATGAACAGATTGAAGAATTTAAGGGTATTAGACCAAGGCTGAGCTGATGAAGAAATGACCTTGTTTTCTGCTGCAATACCCTGGATGGTTGAATCAAACAAGTGTGACGTTTTTGCTGAAGGGATGGTCAGTTTTAGCTGGAAATAAGTCGGAAGGAAGGTGTGCCCGTGCCGGAGAAGATCGCCGGAGCATGCAAGAGTTTTGACCTCTCCAGATGCCCTAGCGAATTGATCTCCCAGTTTGCTGCTCACGCCCCCACAACCCTGTAAACTGCTGCTAGCTGCCCCAGATGGACAATCTGATAGCTGATAATCATCCAATGCAGTAGAGTGATCCTATCAGTGAGGATGCAGGCTGCATGCGAAAGAAATATGGTGATCCAGAGTCTTGGTGAATGACTAGGGTTTCCCAGCTAAATGCCCCCAGCTATACGGATGAAGCTGCAATAACCTTCGAACTTATACTGGAATACTGGATAATGATGAATGCAATAGATACGGTGACAAACTTGGATGGTTTATCTCGAAGGAGACTAGGGCAGATGTCTCACTGCCAAAATCCTATTAGCTGAAGACGCAGTCTCCAACCCCAACTGCTGTGGCCGCACACTGTGCTGCTACTCAAGAGCTCCAAAATCAATAATAATCCAAAAGTAAAGTCTCCATTCACTTTATCTTTCTTTTATAACTTTCAATTGCGAAAACCCTAACTTTTGACCTAATTAGGTCACTTTAACTTCTAATTTGCAGTTAATTTGCATGCATGTGCATGGAGACTTAATTGGGTGCATGCATCATTAAATAATGCTTAGATGTCATGCATGTCACTTTTAGGGTTTGCATGTCACTTTTAGGTTTGCATGCATATCACTTTTAGGGTTTGCATGCATGTCACTTTAGGGTTTGCATGCATGTCTCTTTTGGGAACATTACAGTCCTCCCTCGCCAAAGATTGCTTGTCCTCAAGCAATGCCAATGCAACTCCACAATCAATCAAACTAAACCAACTGAATCCGGGGATGATCCCAGGGTCCCAAATTATCCTAGGAGATTTGTAGCACCCTCTGCTCCAAGCACTGCACTGCATGGTACCATCACAAGATATCCCATAGAATCCTCCTATAAGTAGAGTAACTAACCACAGTATAAACAAGGTACCATCACAAGAGACCTCCTAAAAGCATCCTCTAGCAATCACTAAACTGCCAGTCATTGTAATCCCAGGGTCCCAAATCAATCTGAGAATTGTAGAGGTCAAAATGCATCCACCACTACCCTGCGTAGTATAGAAACAAGGAGCATCCTGTAGACTCCCAAGTAACCCCATCAGTAAACATTGTATCCATCCCTCATAAGGTCTCCCACCTGGATCCCAATGCAAACTTGTGCATCTTTCCTCCCAAATATCCCGAGGCTCTTGTGGGACTATACCCCTGGCTAGGAATGTCTTCCCAAGAATCACGCACTCAATAGGACACCAAACCTTAATCTCATCCAACCCCCAAAAAGGACACCCTTAATCTCATTCAACCCCCAAAAAGGACCTTGTCCATAAACACCATCACAAGGAATAATCCTACCAAGCTGACATTCTGCCCTTCTGATTTCAACTAGAATGCTCATATACTGCTACCCAATTTCTCGATCCTGGCCAACCTGTAAAAACCATCCGCCATTATGCAAATGTGAACTCAAGCTACCGCAATCCTTGTCTATGTACTTCTGAAGAAGACTGTTTTGAAATGCAATAGTATGTTTCTTCTGCTGCCCCATCAAGTAATCCAATTGCTCTTCAACACTAGAAAGCTTGATTGTTGACTCAGCACATACAACTCGAAGAGATGTAAGCTCAACATCTCATTGTAATATGGTGTTCTGAAGTATCTTGGTCCTCTCTTTCATTGCTAGAATGCTTTCTTTAACATGTTCAATCTTCTTTCAGTGACTATCATTTGGAAGCTCTATCTCATGACTGTATAAACTCTCCCTAACCTCCATGTGTGACTACTGCTCACTGTCTCGATTGTTGTGCTCATTTCCTTGTACCTCATGTATTTTGCCTGTCATAACTATTTGGGCCCCTGCTGTAGGTGATGAAGAGTGTACCAACTCCAACTCATCACACGGCTTGTCCACAATCCGACTAGCGAATGTGCTTGTGTCACTAGACTCACAAGATGGCTCTAATGCGATCTCCTCATGCACATCCTCATCATGTACTGCTATCATTTGAAACTCTGAAATAAATGCATCTGCATTACCTGTCTGCTTGAGTTGTGCCAGCTCTCTAAAGTGTACCTTAGGGTCCTTTCGATCAAACCACTCAATGAGCCTTTGTGTAAAATCTGGGTACGATGTGATGGTATTGTGACCCAGTGTCACTAACCCGTGGTACCACCACTCATGGGCTTCTCCATCCAAATTCAAAGTAGCCAATTTAATGGCATCTGTCTCAATCATGGGGTTGAGCTGGAAGTATGTATCCAACTTTTGCACCCAATTCCTAGCTGGGCCACCCCGAGTGCCCTCAAAGGTAGGGATAGTCAGTTTCCCTACGGTGCGCTGTAACTCATAGTTCTGGGTAAATGGCCTATTGTAAGCTTTGGGTTTGTTCTTACTTTTAAAGTGGCAGAAGTTAGTGAAGGTCATGGCTGAATGGAAGTCCTCTCCTAAAGCTCTATATTCTCTCAGATAGGCACTCATGGGTTCTTCTGGTTCTGCTTGTGCTAGAGGCACTGCAGTTGGACTATCTAAGAATTGAGGCATGGTAGGTCGGAAAGGCTTATATATATGGGGATGGCTCTGCATGTTGGTATGTAAGTGCTCCCTACTACTGCTGGTGGATACCCTATCACTAGTGGGAAACAAGGGACTGTGTGGGATGGGTCCATTCTTCTCAGTCATTTGCCTAAAGGTTCTCATCATTTCCTTTTGCCCAGTAGTGAGTTCTTTTATGGCTAATATGAGACTATTGAACGCTGTTCTATCATCATCGGCCATTGTTTCTTTGCCCTTTCCAGATTGATACTCTCTGTCCCCCAAATCTATGTCCTCTAACTCCTCTTCTCTGTCTCTACACCTCTGTCTCCGGTGAGTAATATTGTATGGGCTCTCCGAATTCATTTATAATTTTGTATGCCCACAACTAGCAAGAAAAATAGCTTTGATACCACTGTAATATCCCAAATCCTGATATTTTCTATTTCTATGCAAATTTACTGAAACAGCCGGGCATGCAAACTGCCATGCAAAATTTCCCTATTTTATAGCTGAAATTAGGGTTAGGGTTTGTAGGATAGAATGAACACTTACTACTGATAAGCCAACTGAATATACTCCAGAGAAAATACGCATGCAAGATGAGCTAAGCTGATGAAGAAATGACCTTGTTTTCTACTACAATACCCCGGATGGCTGAATCAAACAAGTGTGACGTTTTTCCTGAAGGGATGGTCAGTTTCAGCTGGAAATAAGTTGGAAGGAAGGTGTGCTTGTGCCGGAGAGGATGGTCGGAGCATGCAAGAGTTTTGACCTCTCCAGATGCCCTAGCTAATTGATCTCCCAGTTTGCTGCCCACGCCCCCACAACCCTGTAAACTGCTGCTAGCTGCCTCGGATAGACAATCTGATAGCTGATAATCACCCAATGCAGTAGAGTGATCCTATTAGTGAGGATGCAGGCTGCATGCGGAAGAAATATGGTGATCCAAAGTCCTGGTGAATGACTAGGGTTTCCCAGCTAAATGCCCCCAGCTGTATGGATGAAGCTGCAATAACCTTCGGACTTATACTGGAATATTGGATAATGATGAATGCAATAGATACGGTGACAAACCTGGAAGGTTTATCTTGAAGGAGACTAGGGCAGATGTCTCACTGTCGAAATCTTGTTAGCTGAAGACGCCGTCTCCAACCCCAACTGCTGTGGCTGCACACTGTGCTGCTACTCAAGAGCTCCAAAATCAATAATAATCCAAAAGTAAAGTCTCCATTCACTTTAACTTTCTTTTATAACTTTCAACTGCGAGAACCCTAACTTTTGACCTACTTAGGTCACTTTAACTTCTAATTTGCAATTGACTTGCATGCATGCGCATGGAGACTTAATTGGGTGCATGCATCATTAAGTAATGCTTAGATGTCATGCATGTCACTTTTAGGGTTTGCATGCATATCACTTTTAGGGTTTGCATGCATGTCACTTTTGGGAACATTACAACCAGGCTGGGTCTTGTTATGAGAGTTGGTGCTCTTTTCATCAGTTGGTGTTGATTGTAATCGAGAAGATTGTTGTCTTCCATGTACAATAAATATAGATCAAAATTCCATATATTCTTGTGTCTCTTTTGATGTGATGTTGTGCTTATGACTCATGATGAATTTGATTATGCAATTGATGACATAATGATTGATATACTCTGATTAATTAAAAGAAGGTAAAAAGTTTATAATTGCTCTCACATTGATTCACCCCCTCTCTTAGTGTGGCCATTGTGTCCAACACTGAGCTGGGAGGGGGGTGTCATGCCCCTACTAACCCCAAGATGTTGCAAAATCCCTCAACACCCCTCTCAAATGACACATATGGCCTGGTGAAAGGAGAGAACGCCCTGATGAGGAAGAATGCTTAGGAGAATGAGAGCTCGCTGTGTAAAGGACCAGGAGGGTGGCTATGCAAAGACCACTAGAGCATATAAACAACATATGGAGCCATGTGACCTAGTGATCAACCCCTAGGGGTCTCGGTCACCAACCCTGAGGTTAAAAACCCCAATAGAGGGTAGTCAACAGTGCCATTAAGCCATAATACCCCTAAAGGAGGAACCAAAGGGCCCAACCATGACTGCCATTGTTCAATAATCAACTTCACCTACATTTCAAGGGTTGTCTCTAAAACTTCATTGTATGTTTGAGGTCTTTGTACTCTTATTAGAGAGCCTTCATCGCAAAGTTCAATCTGGTCAGAAACCAGTCAGCCTTTTGAAATTATGTGCTCATGCTGGAGTGATGTCTTTGTATTCAACTCCTGAAATGCGGATGGGCTATGATTCTGTGGATTCGTTAGGGCTTTAGGAAGTTGAAGAGTGTGCAATCTAGTTTACTAATAAGCCTCAATTTTTGAATTGGGATCTAGGCAAGATGAGACTAGGGAATCTTAACAAGTAAAATATGGATATTAAAGAAGAGAAACCCTAGCCCTAAATGACTTGGTCAGTTACACTTACATTTGTTAACTGTATCACATGCAAGACATCAAGCATTTCTATGTGAAGACAACATCAATCACTAAGGACGATTTAGCCTTTGAAGAGATCAATGCTTTTGGATGGGTAATTGGAGTTTATTGCAAATCGTTATGATTTAGGATGATGAATTTAAATTCCTCACAAACAATTAATGTGAACAACTTGGAGAAATCGACCCAAAAATCCTCATGCCACTTACTATTTAAATAGAATTTTGTTTAGATGATGAAATAGATTCAAATCTCTAGTCATTTAGGTAGGTGATGATAGATGAATACTCCTTAAATCAAAAGATGAAAACCTAGGGAAAAACGACCCTCTTAAACCTTAATGCTATTTGATTTTGAGAGAAAAAAATGGTTTTATGGTAAAATCATGCCCAAAGTGAAGTAGTTGGGAGCTAAGAGATAACGCCTAGGGCTAATGAAGATGCCCAAATCAACAAAGTGATAACGCCCAAGAGGAATCGACCTCCTCACACACAAAATGCGATATGCAAAATTTGAGAAAATTTCATTTATTTAGTTATTGATGACTAATGGATCGAGAAGCTATACAACAAGAGTTCGAGTGCAACTTAGAGGTAAATGCTCGATTTGTGTCCTTTCCCTCTACATCACCGATTGGATCAACGTTTTTTCCGCTTTAAGTCGGTATAAAAACACAGTGAAATCGACCTACAAAAAACCCCAAGTGAATAGTTAGAGTGACAGGATCAAGATCTAAAGATCAACTTGGAAATTTTACAAATTGATTTAGTGAGAGCAAGAATGACAAAGAAATAGTTAGAGAACAAATGGAAAAAACAATATTTGTCTCACTAACAAAGTGACCCCCTGTCACAAAAAGGCAAGTCACCCATAACACCATAGTTCGCCCAAGACGTCAAGAGATAAATTGCCCCTCTTGCAACCACAAAAAAATGAAAAAATCTATCTCGAATATGGAGTATGATGATGATCCAACAATAGAAGGAATGTAGGAAGAAAGAAAAATCAAAATCGTTCCATCCAGACACCAAATGTGCACAAGAAATTTATTTTAATATCAATCTTCCGAGAGCCAAAACTCCACTACAAATGAGGGGCTCACTGTCTTTTATAGATAAGAGAAGCCAAATCCCTAACCGACTTTTTAATGGATGGTTGAGATTAAAAGATAAATATAAAAGATCAATGGTGGAGATTTAATCCTCTCACTAATACATGGACCAAGTTAGAAATAGTCTAATATAATGAAGGGGCGGTTTGCCTCATACACCCAAGATACAAATCACAAGATATAACAATAATACATCAAATATCATCCTATGGGGCTCAATTCACCCCTAGAGAATACTGTTACAACTTTAAGTCGGTATAAAAACACAGTGAAATCGACCTACAAAAAACCCCAAGTGAATAGTTAGAGTGACAGGATCAAGATCTAAAGATCAACTTGGAAATTTTACAAATTGATTTAGTGAGAGCAAGAATGACAGAGAAATAGTTAGAGAACAAATGGAAAAAACAATATTTGTCTCACTAACAAAGTGACCCCTGTCACAAAAAGGCAAGTCACCCATAACACCATAGTTCACCCAAGACGTCAAAAGATAAATTGCCCCTCCTGCAACCACAAAAAAATGAAAAAATCTATCTTGAATATGGAGTATGATGATGATCCAACAGTAGAAGGAATATAGGAAGAAAGAAAAATCAAAATCGTTCCATCCAGAGACTAAATGTGCACAAGAAATTTATTTTAGTATCAATCTTCCGAGAGCCAAAACTCCACTACAAATGAGGGGCTCACTGCCTTTTATAGATAAGAGAAGCCAAATCCCTAACCGACTTTTTAATGGATGGTTGAGATTAAAAGATAAATATAAAAGATCAATGGTGGAGATTTAATCCTCTCACTAATACATGGACCAAGTTAGAAATAGTCTAATATAATGAGGGGGCGGATTGCCTCATACACCCAAGATACAAATCACAAGATATAACAATAATACATCAAATATCATCCTATGGGGCTCAATTCACCCCTAGAGAATACTGTTACAACTTTACATTAGCATTTTCTTTGATACACAAGCCACCACAAGAGAAAGTCGTCCACTTTAGGGAGAAAGACGCCCCCATGGGGGGAAATGAATCTCGTGGTGAGATAACATGGAAATATGCGATGAAAGATCTATAATAGTCTCTAGGAGGTCGTACCAACATAACCCAAGTTACTTCTTGCTATTCATTAATTCCATGCCACACATCTCATACCATAGTCACTTTTAATTAATTAAATTTTTAGTTGGAAATCTCTGTAAATCCTCAATTTGCCCATTTCTGGATTTTCCTTTGCCCAGAATGACGATCGAATGCACCAATGGATCTGTAAACATAAAAAATACTAGGATCCACTACTCATACACCCTCGACCAATCTATCATAGTCATTGTGAACAAATCTCCTCCCCCATGGGGGGAAATGAATCCCGTGGTGAGATAACATGAAAATATGCCATGAAAGATCTCCAATAGTCTCTAGGAGGTTGTACCAACATAACCTAAGTTACTTCTTGCTATTCATTAATCCTATGCCACACATCTCATACCATAATCACTTTTAATTAATTAAATTTTTAGTTGGAAATCTTTGTAAATCCTCAATCTGCCCATTTCTGGATTTTCCTTTGCCCAAAATGACGATCGAATGCATGAATGGATCCGAAAACATAAAAAATACTAGGATCCACTGCTCATACACCCTCGACCAATCTATCATAGTCATTGCGAACAAATCTCCAATTTTTAATTAAAAAAATAAAAATAAAAATAATGAATCAAGCCATTTTTTACAATTTGATGCATGGATTGGTCCAACTGGCCTCCAAAGGCACTAAGATGAACACTGATAACTTGTGGAGGGGTTTCGTTGCAGGTTTAACCGGTTGACTAAGTCAAACATGACCAAAACTAAAACTGAGCATATGAATCAAGACTAATGCATGTAAGAGGTGATAGTTCTTATCATAATTAGTATTGGAAATCGACTAGATTCTAAGTTATTCCATTCATCAAGTGATCACAACAAAATCAACAATAGCAAGGCAATAGCTAAGTGCAATAATAAGAGCATAGGACAATTCTACATACATACTCATTTTACATTAGCTGCTACGGTGCAACCCATAGATCAATACTCCCTCTCTTGGGTGATAAACAGATTGAGTAAGATTTTTCTTTGGATAGAAGAGAATGATAGGGATCTTTGTGTCATTTGTTGGGATGACAAACACTAGGGAATGGCGGTGTCTCACATATGGCAATGTCTCACTTTCATTAGATTCACATTTATCACTTTTTCATTTCTTTAGATATATCATTTAAGCACATTTTGCATTTACATTCCTTTAGTTAGCTAGCCTCCAAAGGTACCGGTTCTTGGAAATCCTTTTGGGCCACAATATTTCCTAGGTTGTTGCCCCATTTCCAGCAAGCATTCATGGCCCCAATGGAGTCGCCAGGCACTATCCTTTTATGGACAAGTAGGCGAAAGATCATCAAAAAATTCACATATACTCCTTTGGACACTAGATAATTTTGAGGATGAAGGGAATTGTTTCGAGTCTAGAGGATACACTTTCAGTGACGTAATCCTACCTGTAATGTCCTCTTCTGCTTAGGAATTGAGGACCAGCCCGCTAACCTACATGATTCCCATAGGTTCAAGCGGGCACTTATAGTCAGGGAATCAGCTGTGGACTGATGCCATATAGGAAGATCTAGGGCATCAATATTATATCATCATTGTGTAGACGGGGGCCACCAGAGCCAAAGGCCACATGCATGCATGACATCTGAGTACTATTTCATGATGCATGCACTCGATTTGAGTCTCCATGTACTTGCATGCAAGTCAACTGCAAATTAGAAGTTAAAATGACCTAATTAGGTCAAAAGTTAGGTTATTCGCAGTTGAAAGTTATAAAAGAAAGGTAAAGTGAATGGAGAAGGACACTTATAATTATTATTGATTTGGAGCTTTTGAGTAGCAGCACAGCGTGCGGCCACGACAGTTGGGGTTGAAGACGGTGAAGAAATAATAGATCAATGCTATGAGCAATGATGCTAAGAAGAAGCACATGAAATAGATCTTGCTACTAAGAATTCTCACAAGCATACACAAGAAAAATATAGAGAAGAAAAGAGACTGATTCACATGAATGAAGAGATGAATATTGGTGTGTATCCTTCCATTGAATAATGATGAATAATAGAGTACATAAATAGTACATCCCTCATAGAAAAATCGAGTTGTATGGAGACAACTCATAAAGCTCAAAAAGGTTGACTTACCAAAATATAGCAAACCCCATAGGTGGCTAAAGCACTTCCCAAATCTTTCAAGGACATCACGAATTGGCAAAAGCATGAGTGAGTTGTGAAGGAGATGGAAAAAACATGCTAATCCTAGAAAATGGAGGAAAAGTCATGAAGGATGGGTTGGCAATGAAAACACCTAGTTTCCTAGTTTGACTAGCTTTACCTTATCCATAGAAAAGCAGGAAAAACAGAATAAAGCAGAATCTGTTGTAAAGTGTTGTATACTAATTCTGGATGGTCAAAAAGTGGTCAAGATCAACCCAGAATTAGAAATAAATCATTCTTAGGATATAGATGGCATGTATTGACTTTAAGGTGTAAGTGGATGCCAACTAATTAAGCTAGTGGGTGAATAATTAATCAAATAATGATTAATTATTTTATCCCAAGTTATGAGTGGTTTTAATATATTCCAACACCCTCCTATAAGTTTGACTACATGATGGTATGACAAAAAATATGGATGCATATAGGGCCTAGCAACAAGGCTATGGTCGCCCTTTAACAATTATCATGTCCAAAAAAGTGAGCAAAGAGGCAAAACCACATGGGGAAAATTCTCCCTCAAGATAGGACAAGGCACAAAATTTGAAATATGTCTTCAACAAAAGCTAGGCCATATTGACTTCATAGTTGTAATCAATTTGCTAGTGAAGGGTGAAGGCTAAAATTCAAAAAAGCTAGGCCAAAAAGAGTGACTACCAACTTGACACTGTGACACTTCAGATATGGAAAGGGAATACTCACTCTAGCATATGCAGGACAAGCAATAACACAAGGGATGGCAGTGTCTCACAAATGGGTAAGTTACTTTCAGAAATGCTTATTCACCTTGACAAATGCTCACAATCCAATCAAGACAAGTGAGGCCAACAATCTTTAGATATAACTTTAGGAACCATTGCTTTTTTGGGCCTTTGATTTTCCATAGCCTTGGTCCATGCATTTATTACACGAATTTTTATTGTTTTAGGCTTCATGCATTCATGTATGTTTAAAAACACTACTTTTCATGAATGTTTTAAGATATTCATTTCATTGTACTTCAAAGCCAATTTCAGTAGGCTTGCCTTTCATTCATGTATGTTTAAAAACACTACTTTTCATGAATGGGCTTTTTCATAAGACATTCATTCATTTCCAAATACATTGTATTGATGGCAGCGCTACTTGTTTCAGGTTTAGCCAACACAACCTAGGGGAAAGGTTTAGCCAACAAAGAGGCTCTAGTGGGGAAAGGTCCTCCATGCCACAAGTCAAGTAGTAAGTTGGGTTGAAAACACAACTGGGAGGTAATGGATGAGTGGAGATAGTGAATAATGAAAACAACACTAGCAAGCCAAAGTATGGTGGGAATGACTACCTCTATTCTCCCTAAGGAGGGTAAAACTAATGAGTATAGATCAAGAACTTCCAGGTCTGAGTAGGGACATACATACATGATATCAATACATCCAGGTCCACATATTTATATGACTGCCGGATCATGACACTAAATGCTAATACACGTCACAAAAATGAGTATAAGAGCAATGATAACCACAACACAAGATAATATAAGCTGAGTCATAAACATGTAAATAATCTATCTGAACCAACATCTGTCCAATGAGAAAACACTGATACAACTCTGGGCACTACTAACTGCTCTGCAACTGGCTAAATGGCTACATCAGTCCTCAAATATGAGTGTCCTGAGACTTAGTCATGGCATGGGAGAGTACTATAGTCCATCATCAAATAATGATCCATCATAGATGCTCATCTTAGCATCTCATATGTAGGGGAACTGGCTGCAAAATGTCCTGGAATCTGAAAAATAGAATATGGTAGCCCGGCTACTATATATGTGATAACAATAGGAACACCTAAATCACAAAGTTTCAACAAGTCAACAAGTGGCTCCATTATGGAAAGAAAAATCTCTGCTTGAACCCAATAAGCCTCATCAAGAATGGTACCTCGAAACCGCAGTGCTTTTGCAATGTTGCTTTGTTTCCATGTTTGTCATTGTGGATTAACAACCATGGGGAACAAAGCTTTCGCCATGTCTATTTTCCCGCCTGATCATTATATAATGTGATGCAAATCTTGTTTTTCCAACCTTTAGCAGTTGGAGTCTATCAAATTCCTTATACATAGCTTGTGCATGTTGTTGGTTAGTGATAAAAATATGAATTTCTCTTGCTTTTTCACATAGTTTTTTCGTCCATTTAACTTTAACAACAATGGATTTAAAATCAAGATTTAAACTGAACACCACATAGGGTGTTCAAAAAATTTGGTCAAATAGTCCCTCGATAATTGTACAAGCTGCATTGCATGAACACGCATTATTTGTAATGATTTGCACAACATTTGAAGGACCCACGATTTCAATTGCTTTTGAAAAATTTTCAGCAATCAATTTTCTTCTCTACCCTTAAAGCATCTATTGCCCTCAAGAAGTATGGCCTGAAGGAGAGATTACAATAATGTTTACCAATGGCCTATTGGTCATATCAGTCCAACCATCAGATATAATAGAGACACCATTGCCACTCGAACTGGAATGAACTGGTTCCAACACTTTATCCACAATCATTTTTTTTTGTAGAAGGGTAGTGTGCACATTGTCAAAGTTTTGCCCCTTGTAACTCATACGAGCCTCATTAATTGCCCTAGGCATGTCTTGCCAATGAGAAGACCACACTACATTGAAGGGTATTCCACATGTAAATATTGTTGTTGAAAACGTAACTTCGGAAGATATTCTTTGTATTATTATTATTATGTACTTTTGTTATTCCTCCTTTTGTGGCTGTATTGTGCAAGAGTCGAGGGAAACCTCTGTTGTAAGTTGGGGCAACAGTCCCTAAAAGAACAAGTTTAAAATGTATTTTTGAGTCTCCCCACGAGAAGCCAACCTAGTCAAGTAGAGAAGTTGACCCTGTTGGGGTCTTAGGTCACACAACTGAAGAATATATATAGGGAGGCTCTCTCCCTCATTTGGACACATAAAACACAAGCAAGCTCACTCCAAGAGAGAGAAGACAAGTTCGTTGGTGAAGAAGAAGAAGAAGCTGCAAAAGTTATCTTATCTTTTGGTTTTCTATCTCGGTCTAACATTGTACTAAGTGATGAATCTATACAAAAGAAGTTGGTGGGTTTTCTCCCTTGTGGTTTCCCAGGATAAAATCTGTGTCTTTCTTTTATGCTGTGCTTGTTTATCTTTCAGTGATCCTATTGCATTATATTAAAGATCTGACTTATTTGAATTAAAGTGCAATCTCTAACATGGTATCAGAGCCACCCTGAAAGAAGGCATTGTGCAGTTGCGGAAACTAGGGCTTCCAAGTTCTAGCACTTTTCTCCACAAACTTTCTAGAAAAGAGGGCTAGACTAACTCGTCTCAAGGAGGCACATATTTTGGTGGAGAAAGATTCCAGTTTGAAGAAGGTTCAATTTTTAATTGCGGAACACTGCGGGAAGGAACTAGGGCATCGAGTTTTTGGACCTTCTCTCAACAGAATTTGAAAAAGGACCTCATTAGGAAACTCACCTCAAGGAGGCACATCTTTCTATCTAGACAAAATTTCATAATTCCAAGTTTGTAAAATTAGGGTTTCTCTGTCAAACCCTAGGTCAGTCAGGTCAAGGAACAGTTTGGGCATCTCAAATTGGTAAGATCTATTTCCTTGCTATTTCCATTTGAGGTTCTCATATCAAGATGTTGAATCATAGCGAGCTTGAGGATAAGCTTGAAGGGGTTGACAACTTTTGAGCATGGAAGTATAGAATTTCTCTTATTCTAGAAGAGAATCACTTGGACAAGTATGTCATTGAAGAGTTTTCAGAATTAGAGGGAGACGAGGCCAAGGCTAGTCACAAGAAGAATATGATAAGAGCCAAGAGGATTATTGTAGACTCCATCAAAGATCATCTCATCCCTTATGTCTCTTCATTGAAGACTCCCAAGAAGATGTTCGATGCTTTGACAAAGCTATATGAAGGGAAGAACATCAACCGAAAGATGACCATGAAATCAACTCAAGAATGTGAAGATCCAAGACTCAGAGACCATCCAATCTTACTTCTCAAGGGTCTCTCAAATCAAGGAGCAACTTGAAGCCATTGAAGAGAATGTTGAAGGAGAGATACTAATGACCACATTAAATGGTCTTCCAAAAATCATGGGACTCTTTCATCCGTGGAATATGCTCTAGAAAGAAACTTATCAAGTTCAGCCGATTGTGGGAAGAGCACACCCAAGAAGAAGCTCGACTAGTATCAAGATAAGAGAAAATGGGAGCTAATGATGATCAAGTGCTAACAACTCATGCAAAGAAGGATAGAAGCAAGAGGGAGGATCAACCTCACAAAAGGGCTAAAAGATTCCAAAAGAATCATAGATCTAAACGTGACTTCTCTAGTCTCAGATGTTATACATGTGATGAGAAAGGCCACTTTGCAAGAGATTGTCCCAGAAACAGGGGATCCTTAAGAATAAACAAAAGAAGGAAGCATCATGGTCACTTTGCTAAAGAAGATAAACCAGAAAGGAAAAGGATAAGAGAAGATTCTTCAAGTGATGAAGAATATGTTTTGATTTAAGCTTTTACAGGTACCGTCACCGATGGAAGCAATGATTGGCTTATAGATAGTGGAGCATCCAAGCACATGACAAGGTACAAGGAATCTTTTATCAACTTGTCAAAACATGAGTCAACTCACAAAGTGAAACTTGGAGATGACTATGAGTATCCTATCAAAGGGAGTGGAGAAGCTTCGTACAAGTTGGACTCAGGAAAATCAATGAAGATGAAGCATGTTCTTTACGTACCAGGTTTGAAGAAGAATCTCCTCTTCATTTCAGCTTTAGATACTAAAGGATTTCGTGTTGCATTTGTTGATGGCTAAGTACTTATGTGGCCAACAGGAAAGACAATAGATGATGCAACAATAATTGGGGAATAAGAGGGAGCCTTGTACAAATTGAAGGGAGAACCGAAACAAGTCTTGGTTCATGAATCTATGGAACCAAGCGAACTATGGCACCGAAGACTTGCACATGTACACTATAGAGCACTACCAATTGCAAGCAAGGCAGTATTAGGTCTACCCGAGATTCAGGCAAAAAATGAAGGCATTTGTAAAGGATATGCACAAGGGAAGGATGTGAAGAAACCATTTCCTAGCATTGAAAGCAAGGCAGAAGACATTTTGGAGATAGTCCACAAAGATGTATGCGACCCCATGTCATCCAACTCCTTAAGCGGTATGCATGTTGACTAAATTGTCATTGATGCCAATAGGTGTGTCTTGGTGCCCCTTGAGGAGCCCCTAAGGGTTAAGTAGTTGTCAGTGTCAAAGGGGACCTTTTGACCTTGTCCAAGCCAAAGTCTGAAGCCCTTGGAGCCCTTGGGACAATGGCAAAAGCCTTATCTACCCTTTATTGTGTTTAAGTTCCCCTAAGTTGTTTCTATGGTTCCCCAGGCCCACAACCTATGCCCTAGTACCCTAAAAAGTGTCCTTGGTGGGTTGAAGAAGTTGTAGAACTTCAAAGAGACCAAATGACCCATATTGAGGTCATGGTACCCTTGGAGATGGTCATATGTTGATTGGGGTCCCACACACATATTGTTGATTGTCATACATGTCATGGTTGAAGCCCTTGTGATGTGGAACACATCCTTGCTTGTGGTGACTTTGATGACCTAACAACAAACCCTAAAACTCTTACCTTTGGAACCTACTACCACACTTAGAATCCTTGTGATTCCTTGAAAAGTTTAAGCAATTAAGTATTAAAACAATTTAATATTAATAAAATTTTCATTAGTCCTCCCTTTGAAAGTCTACCTCATTAAGTGCTGACTGTTAAAACAAAATTTAAAATTAATAAAATATGTAAGCTTCCCTTGAATTTGGCCCTAGCTCTCAACGCCTAGTTGCTGTATTAATGCACAAGAGGTTTACCACAACTCATATCAACGAATGCACTAACACATAGTGTGGACTGAGATTTTCGCTCAGTTGAAAGGAAAACTTGGTGGCAGCAGACCATGTACATATGCTGACATTCAAATTTCTTTTGGGGTATAATTCGCTACAACAGAGACATTTTTTTTATCTTCTTTGTGGAGTCAACAGTTGTTTGGTTGGTGTTCACTGCTGGATTTTATCACAAACCTTTTTTGATGACAAAACCGAGTTTTTTAAAGTCTTCCTCAGCATACACAGTCCCGAAGTTTGAACAGTCCGAGTTTTGGGTGTTCAACAGTTGATTTGGTTGATGTTACTGCTGCCTCTTTCCACAAACCTGTTTAAGGACATAACTGAGCTTCCACATATGATATCTTTTGGGGTTTTATCAACACAAACAGTCTCGACTTTTTAAAGTTTTCCTCAACATACACAGTCCTGAAGTTGAACAGTCCCGAGTTTTAAAAGTCTTCTACAGTATACATACAGTCCCAAATTGTTGTAGTCATCTGCAGTATAGAAACAGTCCTGAATTTTTTGAAGTCATCTACAGTTATCCACAATTCTGAATTTGAGCAGTGGTTAAGGCCATCTTCAAGTCCAAGGTTGGTCTTGTTTGGAGTCTTACAGAACAGACTTACACAGCCCAAGTGTGGAGTCTGAAAGTCTTGATATGCACTGCTTGTGAAAGGTGAGCTCAATGTATACTCTATTTGATGATGCATACTATGATGATGATATGATGATGCATTCCAATTTCCTATACACTATGATGTATACTCTATGATGATGATGCATACTATGATGATGTATACTTAATGTTGATGATGCATACACGATGCATACTATGATGATGATGTATACTTGATGATGATGCATACCCTATGACAATGATGCACACTCTATGATGATGATGCATACTTATACACCATGATGATACTTGATGATACACTATGATGATCCTTACCTTATGATCAGTGAAAGCAGAGCAGAATTACTTGATCAGTGGCTGTGTATGATGTGGTGTACAAAGATGTACATGAACAGTGTATGGCAGTGAAATGACTTATCGGTATACAATGATGACTTGGCAGTGATAAGAGAGCAGAGGTTATCAACAACAAATTTAGTGATTGGTTTTAACAGGTCCATAGGTTCAGTCTTCTTCTTCTTTAGAGCGGTAGGGTGGTGCTAGGGCTCACAATCTTGTGAGTTAAGCTGTTGTAGCATCTTGTCAGTGGTAGCTGATGAAACCTAAGGGGTTGTAGATGGAAAAGTTGTATTAAATTTGTTAACCCTGTTGTTGTCGGGTCAAATTTATTGTTTAAAAATGTTTCTGTGGTTTTACCCCCAGGACTTGGGTTTCCACGTCAAAATATTATGTACTGTGCATTTTGTTATTTTCATGTACATTGATCATATGCTATGATTGGTGATTAGCAACTTGCTCTTGATTAAAATTTTTATAATTGTGCAAACACTAATTCACCCCCCTAAGTATTTCAACAATTGGTAGCAGAGCAAGGTTCCTTCAAAATAGTCTAACCGCTGGAAGGCAGTTATGGGCAAGTTTGCTAAACAAAGTAAAAGTGGATCACCCATGTTTGATGGGACCAACTACGCATTCTAGAGCATAAGGATGAGAGCCTATGTGGAAGCTCAAGAAGTGGAGATATGGCAAAGTATCGAAAATGGGTACAAGGTACCAAAGACCGTACCAACAGATCTAGATCAGTTGGTTCAATACCATAACAACTCAAAAGCCATAAACCACATTTTGGGTGCTATAAATAAATTCGTCTTTTTGCCAAAGTGATGAACTTCCCCTCTGCAAAGGAAATGTGGGACAAACTCCAAACCACATATGAAGGAGACAGTAAAGTCAAGGATGTTGATTGAATTGTCATTGATGCCAACATGGAACTTGCAGTGGCCCCACAGGTAGTCCTTGATGCCACCAAGTCCATGTTGCAGTGCATAGGTATGGATGCAACCAAGTTCCTCACATCTAATGTCTTGGAGCCCATACAGAGATGGGTTGTGCCTTGAAGTACCTTGTATCTAGTTGACAAGGTCCTTGTACCCACAAGGTTGGATTTTGGAGCTACCACCTTGTTGACGATGCTGAAGACCTTGGAGATTGTGTTGAAGCGCTTGTGGATGATGGAGAATCCCTTGATGGGTTGAAGAAGCATTAGTGACCCATGCTTTGATAGGGTCATGGTACCCTAGGAGAAGACTTGGCAACCCCAAAGGAGCTAGCATGATGGATCTTTACCCTTGGAGGTCCTCTTGTGTAGTTGAGGTGGTTGAAGAAGCCCATGAAGCCCCTTGGCATGTTTAAGAAGCCTTTGGAAAACCAAATGGGCCAAAGGACCTATTCTGTGGTCATTTGTGGTTTGCATGGTTATTGATGGCTTGATGGAGTCTTAGAACTCTTGGAGATGGCCCTAGGGCATGAGAAAGGCTTGGCACCCACTTGTATGGTAGTATGATGGCACTTCGACACTTGGTTACACTTAGTTGCTTGTGGACGATGATCGAGGATGGGCTTGATGATGATATGGCACCTTGTTGATGGGGTCCCTGGTCATACATGCCATGGTGATGGGGTCCTTGATGATACCCTTTGACTTGATGGTTCTCTTATGTTTTGAAGCTTGTGTCGTGGAACCCATACTTATTGTGGCATGATAGCACTTGGACACTTGCTACACCCTTGGTTTTGACGATGTGGTGGACACATTTGCTTAATCTTGAGGTCATGTGGATGCTCTTGACTAAGGATCGTTGGTCTTTGATGAAGCCCCTGAGGCTTGTGGTGAACTTGATAGAGTATGGTCAACAAAACCCTAATGTTGACTATTTTGTGGTGACCTAAGTTATTTGTGGACAAACGTGGAGCATACCCTTAGCTTATGTGACTATTATGACGAACCTTGTAGTTGCCTTGTGAGGTGATCCTATTCAGGATGACAGAGGAAAGGGAACCAAAGTCGAGACCTACGATATCCAAGACCTTCGAAAGAACTTGGATGTCACACTAGTCAAGGATACCGACACTTCAGACACAATGAAAAACATAGAGCCCAAGGGGCGTCCCTATGACCAAGAATCCCTAAAACAAGGAAAATGAACGAGTAGCCGAGGGAAATTTGGTGGAATCTCTTAGTAGGATGGTTAATTAGATTTTAGAACGATTACCAAGAGATTTCGAGCATCCAGGTTGAAAGCCCCAAATTTACCCTAGGGTTTTATGTAGAAAATTGGTATCTAGGGCAAAATGGTGAAATTAAGTAAAATTGGATACTCGGATTGATTGTTGGATATAAAATTAGGCAAATAAAGATGAAACCAACAATACCTAGTATGCGGTTTGTGAAATACCTACTTCCCCCAAGGGGGGTGTTTTTCCCTAAGTAGTAGGCTAGTGCTTTGGATGGGCAAATGGAGTCCGATTGTGATGGAACTTTAAACTTAAGGTTTTTATGTTAATTTCGAAGTGGGTTTTATGTTTTATAGCTTGCCGCAAGCTAGAACCTATAGATCTACAAAATGAGGGTTTTAATATAATAGAATGATGAGCAATGCAGATACAAAAAATAAAAGAAGAAAAACTTACCCGCGAGACATACCTGGATCTTGGAGATGAACTAAGAAATGATGAAGAATGCCACTTTCCTATCGAAATGAACTTTTTCGAGGAATATCTTGTTATTTTTCCACAGCCAGTCACCCTAACGCCTCCTTCAACCTGCCATATCAGAGAAAAATCAACCGATCAGACAAACAAACGAGATCTGTAAAATACGGAGAAGAAAGAGAATAAAAAATCATAAAGAACAAGATACTTTCTGATTCGAACACCCAAGAGCCAGGACGAAGGTGAGTTGCCCCACAAAAACACCCTCTCTCTCTCCTAGCGCGTCTCGCTTTCCTGCAGATGAGATGGGTAAAGAAGAAATGCAAGATTTATCCCGAATAAAGCTCAGTATAGAAGAGTAGCAATGCCAGTCATCAAATCATCAAACCATCCACAAGATACTTAGAAAAATAATCCTAGACAAAAATCTTTTTATTAAAATTCCGATGCCAAAGCTCATGAATTACAATGCGGGGGTCACTTCTCTTAAATAGTTTTAGAGAGACATAAACCCTAACTCATTTTATCATCCAACGGTTGAGATTAAAACATCATCAACGGTGGAGATCAAAAATTCATAAATCATCACATGGATCGAATGACTAAGTCAAAACGAGGGGGGGGCGCACTTTGCTCAAGGACGCCTATCCTAATTCAAAGTCATGATATAACATAAGTTGTGACATGATAGTACATAGGAGGGGGTCACTAGGGGATTAATTCACCTTAGGCCCCTTTTACAACTTCAAACCATATAATATAACAGTGAAATACATCATTAGCCATGAGAAGGGGCACCCTCTGAGGGGCTTTCCTCATTGACTAAGCCATAGATAAAATAATCTGAACATTTGCTGACTGAAAACTGCTGGAGGACTGTCCGGTACGCTGAAACACATCATCTTTCAAAATTCCAAGCCATTTCGTTGACCCAGGAGGCCATATCGATTTTTTTCAATGATTTTTCTAGTTCATTTTTGATGGTACAATCTCTGGAAACTGATAAATCCACCATAACTCTGTCCCAGGTGCAAACTGGGGAAAATTGTCTGCTCTAGATGATTCAAAGACATAGAAGAATGGTATAAGTGACTACTCATACCCCCTGGAACACTGCTTTGCTCTAGGAGAATCAATCATACTGCCATCTGGAATAAAATTTGATCATTTGGCCATTAATTAAGTGATAATAATCACTTATGAGGAGAACTGGGGCCAAACTCTCAAAACTGAAACCGCAGTATTGGTCGTGGGCATGTCTGGAACAAATATAGATCATGTTGCTTTTTTGAGTCACTGCCTTGGGAACCGTGACCAAGTCAAAGTACCCAAAATCAAAGTGAGATACCGTATCAATATGATCCTGCAACCATCCAGGGTAAGAAAATGCTCCAATGGTGTATATCAAAACCAAACTTAAATCAGTTATTCATAATCATGGTGACAGATAATAATAATAATAAGATGTACCTGTGCTTCTGAGAAATCTTGGAACTTTCTGGAAGTCTTATTGTTCATGTCGTACTTACAAAGTGTAAGCAATGTGCTACAGATGAGTGATGATGGAAGAACAAGGTTTAGGCAAAGGGAAATGACTTTCAACTGTCTTTATCTCAGTGATCTATCCGAATGTTGCATAATACACTCTACCAAGGTGACATATGTATGGCAGATAACATTAGAGGATGGAGGTGTCTCACAAATGGATAAAATACTTGGATATGTTTCCCTTAGAGTCTAACAAGTTTTCCTTTGCACTTTAGTTGCAACATAGGTTAACCTTCAAAGGCAGGTGACCTGGAAGCCTTTTGGGCTCCAGTATTGACAAAGACCCAACCTTTGCAAGCTAGTCTCACCCTGATGCCCTGTGGGGGTACATGTGCCGAACACTATACAAGGAGTGAGTGCTCATCCTTTGACCATCAATCGTTTCAAATCACTTTACATTTCACAAGATAGTAGCTAGCCTACAAGGGCAGGTGCCCTAGAAAGCCTTCTGGGCTCCAGTAAATGACTAAGGCCTAGCCCCGCTGCCAACGAGGGTCCATAGCCTCGATGAATTCGCCTCTCCTTGCTGCTTCCTTGGAGGGCAGAATGAGCCTTACATTATACCAAGGAATGAGTGCTCAAACTCTTGGTCACTGACTACTTTTAAACATTTAACTTTTGCATCCTTTAGATATAACTTTTATGCGTTTCGATGCTTTAGTGTTTAGCAACACAATTATGACAGAGCACTTGCTTTGAGAACTAAAGGAGAACTACCCTGTGAACCCAACCACACTGGCCAAGCCACATACTTCATAGCCAGAGACACATAACAACATGGAGTCTATCATACATAGGGGTCACAATGGGGAAAAGGATCTTCAATCTCACAATTCTCAATCAGTCTAAGTCACCGGATAAAATCGAAGGTGGATGAATTGGATGGACGGGGACAAATGACATGGAACCATTCTAGTACCAAGGTTTACAATTTGTACAAGCATGGAATAAGCAACATCTTCACATCAAATTCCTTAATTAATCATAACACAGGTTAAAGCACAATAGATATAAGCATAGGTCACCATAATCATCCTAACATGATAAGCATATGTATCTGACATACATCATAGAGTAAAATCAAATCAAGGAGGTGTATACCTGATCTCACCAAATATACCTGTCTCCAACTGCTAAGCCCCTCTATAACTATGCGTACCAACTCTGATCTGCTGCTCTGCTATAATGAACTAGATCATCACCAAAATCATCTCAATGGACTCCTGAATCTTAGTCCATGATAAACAAGGCTTTGAAATGAAATGAAGCTGTAAAGATCCATGCTGATACCCCATGAAAAAGGTAGCCCAGAATAGAATAAGAGACAAGTTTGCATGCTGCATCATGGAAACCTGGCTGCAGATGTTTATGTGATAACATCTGTCTCCAGCTGGGACAAGTGCTCTAATGAAGAGAGTGCTTCAGAACCTCAAAGATCTCTGGTGTGCAGCACCATCAGCAACAAGCAATCCAACATATCCTAGCGCATCCAGTATTCTGCTTCCTTTCCAAGTATTTACCTATAACCTACACACATGGAAGCAAGAAGTACTGAAGCAACATGTATGGGAAAAAAATATATGTGTAAAAATAAACTGACCGGAAATAAAATGATGAAAGTAAAATGCTGAAAAGTAAATTCTAATCTACTCAATTAAAATGCAATAAAAGACAGATACTAGAAAACTCATGCATCAATCAGACAGAAGACAGACTCAAACTATTGCTTGAAGAGCTTATTCAATCCTACCTACCCTATTCTAACTAGTTATACAAGTTGCTAAGTAAAATGAAAGATCCAATGTAACCACTTGGTAAAATGATCGATTGTTCTTTCTTTACAGTTAATGACCCAACAAGCCAGAGATAGTATATAAGTAATGTAATTGAAAATTGAAACCATTCTAACTTGTTTCTTGAAATTCGAAAGAAAGATTGGAATGAAATCATGTCAAGGCTGAGATTGACTTTTGAGAACCTCATCCATCAGAATATTGGAATGATCATAAAAAGAATGCGAGCTCGTTCTTGACGGAGGAAGACAATATGACTCATGACTCAACCACTGCAAACAATTTTTTGTTTTGTCCTCTACCCTACTAGGACATTCAATTATATTCCCTCTAGGAACAATGAAGGAATTAAATGGGGACAAGCTGCAATGTAATGAAACTAAGAATGAAAACAAGCCCATTTGTTGTTCAAAATTTCGAAAGTAACAGCTTGATTAGAACACAAACCCATACAAGAAGACTCAAAAAGTTGGGACGAGAGGGTTGATTCAAAATTTTCTCCTAGACTTGGAATAGTTGGTCTCGGAATTTGATAAGAGGAAAAAGCTTTCGATTTAATTCCAGGAATAATTGGTCTCGGAATTTGATAAGAGGAAAAAGCTTTCAATTTAATTCCAGGAATGATTGCAAGACTTAAAACAAGGTCCGTATCCTCACATTGAACCAACACATCCTGACTAAAGATTGGATAAGGAATTTTAGAACAATGATGTTTTTGATCAGGTCGACTTACAATCATATCATAATTATCATGTGATTGATCTTCTTTGGAGATATGATAAAAATTCGAATCAAGATAATCATCAACCAAGCAATGAGGATCTTCGATAGATTCACAGATGAGAGATTCAACTATGGATGGTTCCTGATAATGATTATTTTGTTCTCCCTCTTTATTTGTGCCTTCTTGAGCTAACGATGACACGATTTTAATAAGTTCCCTTTCTATATCAAGGTCATAATCTTGAAGGGTTGAGATTTGATCATCATCACTCTCTTGCATCGAAGAGTCATTCAAAGGCATGTCCACTGTTGGATTGGGAGAGGATGAATCAATTTGATAAGGAAAATCGTCAGTTATCTCATTATGGTTATTCTGATCATCTTTATCAGATTGATCCTCAACAACACAATCATTATTTGGATGTATGGATTTATCAATGTTTTACCCCATTCTTTTCTTAATAAATTAGTGAACATGTCGTATCCGGTGATGGATCCTAGTGCTAAAGTATATAACCAAAAATCGGCGTTGCCTCCTAAGGATTCACCTAGGGCTCGCATATAGACATCTTCATCCTTTGCACCCATGGATTCCATATCACACCAAAAAGCATCCAAGTGGCTTTCAATTGATTCGACTGAATTTGCAAAGAAATGAGGAAATCCTTCACTGTATCTTTTTGGCATAGGATGAGGTGCCTCATAGATTTCAGAGAAGTTCAGATGAGATAGAAGCTGCCTTTTAAGCTTGGTTGGATTTTCCTTTATTTCATTGAAAAATTGGAGGAATAAATTCGAGTTCATTGTGATTTATGGGATGGGTTTGCTTCTTACTGGAGTCGCGTTGTGGAGTCGCTAGGTGAACGAATTGCCGTGCTCACCAAAATGTAATGTCGTAAGAGAGATAGAAACAATATAGTGATCGTGTTAAATTAAGTAATTGAAATGTGATCACTGGATTTAAGACCAGATGTGATATGAATGATTGTAAAGGTAAATGCATTCATAGACACCAGAGGTACGTATAATGAACCAAGTGTTGATGTATTTGTAACTTCAGAATGTAGTCACTTGTATATCTTATATTGTACCTCGATGTTCCTATCGGGAGAGTCATTATTATAATAAAGTAATGTAAAGTCAATGAGGTTAACCCTCCATTGTAAGTCGGGGCAATAGTCCCCACGATTGAGTTAAGGTTAACCCTCCTTGTTGATCGGAGGGTAAAGTCCCTGCAGTTGTGGGGCACTAGGGTTGTTAGACTCTCCTAGAGAAGTCGGCCTTGGTGAGTTAATGTAAGTCAGGTCATTAGTACCCTCGTTGTGGTTACTCGAGCCTACATAACAGAGTCAAATATTAAGTGAACGAAAGAATATAAATAGAGAGTGAGCCTCTCTATTTATTACAGACATACACTCACTCGACTGGGGCGCATGAGTGAGAGAGGGGAAGCTCTCTCAAGTGAGAGAGAGAGAACAGCTGTTGGAGATCATCTTTACGTCTTTGGGTTTTACTACTGCCATTGGTGCTCATTCTATCTCTGAGGAAGTTGTGGGGTTTTCTCCTTTATGGTTTCCCAAAGGAAAAATCTTTGTGTCTCTTGTCTCTTGTGATTGATTGCTGTGCATGTTATTCTCTCAGATAAGATCCTAAGATCATATTGCTTAAATGATAAAAATCTAACATGGTATCAGAGCTAACCTGAGAAGAAGACACTGTGCAGCTGCAGAAGCTAGGGCTTCTTACTTTTTGGGTCTCTCCTCAATCCATCAGCAAAAGGAGGCTAGGATGACTCTTCATTGAAGGGCGCATCTTTCTGTCGAAGCAGAATTTGATTTCGGGCATTTTTCAGTGTTTGCTGCAGGAAATTAGGGCTTTTTACAGAAGAGGAATTTTTGAGTGAGCTCGACATATGATTGCTCTCCTCCTCAAAATCGAAATTTAGAGACCAAGGTTGAGATTTTTGGTTGGGTAAAACTCCAGGAAAGTCAAACCCTAATTTGACCCCGGGCCGGAAAAGCCCTAAAATACTAAAACTAGTAGTTTTGGTAGATTCGCTATATCTCGAGATTGGAGAAGGATCAGGAGCCAAAACTTTCACAATCCAAAGATAATTTCCTGATATACACTGTGTAAAAGTTTCAGCCTCAGATTCGCTATATTCTGGGAGATATGATTTCCTCCAATTCAGGGTTCCAGCCTCTTCTAGGATTCATCCCTAAATAGGACACCTGGGGAGAATTGCTATATCTTGGGCTACAAAGGTCCAAATCACATTTCGCAAGATGTTTTAGATAGGGGGCACAGACATTACTTTCCGTGGTAAAAGATTCAGACCCTGATGATTAAATAGTGACACGTGGCAGTCCGTACAAGTTCGCTATTCTGAACAGTCCTGAAATAAGTCAGCTTGGGAAAACTCTCATAAGTCCCAATTGGTGAAACCGATTTTGATAAAACCTGTGGTGTTGGAAAGAGGACAGACGAGGTTACCTCAGTACGAAATTGCACACACAGAGGAGCAGTAATTTCGGAGATACCGTAGAAACAGTATCATGCGTTTCTGCAGAAGAAATTGGTAAACTAGGGCTTCCTGTTCCGGGAGCTTCCCTCCACTATTTTCAGAAAAGGAGTACATTGGACAACTCGCCTTGAAGAGGTCTATCTTTCTATCCAATCAGATCTGAAAGATTTCAAGTTTTGAAAATTAGGGTTTCTCTAACAAACCCTAGATCAGCCAGCTCCGAAACCAGGATGGACACCTCAAATCGGTAAGATCTAATCTTTTGCTATTTACATTTGAGGTTCTCATTTCTAAATGACTAGTCACACCAGCTTGATGACAAGCTTGGTGAAACTGACAAATTCCAAGCGTGGAAGTATTGGATCTCACTAGTTCTTGAAGAAAATGAATTGGACACCTACATAAGTGGAGAGTTTCCAGTTCCAGAGGGAGATGAGGCTAAAGCCTTACACAAGAAGAACTTGGTCAAGGCCAAGAAGATCATTGCTGATTCAATCAAGGATCACCTTATACCACAAGTGTCTTCCTTAAAGACACCTAAAGAGATGTTTTGATTACTTTACCAAGCTATTTGAAGGGAAGAACATAAATTGGAAGATGATTTTAAGAAATCAGTTGAAGAATGTGAAGATCCAGAATGCAGAGACGACACAGTCATACTTTACAAGGGTCTCTCAAATCAAAGAACAACTTGAAGCAGTGGATGAAGAAATAGAGAATGCAGACGTTGTGATAACCATCTTGAATGGCCTCCCAGGATCATGGGATTCATTCATTCGAGGAATGTGTGCCAGAAGGAAGTGATTACTTTCAACAGACTCTGGGAAGAGCACACACAAGATGAAGCTCTACCCATAATAAGAGAAGAGAAGATGGGGGCAATTGAAGATCAAGCGCTCACGATTCAAAGAAAATCCCTCAAGTGATGAGGAATATGAAGAACTCATTTCTTAAAGAACCTCTTATCCATCTCAAGCATTTGGGTAAGAAACGATGCTCTTATGAATGAAGAAGATGATGAAGCTGAAAGGAGTCAACCCACAAAACAAATAAAGATAAGTATTCAATTGTCATTTCATGATATTGTTTTGTTATGCATTTCTTTATATTCGGTTGATGTATTATGCATGATAGAATGTTTGCATTAATGACAGTATACTACTAATATGCATGTGATGGGTAAGTAGCTCATGGTGCTATACAACTCTCCATTGCTACTTATCTAGAATGAAACCTCTTTGCTGACATATTGGATTAGTGCACAATCTCAATGATGTCTTGGTAGAGATGGAAGGCATCTAGAAAAGTTTCCGTGAGATATGGATGAATGTTGTATTGGCTAAAATAGTTGCATCAGAATTTTACATTGTGAATATGCCTTATGAAATGTTTATAACCATACAAATGCATTTGACTTGTAGGAAAGATCGCATACAATCACCTACAAGAAAAGAAGGATGAGACTTGTTCCGAAGAACAAGTGACGACAGTTCAAGAAAGAATCCAAGATGAAGAATAATATGAGGATACTTTCAAAGATAGAAAGAGGCCTCAGAGACACTCCAGTTATATGACACTGTTGAGCAACATCATTGATGCAGAGCCTTCCAGCTATGAAGAAGTAGCCAAGAAGAAAGGGAAGGAGAATACCAGTTCAAGAAGAATGATGTCTAGGATGTAGTATCAAGACCTGAAGGGAAGTCCGTAATGTCTTCCATATGGATATACACGATCTAGCATGCAATAGATGGCAACATCGTGGGATACAAGGCAAGATTTGTAGCATGAGGCTTCTCACGGAAAGAAGACATAGACTATGAAGAGACATTTGCAGCCACTAGAAGTTAAGACACATGACAGGAAGAATCATGTGTGCAAATGAAAGAAGGCCTTGTATGAGCTTAGAAGACACCGATGGGATAACACATACATGAGGAGCTTGAAGATCACCTAGAGTGATGAAGATCTTAACCTTTGCTACAAGGTGAAGATAAAAGCCTATAGAGGATGACAAGCTCACAGATGGGTGCGAGAAGAACTCTTGAAAAGGTTCAAGATAGAGGATCTTGGTATCCAGTGACCCTAGATGGATACATAGGATATTAGTAGCAGAGGAAGCTACTTGTCACTCCCGTACAGAATGTTTCAATACATAGAGTACGAAAGACAGAGGGAGAATGATGCTCCACTTCAAAGGGAGTGACTGCAGAAGATCTTGAGGTTCGACATGGTACGACAGGATGGACAAATTACTGATGACTCTAGGCTTTATTGAGAGTAAAGCGGATTCCAACCTTTACTTCAAGGTTGAAGGTGGAAGACCAGTGATGCTCCTGTTATATGTCGATGACTTGTTCCTGACAGAAAAGAGGAACTCATTAAAGTTGCAAGAAGGAGACTTGTTGTTGAGTTCGAGATGAAGGAGTTGGATATGATGCACTACTTTTTAGGCATGGAGGTGTGGCAGAATGCGGATGGAATCTCCCTGGGACAAGGGAAGTATGTAGTAGATATCCCGAAGAGGTTCAGGATGATGGAGTACAAGGCCATGACCACACCTATGGCATCGAACTTGAAGCTATTGAGTGTTGCTTCATCATAGTCGGTTGATGCCACGATGTATTGTTAGATGATTTGTTCCTTGATGTACCTGACGAATACGAGACCAGATATTTGCTTTGCTGTGAACACATTGAGACATGTTCACTTGATGGTTGCAAAGCATGCAGTGAGGTACCTAAAGGGCACAGTTGATTATGGACTCAAGTATGAGGTGAATTAAAAAATTACCCTGCAGGGTTATGTGGATTCGGATTGGGCAGACAGTGCCATTGATAGGAAGAGCACTTTGGGGTGCTGCTTCAGTATGAGATCAGGTGTGATCTCTTGGTTTAGCAGGAAGTGGTCCTGCATCGCGCTGAGTACAACTGAGAGAGGAGCAGTGAAGCTCCAGTTTGTGATCCAGATCGAGATCTCTCGAAAGAGGGATTTCTAGCATAACTGATGAGACAGGTTGTCTAAGCATAAAATCCTGGCCAAGCTCGTAGGTGGCTTAGACGTAAACGGTCTTGTAGGTTGTCCTTGGAGGTAATCGGTCCTGGCGAAGCTCGCAGGTTATCCTTGGACGTAGTCAGCCTTGATATGATTCTATGCTAGAAATGGCCAGAGTGAAGTTTGACTACTTCAGGGAGAAGCTTGGTATTTTCCAGATCGAGGTTCCTTCCAAGGGGAAGTGATGAGTCCGTGAGCCCTTCTGACATGGTGAGAGGATTGGTTCCTTCCATGGTCAGATGTAAGTGTTGTGCCCTTCTGACATGGTGAGAGGATTGGTTCCTTCCATGGTCAGATGTAAGTGTTGTGCCCTTCTGACATGGTGAGAGGATTGGTTCCTTCCATGGTCAGATGTAAGTGCAGAGACATTCTGATGTGATTGTGGGATATGTTCCCACATTATCAGTGCAGAGACATTCTGATGTGATTGTGGGATGTGTTCCCACATGATTAGTGTAGAGCCATTCTGATGTGATTGCGGGGTGTGTTCCCACATGATCAGATATAAGTGCAGAGCCATTCTGATGTGATTGCAGGATGTGTTCCTACATGATCAGATGTAAGTGCAGAGCCTTTCTGACAAGATGAGGTCGGATGTAAGTGCAGAGCCTTTCTGACAAGATGAGGTCAGATGTATGTGCAAAGCCTTTCTGACAAGATCAGGTCGGATGTGAGTGCTGGGCCTTTCTGACATGGGTTTTGGATGTGTTCCTCCCATGGCCAGATGTGAGTGCTGGGCATGCCTTTCTAACATGGTTCTTGGATGTGTTCCTCCCATGGTCAGATGTAAGTGCTGGGTGGGCCTTTTCTGACATGGTTCATTCCATGGTTAGATATAAGTGCTGAAAATGATGAGACCTACATGGAGGCTAGGCCTACAACTAGCATAAAAAAGGGCTGGCTCTGTAGAACTTCCTATGACGAGAAGAATTTAGAGATAGCACCATTTGATCGAGATAGCAGAAGCAGTGATGTTGATGATGATCTAGACTTGATGTTGATCTAGTGATGATCTAGACTTGATGTTGATCCAGTGATGATCGGGACTTGATGTTGATCCAGTGATTATTTAGACTTGATGTTGATCCAGTGATGATCCAGCTTTGATAATGATCCAGAGAAGAAGACTTGTGCTGATGAATTGTGTCAAGAGAATACCTTCCTAGTTAAGAGGGAGTGTTGATGTATTTGTAACTTCAGAATGTATTCACTTGTATATCTTATATTGTACCCTGATGTTCCTACCGGGAGAGTCATTAATATAATAAAGTAATGCAAAGTCAATGAGGTTAACCCTCCATTGTAAGTCGGGGCAATAGTCCCCACAATTGAGTTAAGGTTAACCCTTGTTATCACCCGCCTTGTAATTGCCTGTGTGAGGTGGATCCAGGATGGATGGTAGAGGGGCAAGCAACTAAGGGGTGGAACCACGACTGCCTAGACTCCCAAATGGATGGTTGTCATGTCAATCAAGGCAGCCTTCACTTTATGTTATCCTAGTCCAAGACAACAATGGGGGAGACTCAGATCTGCTCTCGACAGGAGAGATCAGACCTAGACACCAGAATAGATCAGATGGGGCTTCAAGATACGTAAGGTGCAAGGTGAATGGAAACCCTAGCTCTAGGGTTAAGGTACCAGCAACTGATGGATATGACCACTGTCTTGGGAAACGTAATTGTGACAGGGTAAGCAAAAACAGAGTTGGGACTTGTCTAGTACCAAGGAGACAGACTCAGTGAAAAATAGTTGACTTGAGTTATCAATGAGTGTTGGCAAAGGGAATGCGAGGAGAGCTTAAGGATAGGGCTAGCGCTAGTCAGGAAATTAGTGCCTTGTGTGTATTGGGCAATGGAGTCAGCAACAACCCAACGTTTCATTGAACCCACCTGGGATACACCTTGATCTATGAACCCAGAAAGCAGTTGGTCCGAAAAAGTTAGGGTACAGGAAAACCAGCGCAATGGAAGGCTAGCGCTAGGGCTTGGAGAGACAGATCTGCAGTTCTAGGATCACCTGGAGGCTAACAACTCAGCGTTGAAGGAGAAATGAGGTCAGGGTGATGTGATCTACAAGCCCAAATCAGAAAATCAGCAGAAAAATCAGATCCGGACAAAGTCAAAATTTGATGAGGGGGCTAGGGGGGTTGAAAACCAATTTTTCAGATCTAGGGCAAACCGCAAAGAACTAGCTCAACGTTGGGGTGTTTTGGAGTGCTTAATCCTTGATCTATCAGCCTATCGTGTCAGATTTCAGAAAAAGTCACTTCAGGAAAAATCCAGTTTTCAATGAAGGTGCTAGGGCTGTTTTAGTCAATTTTTCAGATCTAGGTCAAATTGTCAAGAGTTTGGACAGTGTTGGGGTTGATTTGGACTGTGTGGGACCCGATCTATCCGTCTGTGAAGTCAGAATTCACAAAAAATCAAAACCTTAGCAGGTCAAATTTTCAGAGGGGGGTTATACAGTTTTCTGGCAAAAATTTAGATCTAGGTCAAACCATCAATAGTTTGACTAGCATTGCAACAGATTTAGTGAAGGAGAGGCCCGATCTATGAAACCTAGAAGTGGTTTGGCCAAAGATCGGATGATTCCCAGATTTATTGATTTTTAGGGTTTTTAGTATTTTAGGAGTTTTTTCAGAAAAACTTGAAGCAAGGTACAATGGAATAAGATTTGAAAAGAAGAGACTTACCTGTTGGATCTTACCTGGAAAATCTTGTAGAAGTCTTTAACAGTGATGATCTTAGCTATCCCGATCAATTCTGGAAAATCCAAGTGATTTCTATGGCGTATGCAAGCTCCAAGCCACCAATGCGCCCCTACCCTGCATGAGCAAATGTCAACAATATCATATTTGCCAATATGAGATAAAGAAACCAAATGCTACAAGAAAGTAAAACGAAGTAATCATAGATCACAATGAAACTAATGAAAACCCCGTGATCTAAGACGAAGAAAACCAAGCGAGTTGAGGTCCCCTTGCAAAAACACTCTAGCCAAAACGCCCTCCTGTAGGCAAAACAATGATAACAAAAAAATATAGATCTCACAAGAATTTCCACAATCCTAGGAAGCTGAAGATTTTCCAATCACCATTTGAGAACATCAGATGCAAAGCAGATCCAGAAAATATCCACAAAAAAGTCTTTTTATTATTCAGATTTAAGAGCCAAAGACCCCTTACAAATGAGAAGCTCTCTCCTTTAAATAGAAATGAGAGAACCACAATCATAACCGAATCCTAACCACTTTCAAAACAAGTGGCTAAGATTAAAAGATAAAATGTTCTAATCAATGGTTGAGATGAGCTCAACATACAATACATGGATCAATATAACAATAAAGTACCAAAGTGGACTAAATCACCCATAAAGAGGGTAACCCACTCAACAAGAAACAAATGAAGCACATGGTGGGTCTAATGAGTGTTTGACTGACTCCCTCTGGGTGTCCCCATGGCACAATAAAATAATATAATAATTTAATTCTTTGACTTTGTGTCTCCTTGAGGAAATCGTGAGCCTCCCAAAAGCTCCAGAAAATAATATAAAAATGTCCAAAAATAGGTGTGGGCCGAATCAGGTGCTGCAACTGCTGGAGAAGGTGTGGAGGACATCATTCTCATCATTGTGACTCATCCCATGTCATTTCCTTGCCTTAGTAGCCCAAATTGATTCCTTCAATAGCCATTTAATCATTTTTTAATCCGCCTCGGGAAACGTGATCCTGCCAAAACAGCCTCCTAGGGTGCCTGCGTTGTCAAATTGAGCCCACCATGCTCTCTGGGATGGGGGTACTATGGTACAAACAAGTGGCTGCACCCCCTATGCCCATACAATGCCCTAGGAGATCCAACTAAAACATCTTCTTGCTCAGACATATCAACCTATGAAGAAAAACTGCATCAGAAAGGCAGAATGAGCCTGATCCTATTTGGAAGTGTCCGGAACTAGAAATAAACTGTCTCATTAGACTCAGAGAGTCCAAATCCATCTAAGGTGTATACTCATACCCCTAACAGGTCTCTATTTGATCATCAATAATATCCAATAAACAATATAACCATCTGTAAATGATCAGACACCAATAATGACTCAGACTATCATCCATATGCTACAAGTGTTAAAAGGCTAAGACATGCTCTACAACTCATTCAAGCAACAATCACAACAAGAAGCATTCATTTTATTGGCGGTACATCAACCAATACATATATAAGGCTTTATTTATTATTACTCAGACTTAGACTTTCAAGACTATACTCACTTCATAGCTGTAGTCAATTTGCTAGTGAAGGGTGAAGGATGCAATTTACAAGGCTAAAGCAAAGGATGACCTCCTGCTCAACATCATAACACTTTGGATAATGGAAAGGGAATACTCACTATAACCAATGTCGGACAAACAACAACACGATGAATGGCAGTGCCTCACAAATGGGTGAGTTGTTTAGAGAGTGCTTATTCAATTTAGGCATCATGACTACATCAAGCTTGATCCAAGTTCATTAGGATCATCATTTTATTCCATGGCCTTTTTGGCCTATATGACCCTTTGGGACTTCACCAGTGCTTAGAAGCACAGCTAATTGCAGCTTTCATTCGAGACATATTTATTTTTATAAGGTCAGCAATATTTGGATATAGCATATTTTTTAGCCATTGCTTTTTAGGACCTTTTCTTATAATCTTCAAGGAGTATTTTAGCATTCCATTGCTCTTGCCCTCTTTACATATGTTAAGAAACACAGTTTTATAATTTTCATTTTCCATGGGCGCATATTCAATATTTTCAATACAGGTAGTACATGAGCTTTCGGTTTTAGCCAACAACAATCTCAAGTGATGAGGGGGGGTTTTGCACAGTGCCAAACATCGAGACAACCGACCAGAATGATTTAGGCATACAATCCAACTTACCAAAGGCAAGTTTTGTCACCAATTCAGAGCCGAGACACAATATAAACAGGGAGGCTTGTCCAACAAAAGTTCTAGCGGGGAAAAAGGTCCTCCATGTCATAAGTCAAGAAGTCAGTCATGTTGAAAACTAAATTGGAAGGTAATGGATGGGTGAAGACAATGAATGATGGAGCCAACACTAGCAAGCCAAAATAATGGTGGGAATGACTACCTCTGTTCTCCCTAAGGATGGTAAAACCAATGAGTATAGATCAGGGACTTCCAAGTCTAAGTAGGGACATCAATACATAGTACAAAATACATCCAAGTCCATATAATTATGACCGCCAAATCATGATACCACAAGTTAATACATGTCACAAAAATCAGTATAAGAGCAATGATAACCATAACACAATATAAAAAGCTGAGTCATAATCATGCAATATAATCCATTTGAAACACCATCTGTCCAATGAGAAAGAATTGATATAAAACTGGGCATTAATGACTGCTCTGTAATGACATAAATGGCTACATCGGTCCTCAAATCTGAGTGTCTTGAGACTCAGTCCTGACATGGGAGAGTACAATAGTCCACTAATATAATAATGATCCACCAAAATTGCTCATCTCAGCATCTCATATGTAAGGGATCTGGCTGAAAAATGTACTGTGTCTGAAAAATAGAATATGGTAGCCTGGCTACTATGTATGTGATAACAACCCTGCTTGTTGATCGGAGGGTAAAGTCCCTGCAGTTGTGGGGCACTAGGGTTGTTAGACTCTCCTAGAGAAGTCAGCCTTGGTGAGTTAATGTAAGTCAAGCCATTAGTACCCTAGTTGTGGTTATTCGAGCCTACATAATTGAGTTAGGATTACTCGAGCCTACATAACAAAGTCAAATATCAAGTGAACGGAAGAATATAATAGAGAGTGAGCCTCTCTATTTATTACAGACATACACTCACTCAATTGGGGCACATGAGTGAGAGAGGGGAAGCTCTCTCAAGTGAGAGAGAGAGAGAACAGCTGTTGGAGATCATCTTTATGTCTTTGGGTTTTACTGTTGCCATTGGTGCTCATTCTATCTTTGAGGAAGTTGCGGGGTTTTCTCCTTTATGGTTTCCCTGAGGAAATTTCTTTGTGTCTCTTGTCTCTTGTGATTGATTGCTGTGCATGTTATTCTCTCAGATAAGATCCTAAGATCATATTGCTTAAATGATAAAAATCTAACACCAAGGTATGCCTCTACCACCTTGGCAGCGACGCCAAAAATGGTCTCAGGAATCTTGTAGTTGCCCTGTGAGGTGATTCATTCAGGACAATAGAGGAAAGGGAACCAAAGTTGTCACCTACGATATCCAAGACCTCCGAAAGAACTTGGATGTCACACTAGTCAAGGATACCGACACTTTACACTCAGTGAAAAACACAGAGCCCAGGGGGCGTCCCTATGACCAAGAAACCCTAAAACAAGGAAAATGAATGAGTAGCCGAGGAAAACTTGGTGGAATCTGTTAGTAGGCTGGTTAATTAGAGTTTAGAACGATTACCAAGAGATTTCGAGCATCCAGGTGAAAAGCTCCAAATTTACCATAGGGTTTTATATAGAAAATTGGGATCCAGGGCAAAATGGTGAAATTAAGTAAAATTGGATATTCGGATTGATTGTTGGATATAAAATTAGGTTTAATAAAGCTGAAACCAACAATACCCAGTTTGCGGTTTGTGAAATACCCACTACCCCCTAGGGGGGCGTTTTTCCCTAAGTAGCAGGCTAGTGCTTTGGATGGGAAAATGGAGTTTGATTGTGATAAAACTTTAAACTTAAGGTTTTCATGTCCATTCCGAAGTGGGTTTTAAGTTTTATAGCTCGTCTCAAGCTAGAACCTATAGATCTACAAAATTAGGGTTTTAATATAATAGAATGATGAGCAATGTAGATACAAAAAATGAAAGGAGAGAAACTTACTTGCGAGACATACCTAGATCTTGGAGATGAACTGAGAAATGATGAAGAATGCCACTTTCCCGTCGAAATGAACTTTTTCGAGGAAGATCTTATTGTTATTTTGCCACAGCTAGTCACCCTAACACCTCCTTCAACGTGCCAAATCAAAGAAAAATCAACCGATCAGACAAACGAACGAGATCTATAGAATACGGAGAAAAAGGGAATAAAATATCATAAAGAACAAGATACTCCCTGATTCGAACACCTAGGAGCCGGGACGAAGGTAAGTTGCCCCACAAAAACACCCTCTCTCTCTCCGAGCGCACCTCCCTTTCTTGCAGATGAGATGGGTAAAGAAGAAATGCAAGATATATCCCGAATAAAGCTCAGTATAGAAGAGTAGCAATGCCAATCATCAAATCATCAAACCATTGACAAGATACATAGAAAAATAATCCCAACAAAAATCTGTGTATTAAAATTCCGGTGCCAAAGCTCATGAATTACAATGGGGGGGTCACTTCTCTTAAATAGTTTTAGAGAGACACAAAGCCTAACTCACTTTATCATTCAACGGTTGAGATTGAAACATCATCAACGGTGGAGATCAACAATACATAAATCATCACATGGATCAAATGACTAAGTCAAAAGGGGGGGACACACTTTGCTCAAGGACGCCTATCCTAAGTCAAAGTCACAATATAACATAGTTTGTGACATGATAGTACATAGGAGGGCGTCACTAGGGGCTTAATTTACCTTAGGCCCCTTTTACAACTTCAAACCATATAATATTGACCAACTATGATGTACATGAGCAGATTGACCAACAATATTGATGACCAGATTGACAAACAAAGAGTGATGAACAGAGAATGACCAGCAGTGAGTGATGAGCAGAGATTGACCAACAGTGAGTGATGAGCAGAGGTTGATAAGCAGAGGTACATGTGTGTGCAATAGATTAATGACAATCATAGATTGACATCAAGCTTGCAAGCTGAGTCTTGCACTTGAGGATTGGACGACTCAACCATTTCTTAGTTGGAGCTAAGAAAACTAGGCTGGGTCTTGTTACAAGAGTTGTTTCTCTTTTCATCAGTTGGTGCTGATTGTAATCGCAAAGATTGAAGTCTTCCATTACAATAAATAAAACTCACATTACACATATTCTTGTGTTTCTTTTTGATATGATTATTGTGCTTATGACTCATGGTTACTTTAGTTGATGAAGTAATTGATAATATAATTCTTGATAAACTCTGATTGATTAATTGAAGGTGAAAAATGTTTAAATTGCTTACACACTATTTCACCCCCGCTTCTAGTGTGGCCATTGTGTCCAACAAAGGAAGCCACACTTCAAACATATAGAGGACAATTTGAATCTCTGAGGATGAATGAGAACAAAGATATTGCAGCCTATATTCTTCGAGTTGATCAACTTGTGAATACCATTAAAGGTTTGGGTGAAGAAGTTGTTCAGGCCTTAGTTGTCCAAAAAATTCTAAGGACTCTTCCCAAAAGGTTCAATCCTAAGATCTCTGTCGTAGAAGAAAGAACAGATCTAAACACTATGACAATAGATCAACTACATGGGGTTCTTGTGGCCTATGAAATGAGAATTGAAGACGAAGACACATCAAGAAGGGAAAACAACATTCAAAGTCTCCTCCAAACAAGTTGGGAAGAACAAATCAACAAAGGGAAAGCCAACAAGTGATGATTCTGATGATGAGGAAATAACTAACTTTGTACGTAAGTTGAAGAGAGGTACTGGGAAATACAAAGGTAGGTTACCTCTCAAATGTTTTTCATGTGGAAAGATAGGTCATTTTGCTTCTAAATGTCTGTATGCAAAGAACTCAGATAGTGATGAAGATGGTAGCTTCAAACCCTACAAGAAGTACAATAATTACAAGGATAAGAAAAGAGGCAAGTTCGCAAAGAAGAAAAGTTTCTATAAAAAAGGAAAACTCATCCAGTGAGGACTCCGAGAATGACAGTGACAGTGACAATGACAATGAACCAGAGAAGGTACTCTTTATGGCAATAAACTCAAATGAGGTTCTTAATAGTGATGAAGAATCCGAATCTAAAGGTGAGGTAGATCTTGAAGCAAAACTCATAAGCGCCTTGAAAGACCTAAAGAAAGTGAGGAAAGAGCATAGTGGAAAAAATCGGCATCGACAAAAAATCGACGAGGGTCCAGAAAACATCTTCTCGGCAACATCGGTGAAAAAATCGGCAAAAATCGGCAAACCGCGACAAGCATTAAAAAATGCAAATTTTGTACTTCAATAGGGTCAAAATTTCCTTCTCGATTTTTTCCCCTATTTGCCAATTTTTCCCGATCTTTCTTGATTTTTTCCCGATTTTTTCCGATTTTTGCCGATTTTTTCCCGATTTTTGCCGATGTTTGTCGATGTTTGCCAATTTTTCGCAATGTCCGATTTTTTGAACAAATCACAATTTTTTCGGTCCTAAAAATCGGCAGCCAGAAAAAATCGCGATTTTTCGGGACATCGCCGATATATCGGCGATTTTTTCTACTATGGGAAAGAGAACAAAGTGCTTAAGGAAGAAGCACAAGGGGTTGAACAAATCATTATTGATATGAAGGTTAAACTAGAAGAAGCCAAAAGAATTGAAGATTCTCTTGTTGAACCACTGATGGCAACCTTGAAAGAAAAGGAAAATCTTGAGATAGTATCTCTAAAAACCAAATTTCAGACAAAAGATATCAGTAAGAGTTATAAAAACAACTCCAAGATTCTAGAACAGATCATCAGCAATCAAAAGCTATTTTTCTACAAGACTGGTATAGGATACAAGCAAAATACTGATGATGCTTCAAGCTCAACGACAACCGGTAATGAAGAGAAGCCGAAAAGCTATGCAGAAGTTGTCAAGGACTCCACTATTGAAGAAGAGATCAAATGTCAACTAGAACAATCCATACCAAAAGGAGAGCCAGCAGAAAGACAAGATCTCAAAATGAAAGCTCCTTCATTTGTTCCCAGGTATGGACATTTCTTTTATGGGTATTGCTTTACATGTGGAAAATTTGGACACAAAGTTGTAAACTGCTTTCAAAGAAGAAATTTTGAAACAAGGAATAACCCTGCAAGCCTCAGATGGCCATAGTACAATAACAGATTTGGCTTGTTGAGATGAGAAATAGAATGTTACAAGTGTAACAACTTTGGACATATAGCCAGAGTTTGCAGAATGAAGATACCAACTGTAAGAAATGAGGAAAGGCCCAACAATCAAAAGGGGGAACATCACAAGGTATGGATCAAACGCAAGGACAACTTAAATGATTATGAATGTGGAATTGCTCTTCAAGCCCAGAATAACAACATTGGTGAATGGTATGCTTATAGTGGTTGCTCCAAGCATATGACAGGTAACAAATGTGCTTTTGTTAATATTGAAAAGGAAAAAGGATCTGTCTCCTTCGGAAACAACAATTCAACAAAAGTATTGGGGAAAGGCACAGTAAAGCTTGGAAGTAAAAACTCCCTTGTTGAAAATGTCTTTCTCATAGACAACATGAAGCATAATATGCTGAGCATTAGTCAGATGTGTGATCAAGGACATGAACTCCTCTTCAACTTGAAAGAATGCATAATAAGGAAACAAGGATTAGGAAATTTTGTAGCCACAACCACTAGGACTCCTAACAACATATACGTGTTGGATAAGATTGAGCCCAAGAAATGTCACTTGGGAAAGGAGGATGAAAGCTGGCTTTGGGATTGAAGAATGGGGCATATACACTTTTGACAACTTGGTCAAAATCTATCAAAACCAAGCAGTCCGGAATATGCCAGAAGTTACAAAGCCCGCTAACGCTGTATGTGAAGACTATCAACATGGAAAACAAACAAGGGTAAATTTCAAGACAAAATAGCACTCTTCTACAAAACCCTTGGAGCTTGTTCATACTGACTTATGTTGGCCAACAAGGAGCAAATGACTAAATGGTGAACAATATTTTATGCTACTTATTGATGACTATACCAGGATGACCTGGGTATGTCTTCTCAACAGGATGTCATAAGCTTTTGGATGTTTCAAAACTTTTAAGGAACTTGTTGAAAATGAAACAAGATCATGAATTAAATGCCTCAGATCCAATAACGGTGGAGAATTCACTTTAGATGAATTCAACAAGTACTGTGAAGAACAAGGAATAAAAAGATAGTTTTCAGAAGCCAGAACACCTCAACAAAATGGAGGTGCTAAAAGAAAGAATAGATCAGTAATGGAGATGGTTAGGACCATGTTGAATGAATCTAAGTTGAATGATAAATTTCGGGCACAAGCAGTTCATACAACAGTACACATCATGAACAAAGGATTACTCAGAAGCAAAAATGATAAAACTCCCTACGAGCTATGGTCAGGAAGAGCAGCCAACGTACGACACTTCAGAATTATTTGGAAGCAAGTGCTACATCAAAAGAGAAGACAAGAAAATTGGAAAATTTGATTCTCGAGTAGACGAGGGCAAATTCGTTGGATATTCATCCAAAAGGAAAGCTTACAAATGCTACAATTTGAGACTAAACAAGATAATTAAAAGCATCAATGTGAAAATAGATGAGACCAGACTAACATAATCTAGCGAAGACTTAGAAGAATCGGACGATGAAGAAAAGGAAGTTTCTGATCAGAAAGAAATGGAGGAAACGAAAATGGAAGAACAACCAGATGAGAATGAAGAACAACTTACTGAAGATGAAGAACAAAATAAACGAATCGTGGAACAAGAAGAACAAAAGGATACACATATTACTAAGAACTGATACCTAAAGAACCATCCATCAGATCTAATTATTGGTGATAAAGATGCCAGAATAGGAACTAAAAGAAGACAATCTGGAAGAAATGAGTAGGTACACTTCTCTCTATTGTCTATAATTGAACCAAGGACTTTTGCAGAGGCCAGTGCAGATGAGCATTGGGTCAAAGCAATGGAAGCAGAATTAGATCAAATTGAGAAAAATGAAACAGGGGAACTTGTGCCTAGACCAAATAACAAGAATGTGATTGTTACAAAGTGGGTTTTCAGAAACAAAATGAATGAAGATGGATAGGTAATTAGAAACAAGGCCCGATTGGTTTGAAAAGGCTATGCTTAGATCGAAGGAATAGACTTTGAAGAAACATTTGCACCAGTAGCCAGAATGGAAGCTATCAGAATGATATTGGCTTATGCTTGCTCCAAAGACATCAAAGTGTATCAGATGGATGTAAAACCAACTTTTCTAAATGGGGAATTAAAGAAGAAGTCTACATCGAACAACTAGAAGGGTTTCAGCTTTCCGGAAACAAGGACCATGTATGCAGACTCAAAAGGGCTTTATATGGCCTGAAGCAAGCCCCTAGAGCGTGGTACTCTAGATTGGATAAATACTTACATCAACAAAACTTTAAAAGGGGAAGTACATACAACAATTTGTACATCAAACAGGACTACGATAGCATACTCATCATTGAAGTATATGTTGATGATATCATCTTTGGAAGTGACGATGATTCACTAAGTCAACAATTTGCTAAGGACATGCAGAAAGAGTTTGAAGTGTCTTTGTTCGGTGAATTAACCTTCTTCTTGGGACTTCAGATATCTCAACGAATAAAAGGAATTTTTATTACTCAGACAAAATACATCAAGGAAATGCTGAAGAAATTCAAGATGGAAGATTCTAAACCTGTGAGTAGTCCTATGATCACTGGTTGTAAGCTAAGCAAGGAAGATGAATCTAAAGAAGTTGGTCAAAGGCTTCATAGGTCAATGATTTGTAGTCTACTATATGTAATAACCTCAAGGTCAGATGTGATGCAAGTCGTTGGACAAGTTCCAAGATTCCAAGCTAATCCAAAGGAAAATCACATTATAGCAGTGACAAGGATCTTCAGATGTCTCAAGGGAACTATGGACTTTGGACTTTGGTATCCAAAAGGAAATGAGCTAACATTGATAGCTTATTCAGATGCAGATTGGGCAGGATGTGTTGACGACAGAAGGAGCATCAGTGGAACAACATTTTTCCTGGGCAACTGTCTAGTCTCTTCGTCGAGCAAAAAACCAAAAGGAAATGAGCTAACATTGATAGCTTATTCAGATGCAGATTGGGCAGGATGTGTTGACGACAGAAGGAGCATCAGTGGAACAACATTTTTCCTGGGCAACTGTCTAGTCTCTTCGTCGAGCAAAAAACAATCTTTAGTGTCCTTATCGACCGCCGAAGTAGAATATATTGCAGCAACATCCTGCTATACTCAGATTCTTTGGATGAAACAAACACTGCAAGACATACATGTGACATGTGATGATCCAATTCCAATTCTTTGTGACAATACGAGTGCCATCCGTATCTCCAAGAATCTAGTTATGCACTCCAAGACCAAGCATATTCCTATCAAGTTTCACTTTCTTCGGGAGCAAGTCACAGATAAGAATACCAAGACCAAACATATTCCTATCAAGTTTCACTTTCTTCAGGAGCAAGTCACAGATAAGAATACCAAGTTGGAATATATTGGGACAAAAGAACAAGTTGCAGACATTTTTACTAAGTCTCTCCCAAGAGAGGCCTTTGAGTACCTCCAAGAAAAATACGGAGTCATACTATCTCCTAATTGAATTGATCCATCTTCAACAACACAACGGTATAATAGGGGGAGAAGTAAAACTACAAGGAGAAAGCTTTGGCATTGATGCCAAAGTGCCAAAGGGGGAGAAAAGGTTGAGCAACAAGGAGATTTGTGAACAAAGGAAGCCCATTTTAAGGGGGAGCTTTGAAGTTGTCATCAATGACAAAGGGGGAGATTGTTGACTAAATTATGATTGATGCCAACAAGTGTGTCTTGGTGCCCCTTGAGGAGCCCCTAAGGGTTAAGTAGTTGTTAGTGTCAAATGAGACCTTTTGACCTTGTCCAAGCCCAAGTCTGAAGCCCTTGGAGCCCTTGGGACAATGGCAAAAGCCTTGTCTACCCTTTATTGTGTTTAAGTTCCCCTAAGTTGTTTCTATGGTTTCCCAGGCCCACAACCTATGCCCTAGTACCCTAGAAAGTGTCCTTGGTGGGTTGAAGAAGTTGTAGAACTTCAAAGAGACCAAATGACTCATTCTGTGGTCATTTGTGTTTTATTGAGGTCATGGTACCCTTGGAGATTGTCATATGTTGATTTGGGTCCCACACACATATTGTTGATTGTGATACATGTTGTGGTTGAAGCCCTTGTGATGTGGAGCACATCATAATGGCTCCTTCCCTCACACATCAGGGGGCAATCTGTTAACGCAAAAATTTGCTCAACATGCTTTGTCTAGCCTACACCATTTGCAGACATCCATCTCCTAACCCATTTGACCCCCACACCCATGTTTAGCCTATGTTTTTCTACCAAAGGCTAAAAAATAATTAAAAAGGGCTTTAAAAACCCAAAAGAGCCAAAATAGCTCACCAAGGAGTCAAAAGGCTCACAAAGGGGCTAAAAATCCCACAAACGGGCTAAAAGAGCCAAAAAGGGGCTAAAATACCTAAAAGGGCTTAAATCCCCCAAAAGGAGCTATGAAATAAGGAAAAGGGGCTTAGAACCCTAGGTAGGGCCCAAAACCTTGACCAGGGGCTAAAAGCCCTAAGTGGAGAAAAAGCTATAAATAGAGGGGCGAGGGTCACCATCAAACATGATTCCTCCTCCTTGTTGTTATAATGCCCATATGAGTACCTTGAGAGACCTTTCACTCTCAAGCTATTCATCCCCCACAATTCCATTCCTCCATTTGCTCATTCCCTTGGTGTGTTGAGCCAAAGCTCCACCCATTCCCAACCTATGGAGAGGCAACTTCTGAGTTTGGGCATGGTGGCCCTCTTTCAAACCAGATAGGAAGGTATAATGATTCATCTTTGTTTATTTATTTTGTAGTTTGTAGATGCTTTGTTTTTGTTTTATTTGCTAACAGTTTGCTGCAGCTTGTCTTTTCTCCATTGACTTTACCCTTCCGTCCTCTAGATGGAAGGGAGGTGCAACAACACGTAGCAAGGGTTTGAACCCTATGCGAAATTTGAACCATAGGAGAATCTAGGAGCGTTAGTGAAGCTCACAAATCAAATATGGTGCAAAATTGACAAAAAATCATCAATTGAAAGGAAAATTACACACACAATGTGAACTGGAACAAGATAATTGTGGATTGTCTAACCATGAAACATGTTATTATCAGGTATACATTACAACATAGGAGTTTCGTGAGGCTTTGGAAGCCGTTTGTGAGCATACAAGTCAAAATTGCCAAATTGGCATCAAACCCCCCTAGGTGGGCCAATCATGCCCCAAATCAGCCCAAATAACCACGAATTGCTGACTGGACATGGCTGAAGTGATGTGGGTCAATGATTACACCTTGGATAGCGTGGGTGTGGAAATCTGGGTGGTTTAGAGTCTTAATGCAGCATTTAATACACCAAATCAAGCCAAAATTGGCCAAAATCCCACTCTAGCGCTCCAAGTCAACCTAGCTGTCCACATTCAATGAATGGGAGCTCACCAACAATGATGAGGGTGCACATGTGGCTGGTTAACTGAGATGGAATGGTCACGTGGGTGTGAAAGCCCAAATTTAATTAGGCATTTGTCCAACTAAGCCCCACTAGTCCACCACATAGTGTATGAAAGCTTAAAAGCGATAAAATTGACTAAGTAGTGTAATTAGGGACTAATGAGTTGGATTACTGTTCTAACACCCTCCTTTAATCCAATAACTAAGTACAGCTCACAAAATGATGGAGGCCTTGGCAACAATGGCTCAAGTCACCTCAAATACATAATTCAAAAATTAGAATTTATTTGTCGATATGAACCGAGGAAAAGAAGAAAAACCACATGGGACAAAACCTTCCCTCAAGAATGGACATCGGGCTGGACCCGCAATAAATAACAACATATTACCATCCTTCACTCACCCCAAGCAAAGATCTCAGGTAGGTGAAGTTCTTCTCTATGAAAGCCTTGGTAAAAATATTAGCAGTTTGCTCGGTAGATGGAAAATACTGCAATGAGATCACCCTGTCATGCACTAAGCCCCGAATGTAATGCATGTGTATCTCAATATGTTTTGTCTTCTGTCTCTGCACTAGTTCAGTAGATATTTTGATCACACTTTGATTGTCCACCCAAATGTTGGTTGGAGAATCAATTGTGACACCAAATTCCCGAAGAATTTCCTGCAACCAAACACACCGTGTAGCAGCATTGACTGCTACCCTGTACTCGGCCTCTGCTGATGAAAGTGAAATGATGTGCTGTTTCTTACTTGACCAGCAAATGGGACCTTCAACAAACATAAAGACAAAACTTGAAGTTGACTTCCTGTCAGTGGGATCTCCAGCCAAATCTGAATCAGAAAATCCAGCTAGTTGAAGTGAGGAACTAGCTGTGTAGTGCACCCCGAAATTCTTGGTTCCCTGGACATACTGAAGAACTCTTTTTGCTGCTCTCCAATGGAACTCATGTGGCTGGTGCATATGTCTTGCTACAACACTTACAACATAAGACAAATCAGGTCTTGTGTGAGTGATATAGAGCAAGCTGCCCACTAGTTGCCTGTAGAGTGTAATATCCACCAATGGAGAATTGCCAAATTCATGCATTTTAATACCAGAAAGAAAGGGAGACTTGGCTTGATGCCCCTTTCATTTTGCTCAATTTCCAAGCTCAAAAATTGCCTTAGCAATCGTAGGTCGGTCATGGCTTATTCACTATGCAAAGATGACTTGATTTGGCCAATTGAATTGGTGCAGCTACCTGTAATGAGGAGATCATCAACATAAAGAACAATGACCTGCAAAATACCATCATGTTGCCGCAAATACACATTAGGGTCTGTTTTGCATTTAGTGAAACCAATAGAGAGCAAAAAAGCATCCATTTTTGCATACCAAGCCCTAGGGGCTTGCTTGAGTCCCTACAATGATTTCTTCAACCTACATACGAATGAAGGATCCTCTTGGAAACCTTCAGGCTGCTGCATATAGATTTCTTCCTGTAGCTCACCATGTAAGAAAGCACTCTTAACATCCATGTGGTGAACTTCCCAACCTTTACTAGCTGCCAGCGCTAGAACTAGTCTAATTGAGTCCATCTTTGCAACCGGTGCAATGGTCTCTGTGTAATCAACACCATGGACCTGAGAATAGCCCTTAGCAACTAATCTTGCCTTATGTTTCAGATTAGAACCATTAGCAGCAAGTTTGGTCCGGAAAACCCATTTGCATTGAACAAGCTTCCTCTTGGGATCAAGGGGAACCAATTCCTATGTATTGTTCTCTTGGAGGGATTGAAATTCATCTTCCATTGCTGATTTCCATCTAGGGTCATTACAAGCTTACTGAATTGTCTGAGGATTAGACCCAATCAGTGCTCAACAAGAGCACTATCACTTGCAAAGGAAGCTCTACTAGTTTGTGATTTAGTCTTTCTAGGCTCACGGGGATTGCTTGCCAATTCCCCAGCTGCTTGTACAATTTTTTCAGTCCTCTTGGGCCTAGATGGTGAGTCATCTACATCAATATCATGTTCAACAACATTTGTATCAGAAATATCAGAAAAAACAAAGCATGTATCATCACTTACATCTTCGAATGGTTGAGGAGAGGAGCATACCCCCGGTGCAAGCTCAAAACCAGGAATTGGCTCTTCTTCAAATTTCACACTTCTCTCAACAAATGTCTTACAAGTGAAGGTGTCAAAGAGCTTGTAACCTTTGGTTTCTTCACTATACCCAACCATAATGCACTCCTTGCTTTGTGGTTGCAAGTCTTTCCTCTTTTCAGAGGGGATTCTAGGCCATGCTCTAGTCCTGAAAATTCTGAAATTTGAGACATTTGGCTTTTGACCAAACAATTCCTCGTAAGGTGTCATTCCTTTTACTAATTTGTGAAAGGCTCTGTTTTGTATGTGAGCAGCACAACTAATGGCTTCAGTCCATAGCTTGGGACTTAGATCCCTTGCTTCCATCATGCAAGTGGCCATCTCCCTGAGTGACCTATTCTTCCTCTTGGCCATACCATTTTGTTGTGGTGTGTAGGTTCTTATTAACATGCTCTTTCCCATTATTAGTCCTAAGGACTGATTTTCTACCAATGCCTTCCAAATCTTCAAGTGTTCAAACACCTCAGACTTCAATTTAAGGAATTACACCCAACAAAATCGAGAGTAATCATCTATGAATGTAAGCACATAGCTTGATCCACCATATGATGGAGTGGGCAATGGACCAATCAAGTTTGAATGCACTAACCCAAGTGGTTGGGTTGCTCTCCTTGCTTTCCCCTTCTCATTGCTTTGCTTAGGATGCTTCCCAACTACGCACCCAAATGCATGCTCCATTGCTTTAGCCGCAACACAAGTGTCTTAAACTTGGTGAAGAAGTCCTGGATTGTGTCATAGTGCGCTGGGCTCAAGCTGATAAGCTCATTTTCAAGCCGGTGACCACGTAGTTCTTCAGTTTTCCCAAACAATGTCTCTAGTTTTACCTAGACCTCATTGGGTGTTGTCAAACTGTCAATGTGGAACAATAGCTCTCTCGAGATGCTCAAACACAACAATCCAAATGCCTCATCCAATCTGTTGAAGTACTTGGCTTTCTCAACTGCAGAATTTGGTTCCACCTCAATGCCCATGGTAACTCTGTAAAGCCCCTTGGCTCTCAACTGAATCACCATCTCTGCCTTCCAATCAAAGAAATTGAAGGGTGTTAGCATGATGTGGGTAGCCTCCATTTCTGCCTGCGCTAATGATGAAGAAATTGCCGAATGTTCTGCAAAAACACAATTCGATTTTATCTGGAACTCCACTAAAAACGCAACTCAAATCACTCTGAGTTGATTTGCAACTCAACAATCTCCAACAGGCTCTGATACCATGTGATAGTAGGGTTAAAGCCCTAGCTATGTGCTGTTGCACCTCCCTTCCGTCTAGAGGACGGAAGGGTAGATTCAATGGAGAATAGACAAGCTGCAACAAACTGTTAGCAAATAAAACAAAAATGAAGCATCTACATACTACAAAATAAATAAACAAAGATGAATCATTATACCTTCCTATCTGGTTTGAAAGAGGGCCACCATGCCCAAACTCAGAAGCTGGCTCTCCACAGGATGGGAATGGGTGGAGCTTTGGCTCAACACACCAAGGGAATGAGCAAATGGAGGAATGGAGTTGTGGGGGATGAATAGCTTGAGAGTGAAAGGTCTCTCAAGGTACTCATACGGGCATTATAATGACAAGGAGGAGGAATCATGTTTGATGGTGACCCCCACCCCTCTATTTATAGCTTTTTCTCCACTTAGGGCTTTTAGCCCCTGGTCAGGGTTTTGGGCCCTACCTAGGGTTTTAAGCCTTTTTCCTTATTTCGTAGCTCCTTTTGTGGAATTTAAGCTCTTTTAGGGATTTTAGCCCCTTTTAGGGATTTTAGCCCCTATTTGGGTCTTTTAGGCCCTTTGTGGGCTTTTTAGCCCCTTTGTGAACCTTTTGGCTCCTTAGTGAGCTATTTTGGCTTTTTTGGGGTTTTTAAAGCCCTTTTTAATTATTTTTGAGCCTTGCAGGTGGTGACTTTGATGACCTAACAACAAACCCTAAAACTCTTCCCTTTGGAACCTATTACCACACCTAGAACCCTTGTGATTCCTTGAAAAGTTTAAGCAATTAAGTATGAAAACAATTTAATATTAATAATATTTTCATTAGTGTTCCCTTTGAAAGTCGGTTTCATTAAGTGTTGATGTTAAAACAAAATTTAAAATTAATAAAATATGTAACCTTCCCTTGAAGTCTGCCCTAGCTCTCAACGCCTAGTTGGTGTATTAATACACAAGAGGTTTACCATAACTCATATCAACAAATGCACTAACACATAGTGTGGACTGAGATTTTCTCTCAACTGAAGGGAAAACTTAGTGGCAGCAGACCATGTACATATGCTGACATTCAAATTTATTTTGGGCTATAATTCGCTACAACAGAGACATTTTTCTTATCTTCTTTGAGGAGTCAACAGTTGTTTGGTTGGTATTCACTGCTGGATTTTATCACAGACCTTTCTTGATGACAATACCAAGTTTTTAAAAGTCTTCCTCAGCATACACAGTCTCGAAGTTTGAACAGTCCGAGTTTTGGATGTTCAACAATTGATTTGGTTGATGTTAGTACTGCCTCTTTCCACAAACCTGTTTAAGGACAAAGTTGAGCTTCCACATCTGATATATTTTGGGGTTTTATCAACATAAACAGTCCTGAGTTTTTAAAGTCTTCCTCAGCATGCACAATTCGAAAGTTGAACAGTCCTGAGTTTTAAAAGTCTTCTACAGTATACATACAATCCCGAAGTGTTGAAGTCATCTGCAGTATACACACAATCCTGAATTTTTTAAAGTCATCTATAGTTATCCACAGTCCCGAATTTGAGAAGTGGTTAAGGTCATCTTCAAGTGTAAGGTTGGTCTTGTTTGGAGTCTTCCACAACAGACTTACACACCCCAAGTGTGGAGTCTAAAAGTCTTGATATGCACTGCTTGTGAAAGGTAAGATCAATGCATACTCTATTATGATGATGCATACTATGATGATGATATGATGATGCAAACTATGATGATGATATGATGATGCATTCCAATACATTATGATGTATACTCTATAATGATGATGCATACTATGATGATGTATACTTGATGTCGATGATGCATACACGATGCATACTATGATGATGTATACTTGATGTCGATGATGCATACACGATGCATACTATGATGATGATGATGCATACCCTATGACGATGATGCATACTTATACACCATGAGGATACTTGATGATACACTATGACGATGCTTACCTTATGATCAGTGAAAGAAGAGCAGAACTACTTGATCAACGACTGTGTATGATGAGGTGTACAATGATGTACATGAACAAGTTATGGCAGTGAAATGACTTATCATTATACAATGATGACTTGGCAGTGATAAGAGAGCAGAGGTTATCAACAACAAGTACAGTGATTGGTTTCGACAAGTCCACATGTTCTGTCTTCTTCTTCAGGGCGGTAGGGTGGTGCTAGGGCTCACAATCAGCTCAAGGCTGAGTCCCCCCAATGTTGGACTGGTTTCACATCCTGGTCCTTGACCAGATGTCCCCATTCTCCTAAGAGAATGGCTCTCGATGCTGCTTAGGAAAAATCAACACAAGAGTGTAAAGGCAAGTGTGTGGTCTCCAAGAACCAAACTACCACATCATTCATACAACAACAAATAAGAAGACCATAACAAGTACAAGCAATATAGAGATCATCAACCAAAGGACGACCAGGATCAAGGAATTCAACAATGGACTCAATTGGGACCAAGATACAAATTAGGGGCACTTGACCAAGTCAATGGGTAACCAGGGATTTTTCCATTGTCCCAAGGTCTCCAAAGACTTCAAGCTTGGGCTTGGACAAGGTCAAAAGGGCTCCTTTGACACATACAACCACAAACTAAACAGTAACCCTGAGGGGCTCCACAAGGGGCACCGAGCCTCAATAGTTGGCATCAATGACCGGGCGCCTTTGGCATCTACAACTTAATCAACAAAAACATAGTCCTATGGTTCGTACGATATTGGATCAAAGGATGGGTAGGCTCATTAGAAAGGCCTCGAAAAATCGCATCCAACAATTTTTTTTTGACTACAAACAGACTCTTGGATCACAAGATATTGACTTTGGAAGATAAAACTAGGTTTGGAAAAAAAAGGCTTGGAAGTTACTAGACCTCAAATTTGCCCAAAAACTTTAGGATTTAGAAAAATTAAAAGCCCTAAACCAGGCCTAGACAAATTAATTCAAATCTAGGCAATCAGACGTCGATTTTAATGAACCAATAGTCGATCTTAGTTGCTTTTTACATTCCAGATACAATGGAAGGGTCAAAATTAAAAAAAAACTAAATAGAAATGAGGGAAACTTGCAAAAAAAGGGTTAGGGTTTGAGAAAAAAACCCAATCTTGCATAAAAAAATGCCCAGATCTAAAGAGAAGCCTTGATGGGTACTAGATTTGACAACAAAAAAAACCAAGTAAGGAGGGTCCCAACAAAATTGGAGAAAAATGCTGTAAAAAAATTATTGAAGGAGGAAAGGTCTAGCAACTTGCTTTGAAACCATGTTAGAATATGAGAATATGTGAGTAGTATATAACAATACATAATATGAAAAGCATAACTAGGCTAGCCTTCTACCCATACAACAACAAATAATCATATAGGAAGAATAAGGAGAAAAGAGGAAAAGAGAACACCAGATATATGTGGTAAAACCCCAAATGGGGAAACATCCATGGGAAGGCTGTCTTCTTATTATTCATCAATAATCTCCAATCTTACTATTGAGAGTTCCCACACATCACACTCCATCTTCACAATAACACACACTGCATGTCTACAAGATGATCATTAGATGTCTTTCATTGTTTCCCTGTGTCTTGATAAGACCCTCAAGTCTATTATATACCAAGAGGTCAGGAGGAATTACATCCAAATATTACATGTGGGATAAATGTAATTTCACCTCTTTATATAATAAAAAGTAACAAGAGTAAATTATTACATAATACATGTGGGATAACTCTTTTACATAAGAGTGGACATTATTACCTTCCAAATTAATACATTCAGTCATCATTACATATTTCACAAGCAATGAGAGTTGACTTAAAGGATAATTTTGAGACGAAATCAAGCACTAGGGTGTCAATACAATCATTGCTATATATGACAAGATTATTATTATATCACAACAATTTTGGTACGAAACTTGTCTTTTGATCCTGCGGACGAAATGGTATGTGATGGTGTTTCTAGTATGCCTCCTTTCACCTCTTTGTTTATTAAGCATTATAAGAAATCAAAAGACGCAATTTGCAAGGTTATGGAGGACCTAAAACCTTAAGAAAGATGTGTCTTTCTTTAAATAGTATATTTGATTTTGAACTAAAATGTTTTGATGGAATCCCTGACCATAGTGAAGATGTTATTTTTACAGATTCCATTAAAATAGTAGTAAAAGAGTAACAAGAGATGCAACTAGTAAAATTTGAGGACTTTGATCGACAATAGGATTCATAGCTTTTTTCTATGGTGTTGTCGACTTAAGTAGAACCACATGTAGAGATTTATGAGTTGTCTTATGATTGTGCCAAGGATGAAGAGGATTATGAGAAACTTTACACACCATGTGTCTTTGATTGTTCGCAACATCTCGGGGATCCTATTTATGACACTGACCACGAGGAGGAGGAGCCAAGTTGCCATCTTGATTTATAGGTTGTTCTTGGTATTGATGGTAGATTTACAAAGCTGTAATGGTTTGATCATGAGGATTGTGATCAACATGAGATTACTTTTCCCATTTATACATGAGTTGGTTTGATATGAACTCCCTATTGACATATTATTGCAATTAGAAGAACATCTTTTGGTACACACAAAAGATGATTTTCCTCACAATATGTTAATGATACCACAACCACCTTTTGTTTTTTGGTGTGATTCCCAGTTTCATCATTTCTTAGATATTAGATTATATCATGATCCAATTGAAATGATGATGCTAGAGGTATTTTAGGATGCAACACTAAAAAGTTGTAGCTTTTCTACTTTCTTCTTATTCATTAGTGAGCAATCATGTTACGGATCTCAACTAATAGAGGAACTTGGTTGTTTGACAATCAAGTATGTGAAAACTTATTTTCATCTCAATAGACTTCATGGTTGGCTTATTAGAGATATGATTATGTTAATCAAGCACATAGGATCAATCTCTTATGTGCATGCTGTTATCCACTAATTTTGCACTTAGTGGATTTTTAGGTGAGCCGCCAGAGCATTGAACAAGTACACTTGTTCGTGATCAGAATTCAGAAGTTCGCCAGCCTTTTCCTGGGACTCTGTTCAGAGTTTTTTGTAAATACATGTTCATACCCCCTTGGGGAGATTCTAAAAAATGTCTTAGCATTTATTTTTTTATAAAAGGCTCGGTTTCCCAGACTTGGGCGTCAAGCCGACTAGCCCAGAGTGTTTTTTCCCTTGGTTATTATTGGCTGTTGAACAAATGACCAATAATTTCTGAGTTTTTCACTTGTTCCTCCAAAGCTGGGGTAGTTGTCTTGTTGTTTCAGCGTTGGGAGGTTATTAGAGCCTTCGTGTCAGTATTTTTTGTCATGCTAGGCATTCCGATTGAGTCGTATGAACATGTACTAGGTCCCTCTAAAGTTTCGTTGGATTCTGAGAAAAATAAATTTTTCTGTTTTCAGCGATTTTTTAATGGTTTAAATGAAAAAATTCAAAATGTAATAAATGAATCATCCGGAGCCCGTTTTTGGCATGGTTGGGCTCATTTTCAAGCCCGGAGCAGCATCATTAACCTAGGGTCACTTTCACCATCAGTCGGCCGACAGAAGCAACCTGAAAGTCATCATTCGACTAATTGAGCACCAGAATAGTATTTAAATGCTAAAAATGGACAGAATGCACCAAGGTCAAATATTCAAAAAGTCAAAATTGAATATTTTATTAGTGAAAGGTGACTTGGCATGGGTCCCTATTGATTCACGACCCACTTCATAATGTATGAATAATCTTTGGTTTAAGTTTGAATTTTAAATTAATGAAGAGAGGTGATGTGAAGGTGAGGTAGAGTCCCACGCTAGCATGGTTGTTGGAAGCTAGCGAATGGATTGGTGAGGCCCCCTCTACATTTCAAGTGAATTATTAAATTCTAAACCATAGCATATAGCATACCTTTCCAAATACATGCGAGTGGTAAAGATTAAGGCAATTGCAAGCAATGTTGAAAAACTCGGCCTCGACAAAAAATCGGCGAGGGTCTTGATTACAACTTCTCGGTAACATTGGCAAAAAAATCGGGAGAAATCGGCAAAAGTCAGCAAACATTAAAAAATAGAAAATACATGCATTTTTTTAGAATTTTAAACATATAAAGCAATAATAACATCAGAAAAACATATTGGAACATAAATATGAAGAAAGCACTGATATATATATCATCATCATGTAGTCATGCCAAATATAAAACGATACATCAAAGTTGATACTGAAAGTCTGAAACATCATAGTTGTCCAATCAAGGACTCAAGAGTCAAAAGTGTATAAAGTTTAAACAATACAAAATGACATAACATATATAAATGTATCTGAGGAAAACTAGCATCTAGCTATCTAATATCAATGCCCTCTTCCCCTTTTATGGGAAAATATCATGGGTCTCTTGTCAGGCCTGCCCCTGGCACTAGAAGTAGCAGTAGAAGGCCCTGAGCCTGCATCTAATACTCGACGCTGAGTGATAGATGGAGGACTAGATATATCAAGCGGTGTAGAAGGTGGTGGCGATGCTTCCATGGTGCCTCCAAACACTTCCTGCTCCTGCTCCTCCTCCTCCTCCTCCTCCACTTGCCCCTCCTCTTGCGCCTCCTCTAGCCATGCAGGTGCCTCCTCCATGATAGGAGTCTCAATCTCCACCCTCCACTTCGACAATATATCAATATTGTCCAAGGAGATGGCATTTGCATCAGGTTCTTTCTGTATCTGTGCCATCCATAAGCGAAGGTTGTAATGAACATACACCAAGTCATTAAGACGTGTGAACTCCAACCTGTAAGAGGGTAATAAAACAAATTTAGAGTCTAGAGGATCGTAGATTCATAAATTGCATTAAACATTTAAATGCAATTGCTTTGTTCAAAATTCAAATTCTAAGTTCTAACTTCTAAGTTTCTAACCTTCTCCGTCTCTTTGCATGTATTTTTTCAAATACACTCCAATTTCGCTCACATCTCGAAGCTGTACAGGTTTGGCTAAGGATTCTGATGGCAAATTTCCGTAAATTCGGTGTTATCAAACCATAGGTTCGCCACCAAGTGGCTACATGTCACCAAAGTTCAAACAAGAAATAAATATAAATAAATCATAATTCATCTTTCAAATAAAGGTGAAAACTTAAAAGTTAAAAGTTAAAACGGTCTAATAAGTTAATAATTTACCTGGCATGAATACGGTCCTGTCACGAATAGCATCAGCAAAGCCAGATACTCCAGTACCATCCCGATACACCTCTATCTCGTGATTGAGTGCATCGCGAGTGTCATAATCAGGTATCATCCTCTTAATACAAGTGAAAAGCCCCTCCAAAACCTCACCATCAAAATCAAAATTGCATTTGTAGGCAAATGCGGGGTTGAGGAAGAGTCTTGCTGCATGAATGGGTCGATGAAGCATCCCAGTCCATCGAGTATCAATCAACTCCCATAACAACATGTGCCTGTCATGCCCTGGGGTACCCTTTTCCACATAGAAATTCCGAATGGTCTCTTTGGCCCTATCCATGGCCTCATATAAATAGCCCATTGCGGGCTTATCACCATCAACAAGTCGCAGAACCCTCACTAAAGGTTCACTAACCGAGCACACTTCCTCCATTCCTTCCCAGAAGGCATCAGTGTACACCAGCTTGGCAATGGTTTTTCCATCCTCTCTCCTGTTGTAAGCACAATCACGCCACTCATCACAAATAAACATTTGCTTCAACTCAAACTGACATTGAAGCAAAGACTAAAGAGTAATAAATGTGGTGGCAAAACGCATGATTACAAGACGCTTCAACTCCTTGTTTTTGGTGTGCCTCCTCATGAGACTAAGAACAAAACCATGGTTGTAAATGAACTTAGGGATGGCCCTAGCTTGATCAATCACCAATTTGATAAAGGGAATTTTCCCCATATCCTCCAACATCAAATCAATGCAATGAGCAGCGCATGGAGTCCAAAACAAAGAGGGATACCTATCCATAAGCATCCTGCCAGCAGCCACATAATTAACTGCATTATCTGAAATAACTTGCATAACATTGTGCGCCCCAATATCCTGTATGAACCCATCCATCAACTCACATAAAAGTGCTGCATCTTTTACATGTGCCGATGCATCAACTGATTTCACAAACATGGTACCTGTAGGACAATGTACCAAGAAGTTGATAAGGCTTCTACCCTTACCGTCTGTCCACCCATCTGACATGACTGTGCATCCAGTGCTCTCCCATGACTGCTTGAACTCTGCCAACCTAGCACTGATGTCCATCTTTTCTGCTTGAAGGATTGGGCCCCGCAACTCCTCAAAGGTGGCACTTTTATAACCTGACCCAACTACTGCAATGGCATCACACATTAGCTGCCAAAATGGATTGTTTTTAACAATGCTAAGAGGTATGTGACTCCAGTAAAGACAACTTCCCATTACCTTGTCCGCTTCTACCTTTTCTGATTTCTTTACAACTGACTTGATAGAAGGTTGTGAGCCTGGTCCAACATAATGGGATGTGTGCCCCGCCCTCCCATGAGGTGAAGCTGTGGAGCCCCTCCCACTACCCTCATCGATAGTGATAGATATAGATGCACCTAAACTTCTTGCTTGGCCAAAAGCTGCAAGCTCAGCTTTGTTTGCAGCGATCTCATCCTTCTTTCTCATTTTTTCATGGATGGCATCATGGGCAGCTCTCATGATTTCTGGGGTCACTACAGTACAAAGGCCAACATCATGGCCAGGTAGTTTGGCTAAATGGTATTTCAACCTGTTAACCCCTCCCGCCATGTGACGCTCACATAATTTGCAACTCAAATTTTGCCTATTGTTGCCATCCTCGGGCTCACCATACTGCCAAAATGGGTCCAATGTCTTTGGCATTTTTGCAATTGGAAATTTGGAATGCTTCAAGCCTTCAACTCAAATGCAACCCTAGGGCACAAAAACAATGCAATGAGTAGCGCATGGAGTCCAAAACAAAGAGGGATACCTATCCATAAGCATCCTGCCAGCAGCCACATAATTAGCTGCATTATCTGAAATAACTAGCACAACATTGTGCGCCCCAATATCCTGTATGAACCCATCCATCAACTCACATAAAAGTGCCGCATCTTTTACATGTGCCGATGCATCAACTGATTTCACAAACATGGTACCTGTAGGACAATGTACCAAGAAGTTGATAAGGCTTCTACCCTTACCGTCTGTCCACCCATCTGACATGACTGTGCATCCAGTGCTCTCCCATGATTGCTTGAACTCTGCCAACCTAGCACCGATGTCCATCTTTTCTGCTTGAAGGATTGGGCCCCACAACTCCTCAAAGGTGGCACTTTTATAACATGGCCCAACTACTGCAATGGCATCACACATCAGCTGCCAAAATGGATTGTTTTTAACAATGCTAAGAGGTATGCGACTCCAGTAAAGACACCTTCCCATTACCCTGTCCACTTCTACCTTTTCTGATTTCTTTACAACTGACTTGATAGAAGGTTGTGAGCCTGGTCCAACATAATGGGATGTGTGCCCCGCCCTCCCACGAGGTGAAGCTGTGGAGCCCCTCCCACTACAAACTTCTTGCTTGGCCAAAAGCTGCAAGCTCAGCTTTGTTTGCAGCGATCTCATCCTTCTTTCTCATTTTTTCATGGATGGCATCATGGGCAGCTCTC
>LPNX011065571.1:651945-740520 GCA_001517045.1 Pseudotsuga menziesii
CCCCCATCTACATTGGGACTGTTTTTCATTTTTTGGGGCATGGAAATCAATGGCAAAATAGTAAAAACAAATAGCAAAGAAATAGACAAGAAATAGGCAATGAAATAGTAAAACAAATATGCAAAAAATCTTTCAAACAGTCCATGGCAAAAGATAGAAAAACAATGGATAAAATGCATATACCTTCAACACTTGCTCCACAAAAATCCTTGGTTGAGATGCTAAATGGTGTTTGAAAGCCTCCAAAGGTGTTGGTGGTCTCCTCAAGCCCTTCTCCTCCACTTCCAACAAGCTCATTTGCCAAATGAGAAAAAAAAAACCAAGTTTTCCCTTTTCGAAGCCGCGGGTTGCCTGCCTGGGCGCTTTTTTCAGTCGACTCGCGCTTTTTAAGAAAAAATCGCGCTTCCAAATTTTTTTAAAAAATCGCGATTTTTCCTGGGCGAAAAATCGGCCTGAGGAAAAAATCGCGCTTTTTCTGATTTTTGCCGATTTTGCGGCGATTTTTTCAAGCTTGATTGTAAGCATGTTTTAAGTGGAAACGCTAGGCTGAGGTGTAGTGGGCCCCCTCCACGACTCATTCCAAATCTGCATTGTGTTAAAACCATGGTATAAGCTAATGCATGTGAATCGTGATGGAGTAGTGGTGACGTCAAAGCTTGGAACCCATGCTGGCAATCAGCTGTACAACTCGCGAATGAAGGACATTGAAGCTCACACGTGGATGGTTTGGTGGGGAGATTACCTTGATTCGTGGCCACCTCATGGGCTTGGCTCCCTTTGTGCATGAGTTGCATTGATTATAGCTCAAGGCTTTGTCTCCTTCAAGAGCTCACGTATATCTCTCTTAGATCGCGAGTATTACACATGGCCAATTTGTGCTTGATAGGTGATGCTTCCAAGGGAGGGATGGGGGGCGCCTTGCCAAGGTGGAGGCCACCTCCCCATCCATTTTAATTGCAGCTCGAGTCTACTGAAGCAGTGTGCTCTCCAAGCATGGAGTTGATTGGGGAATCAGATCTGTTTCCTATGCTATTAGCTCTTTTCAATGCCGAGTCTGTTAGGTTTTAGGTTGCTGGTTTTTGTATAAAGAGAGGTGCTTTGCACTCTCTTCTTCATGGAGATTTTGGGCATGGACACTTTGCCAAAATTATTGTAATATTTGTTTGAAGTTGGAATAAAGTTGTGACTTTGGAGGTCCGTGCACGAGTTATTGGAGTTGTGGATTCAGATTGTCTTTGGTGATATTCTCTCACCTTGCTTTTCAATCATTAAATCATTCTTCATTATATACTCTAGAAGGGCTAACAATCTAGTTTATCAGTATTTTGTTCAGATTAGATATTGTTTGTAAGGGTTTTGCAGGGATCATTAAGGGTGAAGAACAAGCTTGAGATCAAGCTCTTCTTCATGAACCAGTGGTTTTTTCCATCTAACTCCTTCATTTTGCAGGTCTTTCTAAGCACTTCCCAATCCAAGAAAGAGACATAGCAGTTAGAGCTTCTCCTTCCCTCCATCAACAAAGTTTCAAAAAACACATTTGGTTACCTGGATCTATGAACTTCCCTCTTCCAGTTCTCTTGTTTGCTCCTTGATCTTCTCAATTTATTGCTTGCTAGCCTTCTCCTCCTTGCTCTCGCCCTACCTCATCTTTTTCTCCCACCAAGCTTGCCATCTTGCTTTTCTGGCTTGTCTTCGTCTCTTGCATTCGTTCCTCTCTTTCACTGCCCTCGTTTTGTCCTCTTTTCCTCCTTTTTTGCAGCCCTCCTTCGTTGCCCTCATTGCTCTCTTTCATTGCCCTCTATACTGTTGTTCGCTGCCCTCTTTGCTCTCTTACGCTGCCCTCTATACTGCTGTTCGCTGCCCCCTTTCTCACTTTTTTGCAGCCAACTATATTGCTGTTTTCATATCATAGATTAGATCTTGCACTTGGTTTTATTTTTGTGGATCTCTTTCTTAGAAGTAGTTTATATTTGATTTGGTTTAATTAACAGTTGATGGGTGCTTTGAGTTGATTTGTGTTGTGTGTAGGTACGAAAATAAACATTCCTAAGAGAAGGACTTGAAGATTGAGCCAAAGAAGAACAAAAACCAAAGAGAAGAGTAGAAACTGAGTACCAAAACCAAGAAGATCCAAATACTTGGGATTTGAACTAAAGAAGACAAAATTTTCCAAATTACTCTCCTTTTGTAAAACGACCATTAAGGCTTGTTCCATTTGTCTTTCCAAGTTCTTTTTATTTCTCTAAGGTTGAAAATCCTAAATATTGTACTCTCTTAATAAAAGGGCAAAGTGGGATAAGGCCTCCCATCTTTTGGTTTCTTCTTCCCCATTTGGGGAAGAGTGTCTTGTGCTCTTAGCTCAGATTTACTTTGCATGCTTGGAGTAGTTTAATTCTGTATTTAGAACTTTTTATTTGTTTCAGTCTTGACCTGAGAAGTACCTTGGGATTTCATCCCAAGTGCCGCATTGACATTGCGTGCTACCTCTCTTTCCCCATTGTCTTCCTGCGTATGACCAGCTAGCTGGAAATTTCGGGGACAGTGTGTCTTGAAGTCATTTTTGACTTATCTTTGCTAGATTAGTTTCTTGTTGTTGTAGAACACTAGTTTCTCATTTATTTCATTTGGAAGTGGTTTATCATTTTTTGCTATGACATTGTTTCGTTGTTTTACAATTTGTTGAGCTATCATGTGGTTTCAATTACAAGCTGATTGTCTTATAAAAAGAACCAAAGTCTCTTGAACTTGCTATAACCCAAGTCAAGAGTACTCTCTGTCGGAGAGCATTCCCACAGCATTATCCTTGCATCAAGCATATAGATTAATTAAAGTCTCTTGAACTTCTGTCATAAGACAAAGTCAAGAGCACTCTCTGTCGGAGAGTTGAACTGTGTGCTCATAATAATAAAATCTTTCCAACTCACATTTCCCCACTTAAAATTTACCTTGTTGCTATCCCTCACCTAGTATGCTTGGTCGACCCTGAAAAGTTGGACTTGTACTCAAAATGGTGATCGGATTTGTTAATCTTGCAAGTGATAACATAATAAAACTTTCACCCCATAACCAACGCACCGGCGTTATCTCGATAAATACTCAGGTAGTGGGCAAATTCCAAGTGTGGGCATCGGGCAACCCAATCTGGAGACTCATTGGTTAAATTCTCTGAACACCTAGCTTGTGATTCCAGACAGGTCCGTCATGTCTTCGAACGGAGCCACTGAAAGTATTTCCGGTTAGGTTTCCTAGACGCCTTAAGCAAGATCATCTTTAAAATTTACAATAAAATAAACCAAGAACAATTGCAGAACAATCTCACAAACACTACTATTGAGACTTGTATTCCAGCATTCACAAGCACGTTTTGACTCCATATTGGCACTGGTCTTAAACTTCCATGCATTGCCTTGATCTAGACCATTTGCCCTAATGTTTGCTTAAATCATTATCTATCTGTGGATGCCTTTAATTTCCAAGTCATCTTTGTATTGTTTGTCTCAAATCTTGTGTTTTTTAATTGCAACGTGGATTGCTCATTTTATTATAAAGTTGTAATCATTCAAAAACTCCTAAAAAACACCCATCCGCATCATAACATCAAAAACACTTAAACACATTGAGCCATAGAAAACTCTTTGTTAGGGACGACCCCCCTTGGCTTCGTTAGGAGTTTAGCCTAAAAGGAGGAGCTAGGAGTAGGTGACAGTACTTGGCTCTGTGCTTGCCCCCAAGGCCACACCTCTCCCACTTTCTCAAGTGAGGAGACAACTTTCATTAGATTTCTGTTGTTGGTGTGCATTCGGCGGACAACATCTTTTGGCGCCATTGCTGGGGTCAAATCTTTTTGTTCCTGGACGACCTTTGTTTCTTTTTAGTTTTTACCTTTTTTTCATTTTTTGGTAGATTTTTAGTCCAATCACTCTTCAAAATTAGACTTGAATCGACCTGGCGACTCCACTGTCAGTTAACACCTCAAGGTATTCGACTAGAAGAAACTCTGAAGGTTTGCTTAGTTTCATCCCTGACCCTGAAAAAGTCTATAGGAGGAGACTGAACAAACTAGCTTCTCGTAGGATCCTTGTAGAACTTGGATCTGAGTTTGTTTCAGACATCCACCTTTTATTTCAAGAAAACTTAGAAAATTTTCAAAACAATAACTGATTTCCTAACACAATGGGTGAGTTTTTTACTCAGCTCAATTTTACTTAGATAGCAGGTCAGCCTCGTGACATTCCCGAAAAAGCTATTGATAAGCTTGTCACTTTCATAGGCACTGATGCCTTTACTCTGTTGAGCAACATCTCAGATATTTTTCAAAACACTGTGGTGTCTATGTCAGGGGTACTGACAAACATGAAGATGTATACATGACCCTTTTTGCTCTATCTTTGGATGGTAAGGCTGGAAACTGGTATGACAACTTGCCGAACAACTGTTTCACTACCATAGCTGATTTCAGGTCTGCTTTTCTCAAAAAAATTGGCAACAAGAGGGAACCTAAACATCTAGTGGCAGCCTTGACTAGTATGAAGAAGTCTGATACAGAAACCATGGATGAGTTCAACAACAGGTTCACAGAGTTGTCAAATTCCATCCCTGCCACTCATGCTCTGTTGATTAAGTTGTCATTGATGCCAACAGTGCCCGGTCATTGATGCCATCAGTTGAGTCTTGGTGCCCCTTGTGGAGCCCCTAAGGGTTAGTGTTTGTTTTGTGGTTGTCTGTGTCAAGAGGAGACCTTTTGACTTTGCCCAAGCCCAAGTCTGAAGCCCTTGGAGGCCTTGGGACAATAGCAAAAGCCCTGAACTTCCTGGAAAGTGGTCAAGTTAGTTTAATCAAATTTTTAAGGTTAATAAATAATTTTTTTTTATTAAAAAGTTTTGTTAATGAATCAAATATTAAAAAAAGGGGGTTTTAATAATTAAAACATTTTAAAACAGTTGAGTAGTTAAAAAAAAAAAAAAATTTCAATAAAACATGAAAAGTCTAAAGTCAAAATTTGAAAGAATTTTAAAATAGTTTAATTTTTTTTAAATGTTTAAAAAATAACTTTTTCATTAAAATAAGGAAAATGTTCATTCAAAATAAAAATGATAAATAAACTCAGTCAATTAAGGAAACTAATTATCTTATAGTGTCATATAAATCTATGAAATTTTGTAAACTTAAAAACATAATAGTTCTTGGATTCTTACGGGGATAATTGTTTTGGAAATTTACTGGCACATTATTTCTGGAAATTCACGGGCTAAACAACTTCTGGAAAATCACGAGCTGAACAATTTGGGAAATTCACGGCAGATTCACGGCATACACAGTCTTTATTAAAACTCACGGGCTGTATATTAAAATTCACGGGCTGAGTTTAAATTGTTAGTTGCATCAATTTTCTGGCGTCCTTGAAATTGTGCCGAGGTGGAGTTCTCTGCGATTTTATGTGACAGTAGAGTATCAGCGTGGGATAATTTTTATCAGAGTGAAAAATTTTGCTATACGGGGAGAACTCTGCGATTTGAGAAGGCAGCAGAATAATTTTTTTTGTGGTGCAGAAAGATATCAGCGTGGAGATCTTCTTCTTAACAGCAGCGTGAAATCCTTTTTTCTCTACAGCAGTCTGATCAACTTCGTTTCTTAAGCAGCAATAGAGCCATCAGAAGGGCCATCCCCTACACAATGTATTGAAGAGATTTACTGTTCTAGCCTTGTGCGTTTTTCTGGAAGTGTTGCTGTGACCATGAGGACAGAGATCACGCTGGAGTGAACAGCTCAGGAAATTTTGTGAAATCGCTGAGGATAAACCCATCAGCAGAGGACAGAGATCACGGTAATGCAAGATCGCTGAGACAGTTACCCAAGCAGAAATCAGTGAACAGGATGTTAATAGAAAGAACCCATTTTTTATTTGGAGCTTTAAGTGGTTGTGTGATATTCTTGCTAAGGGCAGGACAACCTACGTTTGGAAGTAGAACAAACTCAGAGGCTACTGTAGGTGTTATTTGAAGAACTATACATAGCAAAGAACCTTGATAATCATTGTGAGAGACATTTACTTACAAGCTAGGCGTTCCACTTCACCTACAGCAATTGCCATCTCTCCCAGGCAGCCAAATCGTATGTCTATTCACTGTGCAACTTTCCCACTGGGTGTGTAATTCCAAATATCAGTGTATGTACAAGATGAAATGAACAGTTGAACAAGTTAACACAAGTTGACCACCTTGACAATGACAATTGAATGACAACAGTGGCATATACATATGTAATTAGTAATATTTAAACAGTGGTATGTTCAGTAAAATACACTCAGTGGCATGACACTCAGTACACAGTAATATATGTATGATGAAACACAGTGATAAATGATCAGTTTATGTATAAAGTGCTAGAGATGTTTACACAATGATGTGCTCAGTTTGATATGCTCAGTGATGTTTACACAGTGATACTCAGTGATGTATGATGAAAACACAATGTGTGATGATATGGAATTATATAGTACAATGATGAATAGTGGTAATTAGGAGTGAGTACATTGGTTCAGTTGTGCAGCATTAGCACAGGCTACTACATGTGCATTTGGTCTGACTCATATTGGTTGAGTAGTATGAGCAGTTGGTTTGACCCAGGTGGTCTGGTACACAGTTGGTTGAATTCAGATTCATTGATTCAGATGATGTGAACAACAACTTGATTGGTACAGCTAGATGGCGCATGTTGATGAGTAGTGTGGAGTAGTTGTGGTGCAGTGGTCAGTGGACAGTTGATGAGCAGTGAAAGTGGTTGTGCAGTGTGGTTTAGATTGTGCAGTGTGGTACAGGTGTTGGATAGCAGGTCCGCAGGATCAGTGCAGTTTGTGGTTCAGTAGTTCAGTTTCTATCTTCTTATCAGGGTGGCAGGACGGGGCAAGGAAAGGAGGTCGTAGCCTCCTTCCGGTGGAAGCCGGAAAACTAGGGAGTGGCAGCTTCCTTCAGGTCGTAGCCTGTAAATCTAGGGGGTCGTAGCCTCCTTCCAGTTGAAGCTGGAAAAATTGAAGTCTTTGTAATAAGGGGGTGTTGCCTCCTTCCAGTTATTTCTGGAAAACTATTTTAAAAAGGCTTCCGTGGTTTTCCCCCCATGACTTGGGTTTCCAAGTAAAAATCTTGTGTACTGGGTTGCTATGCTTTCTATGTGATGATAATGATATGATGATGATAACAATGCTGATAGTCATATAATGATAATGTGACAATGCATAATATTGAATAAGTTGTTGATTATAAAAGTTGAAAAAGTAATAAACATTGCACACACTGATTCCCCCCCCCCCCCTCTCAGTGTCTACATGCTCCTCCTGCACCTTCCACTTTGGATTATTACATTGAAGCATTAAGTGGCAAGATCCAGTACTAGATTAGGGACAAGGAGCCGACCACATTACTTCAGGCTCAGAATTCGGCCATTAAAATTGATAAGAATGTGCAGTCTCCAGGAGAGTCAAACATCCAGGGTTACTCTAGATCATCAACTCCTCTTAAAACTGTTGAGCCTAAAGGGAAAGAGCCATCAAACGAAGCATATGAGAAGAAGCTCATGGACTTGACAGAGAAAATGCAAGACATGGAAAGGAAGCACTTAGCACAGATTAAAGAGGTTCATAATAGGGTCATAACTGTTGAAAGAACTCAACCTCCGCCATCTCCTAGAACATTTCCTGCAAAACCAACATGGCAAAGAAAAAATCCCAACCATGAACAGAGGCCGCCTCATCAGCTAGAGGCTGTTAATGTGGTCGAAACTTACACGCCATTTTGTAGGGCATGTGAAGACCTTCATGAAGAATCTTCTTGCTATTACGCATGCTATGTTCAGGAGCATGGTTTTCCAGAGGGTTGTGGTCCTAAAGCATCATCAAGCGAGCCTGAGTACATAAATTATGTAGGTGACATGCATTATATTTCCGGAGAAAGTTGGAGAGAGGCAAAACAATATTCAAGAGAGCCTGAGTACATTAACGTAGTTGGACAGCTCCATCCTGTCACCACAGAAACCCGAGGTCAAGTCGAAGATTATAGTCAACAATTGGATAACCTCCCTAAAAACTTTGGTACTAATCCTACAAATGAGCATAATGATGATAGTTTGGAAGGTTTACTACCTTGTGACCTTTTTTCTGAAGAAGATGACTATGATCACGAGGAGGGATATAGGCAGGGATGTGATACAAGTGAGGAAGAATCCCTTACATCTGAGATGGATGATAACTACGAGACTTTAATTGAAAATCCAATCTTAGAGGTTTCGTGTGATGAGAGTCCTTCATGCTCTCCACCGGATGACAAATATTTGGAAAGTTGGGTCCCCTGTGATATCTTTGAAACCCATCTTTTTGAAGAAGATTGTTTTGAGCAGAATGAGTGTAGATAGGGACTTGATACTAGTGATGAGGCATCTCTCATATCCGACATAGATGGCGATGATGACTATTGGACTTTTATTGAAAATCCTACCTATGATACTTTTGAAAATATTTTTGAGAATCTCATCTATGATGTGTCCAGCGAGGGGAGTGTTTATTCCGAGACTTATGAAAGTTGTAAAGAAGAACATTCAGAGTGTTCATATGATCAGTTAGAATTGTATCTAGGTATCTGTAATAAGGACTTGAAAAAGCAGTGTAGTGAAGAATCAGATGGGCTACAACCAGTTGATGTTTTTTCTCAGCCATCATCTTCACATATAGATGTTCCTTGTGTTTTGTAGCAACTTGGAGTTTATACTACGAGTTGTCATTTGATAAGCCTCGATGATCAGCATGATGGAGTAGTTGACCTGCCTCATCATCCCGATTTGTATACCAGCGCTATCCAGTCATGGATAGAATCATCCTGTGCGAACACCTACTAGTTTGGGAAGAAGTTTGACGACATTATTCATGCCTATGATTTCCCATCCAGCTTGCCCATTCTGGATCATCACGGAGGTTTGCATTTTCTGAATAAAATATTCTTGTTTTGGCTGGTAACCAAAGACAAGGAAAAACCTTTTTACATTAATAAAATGCTTAGGTGGTGACATTGGATTTATGATTACACAACCGTTTTTATTTTCATGCTTAGAGTAGGAAAATAGGCTCCTTAAAGTGAGCATTTACTTTAGCATTTTCTTTCTATACTTAGGAATAAATAAATTTTTCTTTTAAGTTTTGTCATTCCTTTGAATAAAGCAACTTTTGAATCATTGGCTCTTTTTAAAAAAAAAAACTTGTGATACTGAGGTTTTTCTTGTCAAGTTGAGATGTTTTTACAGGATGTGGAAACCAGAGATTCTGGTGTTCTCGTATGTTCTCCTTGCATAAGAGACTAGATCAAGCACACGTCCCGCAGTTGGAGCCAGATGTTATCCACTAATTTTGCACTTAGTGGATTTTTCGGTGAGCCGCCAGAGCATTGAACAAGTGCACTTGTTCGTGATCAGAATTCAGAAGTCCGCCAGCCTTTTCCCGGGACTCTGTTCAGAGCTTTTTGTAAATACATGTTCATACCCCCTTGGGGAGATTGTAAAAAATGTCTTGGCATTTATTTTTTTATAAAAGGCTTTGTTTCCTGGACTTGGGCATCAAGCTGACTACCCCAGAGTGTTTTTTCCCTTGGTTATTATTGGCTGTTGAACAAACGACCAATAATTTCTGAGTTTTTCACTCGCTCGTCCAAAGCTGGGGTAGTTGTCTTGTTGTTTCGGCCTTGGGAGGTTATTAGAGCCTTCGTGTCAGTATTTTTTGTCATGCTAGGCATTCCGATTGAGTCGTATGAACATGTACTAGGTCCCTCTAAAGTTTCGTTGGATTTCGAGAAAAATATTTTTCCGTTTTTAAGCCATTTTTTAATGGTTTAAATGAAAAAATTCAAAATGTAATAAATGAATCATCCGGAGTCCGTTTTTGGCATGGTTGGGCTCATTTTCAAGCCCGGAGCAACATCATTACCCTAGGGTCACTCTCACCATCAGTCGGCGGGCAGAAGCATCCCGAAAGTCATCATTCGACTAATTGAGCACCAGAATAGCATTTAAATTCAAAAAATGGACAGAATGCACCAAGGTCAGATATTCAAAAAGTCAAAATTAAAGTCAAAATTGAATATTTTATTAGTGAAAGGTGACTTGGCATGGGTCCCTATTGATTCACGACCCACTTCATAATGTATGAATAATCTTTGGTTTAAGTTTGAATTTTAAATTAATGAAGAGAGGTGACGTGAAGGTGAGGTAGAGTCCCACGCTAGCATGGTTGTTGGAAGCTAGCGAATGGATTGGTGAGGCCCCCTCTACATTTCAAGTGAATTATTAAATTCTAAACCATAGCATATAGCATACCTTTCCAAATACATGCGAGTGGTAAAGATTAAGGTAATTGTAAGCATGTTTTAAGTGGACACGCTAGGCTAAGGTGTAGTGGGCCCCCTCCACGACTCATTCCAAATCTGCATTGTATTAAAACCATGTTATAAGCTAATGCATGTGAATCGTGATGGAGTAGTGGTGACGTCAAAGCTTGGAACCCACGTTGGCAATCAGCCGTACAACTCGCGAATGAAGGAGATTGAAGCTCACGCGTGGATGGTTTGGTGGGGAGATTACCTTGATTCGTGGCCACCTCATGGGCTTGGCTCCCTTTGTGCATGAGTTGCATTGATTATAGCTCAAGGCTTTGTCTCCTTCAAGAGCTCACGTATATCTCTCTTAGATCGCGAGTATTACACATGGCCAATTCGTGCTTGATAGGTGATGCTTCCAAGGGAGGGATGGGGGGCTCCTTGCCAAGGTGGAGGCCACCTCCCCATCCATTTTAATTGCAACTCGAGTCTACTGAAGCAGTGTGCTCTCCAAGCATGGAGTTGATTGGAAAATCAGATCTGTTTACTATGCTATTAGCTCTTTTCAATGCCGGGTCTGTTAGGTTTTAGGTTGCTGGTTTTTGCATAGAAGTGCTTTGCACTCTCTTCTTCATGGAGATTTTGGGCATGAACACTTTGCCAAAATTATTGTAATATTTGTTTGAAGTTGGAATAAAGTTGTGACTTTGGAGGTCCGTGCACGAATTATTGGAGTTGTGGATTCACATTGTCTTTGGTGATATTCTCTCACCTTGCTTTTCAATCATTAAATCATTCTTCATTATATACTCTAGAAGGGCTAACAATCTAGTTTATGAGTATTTTGTTCGGATTTGATATTGTTTGTAAGGGTTTTGCAGGGATCATTTGGGGTGAAGAACAAGCTTGAGATCAAGCTCTTCTTCATGAACCATTGGTTTTTTCCATCTAACTCCTTTATTTTGCTGGTCTTTCTAAGCACTTCCCAATCCAAGAAAGAGACATAGCAGTCAGAGCTTCTCCTTCCCTCCATCAACAAAGTTTCAAAAAACACATTTGGTTACCTGGATTTACGAACTTCGCTCTTCCAGTTCTCTTGTTTGCTCCTTGATATTCTCGATTTATTGCTTGCTAGCCTTCTCTTCCTTGCTCTCGCCCTACCTCATCTTTTTCTCCCACCAAGCTTGCCATCTTGCTTTTCTGGCTTGTCTTGGTCTCTTGCATTCGTTCCTCTCTTTCGCTGCCCCCCTTTTGTCCTCTTTTCCTCCTTTTTTGCAGCCCTCCTTCGCTGCCCTCTCATCCTTGTTTCGCTGCCCTCTTTGCTCTCTTTCATTGCCCTCTATACTGCTGTTCGCTGCCCTCTTTGCTCTCTTTCGCTGCCCTCTATACTGCTGTTCGTTGCCCGATTTCTCACTTTTTTGCAGCCAACTATATTGCTGTTTTCATATCATAGATTAGATCTTGCACTTGGTTTTATTTTTGTAGATTTCTTTCTTAGAAGTAGTTTATATTTGATTTGGTTTAATTAACAGTTGATGGGTGCTTTGAGTTGATTTGTGTTGTGTGTAGGTACGAAAATAAACAATCCTAAGAGAAGGACTTGAAGATTGAGCCAAAGAAGAACAAAAACCAAAGAGAAGAGTAGAAACTGAGTACCAAAACCAAGAAGATCCAAATACTTGGGATTTGAGCTAAAGAAGACAAAATTTTCCAAGTTATTCTCCTTCTGTAAAACAGCCATTGAGGCTTGTTCTAGTTGTCTTTCCAAGTTCTTTTTATTTCTCTAAGGTTGAAAATCCTAAATATTGTACTCTCTTAATAAAAGGGCAAAGTGGGATAAGGCCTCCCATCTTTTGGTTTCTTCTTCCCCATTTGGGGAAGAGTGTCTTGTGCTCTTAGCTCAGATTTACTTTGCATGCTTAGAGTAATTTAATTATGTATTTAGAACTTTTTATTTGTTTCAGTCTTGGCCTGAGAAGTACCTTGGGATTTCATCCCAAGTGCTGCATTGACATTGCGTGCTACCTCTCTTTCCCCATTGTCTTCCTGCATATGACCAGCTAGCTGGAAATTTCGGGGATAGTGTGTCTTGAAGTCATTTTTGACTTCTCTTTGCTAGATTAGTTTCTTGTTGTTGTAGAACACTAGTTTCTCATTTATTTCATTTGCAAGTGGTTTATCATTTTTTGCTATGACATTGTTTCGTTGTTTTACAATTTGTTGAGCTATCATGTGGTTTCAATTTACAAGCTGATTGTCTTATAAAAAGAACCAAAGTCTCTTGAACTTGCAATAACCCAAGTCAAGAGCACTCTCTGCCGGAGAGCATTCCCACTACATTATCCTTGCATCAAGCATATAGATTAATTAAAGTCTCTTGAACTTCTGTCATAAGACAAAGTCAAGAGCACTCTTTGTCGGAGAGTTGAACTATGTGCTCATAATAATAAAATCTTTCCAACTCACATTTCCCCACTTAAAATTTACCTTGTTGCTATCCCTCACCTAGTATGCTCTGCTGACCTTGAAAAGTTGGACTCGTACTCAGAACGGTGATCGGATTTGTTGATCTTGCAAGTGATAACATAATAAAACTTTCACTCCATAACCAACGCATCGGCGTTATCTCGATAAATACTCAGGTAGTGGGCAAATTCCAAGTGTGGGCGTCGGGCAACCCAATCTGGACACTCGCTGGTTAAATTCTCTGAACACCTAGNATAGGTTTATCATGTCTTCGAACGGAGCCACTAAAAGTATTTCCGGTTAGGTTTTCTAGACACCTTAAGCAAGATCATCTTTAAAATTTACAATAAAATAAACCAAAAACAATTGCAAAACGATTTCACAAACACCACTATTGAGACTTGTATTCCAGCATTCACAAGCACGTTTTGACTCCATATTCGCACTGGTCTTAAACTTCCATGCATCGCCTTGATCTGGACCATTTGTCCCTAATGTTTGCTTAAATCATTATCTATTTGTGGATGCCTTTAGTTTCCAAGTCATTTTTGTATTGTTCGTCTCAAATGTTGTGTTTTGTAATTGCAACTTGGATTGCTCATTTTATTATAAAGTTGTAATCATTCAAAAACTCCTAAAAAACACCCATCCGCATCATAACTTCAAAAACACTTAAACACATTGAGCCATAAAAAACTCTTTGTTAGGGACGACCCCCCCTGGCTTCATTAGGAGTTAGCCTAAATGGAGGAGCTAGGAGTAGGTGACAGTACTTGGCTCTGTGCTTGCCCCCAAGGCCACACCTCTCCCACTTTCTCGAGTGAGGAGACAACTTTCATTAGATTTCTGCTGTTGGTGTGCATTCAGCGGAGAACACATTCTTTTACTGGTTGTTCAAATATGTTGATCATTGTAGATTTGATGTATTCCTACGATATATGATGTAAGAAAAAGAGAAAAAAGTTCGAGTTATTAGGATAGTTCAAGTTCTCTTTTTGATCTATTAGGTGGGTTTAGTCATGTTTTGTGCTTTCCCTTTCCCTTAGGTTAAAGTTCAATTATTCCTATGAACTTTAGGTTTATTTCCCCAGTGTTTGCTTTGGTGTTGGTTGAGATAATTTTGTGGGTGTTTTGTAGGTCATTAGATTTCTAGTTCAGGATCAATACATTCATTCACTATGGTAGGATTGCACTCATACCTTGGGTCCCATAGATTAGTGATGGGATACCTCATGTCTAGAAAGGATTGAACTTAATGGTCCTTGATTAGATAGTTTCTCCCATGGTTGAAAATGTCTCATTATCCCATCGATAGGATTCGTACATGGTGGGGTTATAGGTGTTTTGGGCATGTCTAATTTCCCCTTAGCATATTTTTGAAGCTAGTGCCTGCGAGGCCTTTTTCTTATAGAGATTTAGTTTAGAGGTCTACTTCATTCAAAATTCTAGGATTCTCAGCATCCCACAAGGGGATACTATCCCCTAGATGGAGCCATTGTTAAGATTGGACTGGTTTTATAAATACAAGTGTTAATCAAAGGTGCATATTCATGGTTATCATTCAGGGTGAGCTCAATGTTTAAAAATTTACCATTTGGAATCATGGTTCATCAGTATATTAGAGGGTGGATTGGTTAGTTGGTCCACTTATGCAACATCGTTGGTTCGTTGAGTGGACAGGTGATATAGTAATGCAGTACTCAGAGTGAGTATGGGAGATTGAAGACCCTAGGGGGTGTGATTGGGGTCAGCTCGCACTGTCAGATTTTTTGTGATTAAAGTGAATTTGCAGTGTCATATTTTGCATGATCTCGTCATAGTTTTGGATACCCTTTGGGAAGATATGTATGAGGTTCAATTTGTAGGAAAATTTGGGAAGTTTCTATTTTTAGTAGTTTTTGAAGACTGGTTTGCTTAACTATTGGATTCACATTTGAGGACCCACATGGAAGATTTGCTTTTGTTTTGAATTTCATCAGTTCCCGACGATAGTCTATTTTTAGTAGGTGACTAGATATGTGGGGACCAAGTATGGCGAGCAACGTCAATGTTCGATTTTAGGCCAATTCGAGCACTTTGAGTTTTCAAGGAGTAATTGCTATGTAGCCAAGGTACCCTTACCTAGGGGTAGGGTACACGTACCCATACTGAGTACTTGGGTACTTGTAAGGTACGTCTCTTGCCATACCCCATATTGGCTCCATGTACTTGAGACACCATTATAAAAAAAAGGGTACTTATAGGAAAAATGGTACACCGTATCCCATGTTTGGGTACTCTACCCAACTCAGTAAAATGCAATCCCGCTGGGGAAAGTGTAATGACCCCCAACCAAATCTGAACTAATTTTTTGCTAACTGCGTATGGAGTCTAGTTCAGGACTTATGTCAAACACTTTGCAACACTGTTCAAATTCCACTAAATATTGTCCACATCTCGTTGACTGATTTTGCATTGATTTACAATGAATGTGTTTATGGTTTTGTGTTCAACACTCATGGAACATAATTTGACTACCAAACGTGCACATAAAAAATATACATACATATTTAATACTGAGAAATACACTCAAATCAACCCAGGAATATATTTGGCAATTTGCAATTTTTTATTGCCTATAACACCAGTACAAATAGGTGTTTAAAATAAGATTTCAAGTGTACCTTCAGGTCTGAGTTTGATTGTTTGTTACAACTGCATGGTACAATGATTTATCAAATTTTATGTAACTTCCAGTCTTCCAATTGATATCTACTGAGTCTATGATTTATCAAATTTTATGTTTCAAATTCTCATGTGAATGTTCATTGTTCATATAATCATTGAATCTATAATTATGAATCATGATTCATAGTTTATGAAGAAATCTGAAATATGCATGTATGATGTGACTGTGACATTTTTTTATAATATATATGCGGTACCCTCGACATACCCAAGTACCCTGTTTCAGAAAGTGGCGTCCCCATCCCCGTACCCAGGTTCCCTAGCAACTTAGAGTAATTGCCTTTTGGTATGTTTATATTTTAGCTTTGTGAGCCACATGGAGATATTGGCTATTATTAGATAGTGTGTTGAGCCTTGGGAGGCTTGCATATTGCCTTGGTTGGTGCGACCTCCTTGATGATCCTTCATTTGACCTGGTTTGACCTTGGATTTCCCTTATGCCATTTTGAAATGATTCACCTTGCTATTCTAGCCTTGTGGATAAAAGATAGTTTAAGATTAGTATATGATGTGCCTTGCTTAAAGATATGGATTGCTAATTTTATATTTTTTTATCCTCTTAAAGATATCCTCATCCAGTTTCCTATTTCCACGCCTTATGCATTCCTAAAATTAAGCCTGTTCACTTTAGTAGTTAAGAAGCCTAAAATTATGTTTCTAATTAATCTTCACTTATCCCGTAGTTAAAGACTTAATTTTAGGGAATTATTTTCTTAGAAACTTTGTAGGGTTTATTTTAGGCATGAAAAAATGATATAAAATAAGTAATTAGCCATATGCAAGTGTAATTTCTCTTATGGATGGTTATTATGGAAGGAGGGGGATATTTTGGAGGAGTATTTTCTTCATACACATGCTATACTAAAAAAGGAGTGCTATATTTGGAGATAACTATTCTCATCTTTTCTTTCCCTCATTCTTTTCTCATTCTTTCCTCTATATATTGTATGAAGCAAAGAGAATGAGACTTTCTTCTGTGATATTTTGCATTGTTAAGTTGTTCAACTTGTGCTTTTCTCTTTGCCCTTTGCTTCTTCTTCTCAGAGAGATTGAGATTGATGGCTAGCGTGGAGTAACTATGGTGGTGATTGGTTATGTAGGGTTGTGAGTCGTGACTAGTACTGTCCCATTCAATGGAGATGATTTGTACCTTTGGATTATTTCTGTCCAAACTTGTTATAACTTTGCTCACTCTAGAACTTTTGATAATAAAGACATGGTTTTCTGGGTGTTTACTACAGGTTCTTTATATATGAAACTTCTATTTTCTTAGGCATTCATGGGTTAATGATCTTAGTCCTGACAGGATTTGAGTGATTAGACCTTGGATTATCTTCTACTCGATTCACTTTCTGTTCTTTCCATTTCTTTGACTCCATTAAAAGGCACTGGTTTACTATAGTTTAACTTTTGATTTCTCGTATAGAAGCGAACTATCATATCTACTTTGAAAATTGTGCACCCTAGGCATTCTAGGCATATAATAAGCCATTTTTAGGTCAATTTATTTCAATTTTTTGTTAAAGTACAGCAAAACTAGCTTTCTGTAATTTTTTTTTGGCGCAGAAATAGAGAGAATCTTTAGTGTTATTTAATTTATAATTGCATTGGGTTGTGTGCCAACACTTACAGAATGTTTGTATCATTTTCTGTTCATTTTTTCAAGTTGTTAGGTCATGTTTTGCTTGCTGTATTTTTATATATTTATTAACCAAACTATTTAGGACAGCAAGTTTTTATTTTGATTTAAGTGATACTTATCGTCCTTTTATTGTTAAATGACTCCTACGTCACTAGGGATTCTCCCTGGTTAACAAGCACTAACCCAAAGTGCAGGGAAAGAGTACATGGTGACAGTGTATTGTCTTCAGTTTGCTTGGAACCAGATGTTTCAAGTGTTAACAGGTCTGTGGAGTGCTGAATCAACTCCGATATAGTTCTCAGCTGATTCCCTGAATGATATGAATGTTCTAGGCTTCTGTATATCACTTCTTTTCCTTCCCTTGCAGTAGCTGGTCATTCTATTGGACTCCAAAAATCCTAATGCTTTATTCTAACATATCACTTTTACAGGTTTGGTCCACTGTTCTCTGCTAATCTTCTGCAACTAAAACAATCACTTTTGTAACTTGTTTCCTATCATCCTTTCTTTCCCTGCTTGTACCTTGTTCACTTGCTTTTGGCTAGATCTTCTGGTTTATGACCCTTTCCAATTGTGTAAATTTCCTTTCCTTCTTTCATTTGGTATACTTGAATGCTTATTCTTTCAGCTTCAGACTTTTCTTTAGATATCCAAAACAAAGAAAGTGATATTATCTAATTTTAAAAATAATACCAATAATGTTAACAGAGATGTGAAAGAAAACTAAGAAAAGAATCAAAAGATTTCCAATATAACAGATTTCTATGGTTTTTTCCTTTTTCATAGAATTTGAATATTTCTTTCTCACCTTGGATTCCTAATTTTCCAGCATAGCTTCTTGCAAATCTTTAGAGTCTCTGACTGACATTGGACAACCTAACCGTCCTTTGACAGTATGTACCATCTCTTTGTCCTGTAAAAGATACATTGTTGGTCTTCTTAGGTCTTTACCTGGTGCCCTTCATATGTTTTATTAACACTAAGATCATTCAAGATTCAACCATAATTCTCGTGACTGCCTAATGAACCAAATCGAGTACATCTTGATGAGTATTTGTCTGTGGTTTTCAAGGTTATGCCCTGAATTTCTTACAGCACATTGCTAAGTGCTAACATTAGCCTTAAACCTGTCCAATGGCACTTATCGAATTCTTGATCGTTTGGGCATGTTAACTTGTCCTTACTGATCCCTATTGCTCTGAGAGTTTAACAGTAAATGGGCCAGAAGTGAAATAGAGCCAATTTTTTTCACCTTTTGGAACATACAGTTTAAGTTTGATAAAGTATACTCATTCTGCAGACTATATGCAGAAGATTACACTAGAGTTCAATTATACAGGAAACAGAGCTGATCACAGCTAAAATTCTATAGATGAAGTTGATAGAGTCAATGCAAATACACAGCTATTGAAAATAATTCCTTCCTTGATACAAAGGATATTCAATGTTTTTTTCTTGTACTATTGCTCTCTCAAGGTGAGCAATACTTGAGTTATTTATGGTGATTTACGGAAAATATCTTCTCTTCAGTTTGTTTTTAAACAAAGTACTTTAATTGCTACATCTGCCTAACATCATGCTGCGTATCTTTGCACTGCCTCTGATCTTCAGAATCCAATATGCCTTTTTGACATAAATTCTTAGAAGAGCAGTAACACCTTTCTTATTGTATCTTTATATCTGAAGGAATTTCTCTCAAATAAGTAGTATATGCTTCTATTATTCAGTTTCAACTTTTTAACTTTTTGTTCATGTGTCTTTGCAGATCCTATTTCGATTGGGCTAACACCTGGACCTTATGGCTTGATATTTTCTTCATTTATACCTTTCTACTTCGATATACCAGTTTCAACATGGTTTCGCATTTTTGGTATTCAATTTTCTGACAAATCATTTGTCTACCTTGCTGGTCTTCAGGTTAAAAGTTGAAACCTCTTATTCTATAATGTGTTTATTTGTTGCAAGCAATACTCTGTTCAAATCTGATGTATCATATTTTTTTCTCTGATTCTGCATCATATTGAAAGACGTTTTAATTAATTGTTGGTGGTGTAGCTGCTTATTTCATCATGGAAAAGATCATTTATACCAGGTCTTTGTGGCATTATCGCTGGCTTGTCTTATCGACTGAATGTCTTTGGGATTCGCAGAATCAAGGTGTGAAGTTCTCACTATTTGTCAGAGTCCTATATGTCTTTGCTCAAACCAATTGGATGCGTTGTGGAACTATTAGATACTGATGATTGGTTCTTGCTGTTTTGGTTGATTGCATTGAGAGGAGCGATGTGCTCTACAACTCAATATGGGGGAGATGTTGTAACGTAACGTAACGTAACGTAACCTTAACCTTACATTACCAAATATAAAAAGGAATTAAAAAATACATATCCGCTCATAACATAGAAAGTTAAGAAAATCCCAAAATGTCGAGGAAAAATAGTTTCCACATAGGTTCTCCATTCCAATTCATAATTTATAAAAAGTAATTAAAAAATCCATGTTGAATTGCATTGAGAGGAGCGAGGTGCTCCACAGCCCAATATGGAGTAGATATTGTAACATAACGTAACGTAATGCAACTGTTGTCACGTTTATAGTAGCTGGTTTACTTTTGTTTGTGAGCAGTACTGATCAAATCTTTGAGCCAGTCCTTTACTATGAGATTAGCAGATGATGAGACACCAGTTGATGATTTCCCACTTTTAGCATATCTAGAGCATCCAGATTGACCAGTTCTATCCCGTGACTGAGCCTCATGACGCCAGATTTGGTGACTGAGTTAGCCATTTTTCATGACCCATAGCAGAGATTATTATAATGCCCATGATATGTAGCAGCAACAGTTGTTTTAGTGTTCCTCAAATTGGTTTCAGATCCAGTGCAGGTATATGACCCAGGTGATATCATGGATTTGTGCATATGGATGCTGATTTTGCTATGTTGTCTATTTTAGCAGTGAGACTTAGTTAATAGTGGTTGTATGTTGGTGATATTTTAGTTATCTAAAATTATAAGTGATCTAACTGTTTTGGTCAAGAGATTCCTTTATATACTAATTGGTCATGTCTTACTTGTAGTATGGATTTGGTCATTTCCCCCTGGTAAATAGCTTGCTAGTATTGACACCATTTTCATTGTCTTCGTCCATCCGTTGACTTCCCTTGTTGTTGATTACCCTTGACTTGTAACTTGACTAGTGACATTTAGGATTCCCCCCACCTTCACCTCTATGTTGGAATAGGTGTCCATGTCTAAATTGTGTCTTGGTGCTGGTTTATGTGATGCTTGTCATAGGGATTGTCTACCTCTAGGTCTTGAACACAAGTAGTCTTACCAAAGAGTGTCTTTAGACACTAAGGCATCGGGGCTTAAAGTTGTTCTAAATGGATGCCCTACCATCAAAGCAAAAGCATCTTTAGACACTAAGGCATCGGGGCTTAAAGTTGTTCTAAATGGATGCCCTACCATCAAAGCAAAAGCATCTTTAGACACTACTACAAGTAAAAGTAAAACTAGCCAGTTGCCAAGAGAGGAGCACTCATTCTTTGTATAATGTAAGGCTCATTTATCCCCACAGGGTATCAGGGTGAGGTAAACCCGTTAGGGCTAAGCCTTAATCATTTTTTTGGAGCCCAGAAGGTTTTCCAGGGCACTTGCTCTTGGAGGTTGGCAAGTTAATAAAAATGAATATTTACAAATAAAGTTGATGGCTGGAGGATGGCACTCATTCTTTGTATAATGTATGACTCATTTTCCTCCACGGGGCAACACAGTGAGACTGGCCTCCAAAGGTCATGTCTTTGTCATTTTCTGGAAGCCCAGAAGGCTTACTAGGGCACCTGCCTTTAGAGGTTAACAAGTGGATACTGTTGTGCAAATAAATATTAAAAAGGTTGCTTGTCTAGAGTCTAGTGGAGCCTTCTCATCATTCCACCCATTTGTGAGATACTGCCATTCCCTATTGTTCACCTAGTTCAACTTATGTGTTGTGTGGTTTCCCCTGTCCTTTAGCCTAGATGCTTACTGGGTCGAGTGTCAAGTCATCCCCTTGACCTTACCTGGCTTCATTCACCTTCACCCTTGACTAGCAAAATGGCTAAATCCATAAATGAGTATACACTGGAGGTTCTTATTTAAAGCAGTTGATCATTTTTTTTAGATTAATTATATATATATATATATATATATATATTTGTGCTTACAATCACCAACAAAAGCTACTTGTACTCGAGTCTCATTGTTAACATAGATTGTTAACATAGATAATTGAGCATGCATGTCCATTTATACCTTGCAGTATCAGAATTCAGCATTTGGGTCATTATTTGATCAGTCTTGACTTGGTCAACCCAGTGTTGACCAATCTAGGAGTAGGGTCTGGGATGAGTTTTATACCGATGGTTGTGTATGATGATTATTTATAGTCTATTAGTGTCCATTAGACATATTCATGCTTGAGATTGTGGTTTCCTACGATCGCTTGTATTATTTTTATGATTATCAACATTTACAGGCATTATTATTTTTATTGTTTTGACATGGATGGGGCCTCTAACTTACCTTTGTGATGGCCATATTGTGTATGAGTAGTCATTCCAAGTTGATTTCGACATTCTGAGTCCATCGGTGCAACCAATTTTCAATTTCGGGCAGTTACAGGAGAAATATGAGTCTTTCAAGCATTTTGCAGTAGATTTGCCTTGGAAAATTAAAAATAAAACACACTACAGATAACAATGAGATCTCGTAGGGCACGATAGGGAATCTTGGGGTGTAACCTGTCGATTGTACCATACTACTATGGTTCTAGACCCATCCGTGCAGTCAGTTCCTGGTGAGATATTGACAGTTTTATGTTCGCGAGGCAACACATTGATAATGAAAAATGGCTAATGAGGAAATTGATTTGGGAAAGTGAGGGAAAGGAATGGCATGGAGTTGGTTCAAGGCATAGTGTTTGGGTCACCTTCATCATTCGACACCAGCTTCACTCCACCCGGGGTCAACACTTCTTTGATTTTATCAGATTGAGGGTGTTTTGATGTATTTTTGAGGGAGACGTCCTAGTAATTTTAATCACTCCTTGATATTGTTTTTCCATCACACCTTCTTGTTGTGCCATGGGGACATTCTAGTGAAGGATGTTATAACCTCCTAGCCCCACCATGTGCTACCTTGTGGTTATTGGTCATATTTTATGTGGTGCGCCCCCATTCTATTATTGAGTTGATTCATGTATGATGTATCCAACTAATCTTAGCCATTATTTATATTGTTTGTATCTTTTGATCTTGACCCTTGATCTTTTGGATCTAGGTTTTATGCACTTGAGAGATCTATATATTGAGATGCTCTCTCATTTGTAAAGGGACTTTTGGCTCTTGAGTTCTTGAAATACTAAAATATTTTTGCAAAATCCTCGGAAGCTTTGTCGAATGTCTTGTATGATGATTGAAAAGTCTTATTCTCTCTAGCATTCTCGAGGATCTATGCATATCTAATACTTTTTGCAAGGTGTCGTCCACTTGGTGAAGGAAACGATTTGGGTAGGCTCGCTATTGTGATTGAGCTCCATAGCATTCTCTCAAGTCACCATTGATTCAGGGAGTATCTTTATTGTGTCTTGCAACCATCTTGATGTTCTTTGATTCATTTTCTTCGTCATTTCATCTATCATTTTTGCAAATCGATTCTCATTGTAGATCCCTTTTGTAGGAGGAGGGAGCGCTTGGTATTTTTGAGGGATAGCGATTTCACTTGGAGAGGCATGGAAAATGCTTGTCATTCATCAGAGAGGCAAGATCATCATCATATATGGTTAGTAGCAAGTATTTCCAGGTACATTTGCATTTGTTTTATTTTTCTGGGGTTTAATCCAATTGTCACCACCAAACTCTCATTTTAAAACCCTAGTTTTGTAGATCTGATAGATTCGATGAGTTTTTGATGATGACCATCAAAACCCACTTGAAGATTAATGAATAAACCCTAGATCTCAAATTTTATAAAAATACGACTCCATTTGCCCTTGGGATCTAGGACTAGTCTCTCTAGGTGGGGCACCCTCCTTGGGTGGGTGGCCAAATCTTCAAATCTATTGGCTGGGTATGCTTGAAACCACTTAATTCTCACAGATCTATCTTTCAAGCGTCTTGATCTAGTCATTCCTTGCCCCTATCTACCTTTTTGGGTCCACCGTGTTGACTTTTGCATAAACCCTAGGTGGGTCCCTTTAGGTTTCTTTTGTGTGGCTAGATCTCTCTAGATCTACATTACTAAACTCTTTGTGGTACTTTTCCGATCAAGTTAGGTCATTTTCCCTATTTGCTAAGCCTCCCCAACTTTTGCTGTAACTCCTATACCACATCTATTCCCTAGATCTAGACTACCTCACTCATTATCTCTCCTTTTCTATTCATTGCTTAACCCTAGGAGTGTCTTGAGTAGGTGCGCTAGCCCTCTTAGGCTAGTAGGGTCTCCCACTTGGTCATTCTTCGGATTGATCTAAAGCGATAGAGCCCGTCCGGTGTGACAACTATGTTTCATCTGTAGTGGACGAGGCCCTTGCGTTGTCACTGGTTAGCTACCTTACCTCTACCGTCCTGGATAGGATACCTTTAGTGGGTCGCTACACTTTGTGTGATAACAGTAACCCAACCTTACATTACCAAATATAAAAAATACATGTCCGCTCATAAAATAAAAATTAAGAAAAGCCCGAAATGTTGAAGAAAAATAGTTTCCACATAGGTTCTCCATTCCAATTCACAAATTATGAAAAGTAATTAAAAAATTCATGTTGGCCTATAAAATAAAAAATTTAAACTTAAGCCTGGATCTATTAAGCAAGAGAGGAATGAAATTAAAAAATTACACCTCAAGAAATTGTATCCCTCTTGGTTCTTGATAGATCCAGATTTACGATGGATCTATGTTGGTTCTTGATAGATCCGTTTCTTGATTATGGCAATGGATAGTTAGGAATTTTTGCTTGGTGTTTTGGAATGTTCTTTTTTCTATTTCGAAGGCTTTGTATGGAATTAAGAATCATCATGTTTTTGTTTTTAAATTTATCAATAGATCAATTGATAGTACCTTGGAACTATTTGGGCTTTCCTGTTTTTTAAAGCTATATTCCATTTTTTAAGTGTGACCTCCCATGTTAGCATGTGAAATTTAAAGCTGAAAAGAACAATGCTAATCCAAGGGGAACTAAGAGGGGTATCCATTGTCTCTAGGCCCGGAATGTGGAATGCCTCCCTCAAAAAGCTGAAAGACTCATCCACAAGTGTCCAAAAAGGGGATGACTCCATCAAACTATGAACTCAACCCTCTAGAAAAGGATGGCTCCATCAAAATGTCAACCCGACCCTTTAGAAAGCTCCAAATGTTGCCTCAAATGCCCTAAATATGCAAGGGGAGCCTCACATGTGGGGGGAGGGGTCTAGGAGTCTCCCAACCCCCCCACATGTTATATACATAGCCATCAATGTGTCTAGGAAAGTGATGACCCCCTCTTGTGTTCTAAGATACATGACATGATTATCATCTCAAGTGTAGCGCTCCATGTTATCAAAGTTGAAAACAACATCGAAAAATTGTCGATTTCTCGAAAAATCGTCGATTTCTCGAAAAATCATCGATTTCTCGAAAAATCACAATTTTTTGCAAAAATCGGTGTTAGTTTTTGTTGTGAAAATTCCTTTAGCTTAACAGATCTCGATTACAATTTAAATTAATCCAGATAATCAAATGCAACACCTTGATAAGCAACCATAACAGAGAAAACCACAAAACAAGATGTACCTTGGAAACCCATAGTCCTTCAGGGAAAACCAACAAATGTTTGTCTTCTCCTTATTGCAAGAGTTGATTACAATAGAACCACAATATTTCTCTGGATACACTCTTCGGATTTGGACCAAACACTCAGGAAAATACACCAAATCCTCTCTGTAAACTAGACAGAGAAACCCTAGACCCACTCTAGACCTAGACTGCTCACTACAAGAGGAAATCGGCTCTTGCAACTGTGATGATGACCACTATAGAAGATCTTTTTTCCTATGATTGTGATAATGAACTCATACTCTAAGGTTCCTTTTATAATCTCACACTCATGCAAATACCATGGACCAATACCATTGGCCAACTAGACCATTTACATGAGGTGTTATAAATCCACCTTTACAATAATACATGTCTAGAAATTGCTTTAGCTCCTTCTATGTTGCTAGACACCCCAAACATAGAAGTACTTGTTGACATACAATAACTAACACTCCCTCTTAGCGAGGAAGGTACTTTCAGAGACACTTCTAGGATCAAACACATCCTCTGTTGTTGCAACTGTTCCCTCTGTGCTGGAACACCCTGCTCCCTATGCACTAAAACATGCTGCTTCCTCTGCATTAGAGCCCCTTGCCCTTTCTGTGCTAGAACATCCTATTTCCCTCTGCACTGCTGAATCTTGTTCATCCAATTGTGTCAACTCCCTCCAAGTGGGTCTACTGAGATAAGTCTCTTGCTCTGTTAGTGACATTGGATGCCACTCTAGATTCCCTCTAAGTCCCTGCAAGGTCACTTTGTAGCTCTGCTTCATACTCCCTCTGAAGCTGCTTTCCATCTTCAACTGCCTAGATCGCTTTCTTAGCTTCCTAGGTTCCTTTTTGGGCAATTTATTTTTCTACCCCTTTCCTAGGGAGACTTCCTGTTCTGCCCTAGGATTTCCCAAACTTTTATGGGAAGTTTCATGCTTGCCCCTAGGTCTTTCTGCCCCTGTTGGGCTGCCCGAAATTTTATTAGGCACCTTTGCATTGAGTCTTCCCAGCGGCTTGCCCGCAACTGACTTGTTGCCCTGTGTGGTTGACTTTTCCTTTGCGGCTGTCTTACGACTTTCTTAGCCTTGGTGGCTGTAATTTTTCTTTGGTAGCCACAACACTGCCAATGTCCCCGTGACTTCAACGTCCCAACTCCTCTCCTTGCTGGACCTCCGTTGTTTGCTCAACTCCTGTCGTCGCCACCACTTTCACTTTCCTCTACTGTGTTAGGTTCTCCACGTAGCCTTTCTGTCGGCCAACCATGGCTGCTGTAGATTCCACCACAACACGATCTTTAGTCCGAAATCACTTCCCGTGACAGCTCATCCCTTCTCTTTGTTGGCGTAAGCTCACCTCATTGCGGCTAACCTCTCGTCAGCTCCAACCCCATCGATCTACGACCACACTTTAACTCGTAGCCTATTTCCACAAGCCCACGACTCTTTCGGGTCGTCAATTTCTGGGGTGGTGCTTCTTACTCGATGGCTCTCCCTGTGTGCGCCCACGTCCCTTGGCACCTACTCCATGCAATGATCTCACTGTGCTCTGCCGCTTCCCAGTCGTGCCCCTTGCTGGTTGCTAACTTTGTGTTGCACTCTTGTTCATGAGCCTATGCCTCAGCCTGATCCACTGCTTCATTTTGCTCGCGATTCTCCACCTCTTCACCTGATCAGTCCTTTGCCTTTATCGTCGACTGCAATCCACGACCAGCGAGCTGTTGTCTCTGCCACGACTTGCAGCTGAAGCATCACGTCACCTCGTGTCCATTGGATTGACGTCTTTTTCCTCTGTTGACCCGACCACAACAACTGTGCTGAACTTCACGTCACTTGCAACCCGAATCTCCTGTCACGTTATCAGCCTTGTTAGTCTTGCAAACATTCCCAACTCTACATACATTCTGCAGCTCTTGGCCCCAATCCCCTTGTGACTCTCAGCCTCGATTTGCAGACCATGACCACGATCTAATGCGCACACACTGTGAGCTCATCATGCTTCCAATGTACTACCTTTGCTGCAGATATGTTGGGGTGTCTATCCGTCACAATGAAAACTAATGGATCAACTTACTACCGAATTCGTATGTCGTACAACCCGTATCGTACGATTTAAAAACAAAACTTCTGCAAGGGTTTTTCAGTCTTGCTCTGATACCATGGGAAAATTCCTTTAGCTTAAAAGATATCGATTACAATTTAAATTAATCCAGATAACTAATTGCAACACACTAATAAGCAACCATAACAGAGAAAGCCACAACATAAGATGTACCTTGGAAATCGCAGTTCTTTGGGGAAAACCAACAAATGTTTGTGTTCTTCTTATTGCAGGATTTGATTACAATAGAACCACAGTAGTCCTCCGGATATGGACCAAACACAGAAAAATATATCAAATCTTCTCTGCAAACTAGACAGACAAACCCTAGACCCACCCTAGATCTAGACTTCTCACTACAAGAGGAGTGTGCAGTCTAGATCACTAAAATGACCACTATTGCAATTGTGATGTTGACCACTATAGAAGATCTCCTTTTTGCTTATGACTGATAATGAACTCATAGCCTAAGGTTCCTTTTATATTCTCACACTCATGCAGATACAATGGACCAATACCATGGGCCAACTAGATCATTTACATGAGGTGTTTTAAATCCACTTTTACAAACATGTCTAGAAATCACCTCGACTCCTTCTATGTTGCTAGACATCCCCAACATGGAAGTACCTGTCGAGCTACCAAAACTAACAATCAGACCTTGCATTTTTTTAGGAAAAATCAACGATTTGTCCTAAAAAATCGCATGAAAAACTTTAAATCGCCATGGAGTTTTAAAAACACGAATTGTGTAGTAAAAATTTGATCATTTTTGTACAAAAGACATTGAAGTTAGTAACATGAAATGATAATGTTAAATTCTTAATTGAATTTAGTAACAATAACAGTAAATGCTAATGTTAAATGTTAAATGTTAAATTTTTAACATTACCATTAATGGTTTCAGGATGTTTGAGAGTGGTTCCAACGTCATCGTACTTCATATGCAAAAAGTAGAATTTTAGATCGCATTTAGAATTCAACAAACTAAACAATTTTCAGGGTTTTAGGATTGCAACGTTTCCATTGAATTCTATCATGTATGAAGGTAAGGGATTGGAATTTAATCCAGCACATCAAACTAGGTGTTACAGGACAAACTAGCAAGGCTAGTGTCCAATAAACAAAACAAGAAGAGTGTGACACAATGTCACCTCACCCACACTTCCACAATCTTCTTGGGAGAGTCTTGACCTCCAAGGGGAGAGCCCTTTATGACACCTACATGCACCGTCTTGACCAAGCATATGTTCCTATGTGCAAAATATATAACGATGGCTAGTGCCTTAATGTGGAGTCACAACATAATTTGTGTTCCTTTGCATTAATAAAGTTAGTAATGTTAGTGAAGTGGGTAAGTGTAATGAACAAAGTATAAAATAAATAAGCATTAATAAGTAATGTAATGAACAAAATATATAATAAATAAATATTAATAAATATTAGTAATTAAATAAACTAATACAATAATACTTAATGAAGAGACACCTTGATGAAAGGTTATGCCCCTTTACGAAAGGGCACTCAGCGTGGTTATTTATACAAGCATCATTTTCATTGTAATATCATTTTTATCTTATCAATCATATAATATATTATTTTTCCCTTCATAGAGTATTTGTGTTAACCGGGTGTTTGTGTAAGAAACGATTTTGTTGTTTCAATGGTATCAAAGCAAATCTGATCTCGACCTTTGGTCACCAGACCCCTGACCCCTGGTCAAGTTCGTTGCCTTTGGCAAGAAAATCATTAGCTTTTAGCTAACCAAATTTAGCAAAATTTTTCTGTTTGGCCCTTGGCCATTACATTCGAGAATATGATTGAAACAATTAAAACAATATCATCACATACATAGAATCGTTGTCCACCAATTAGTACAGTCTATTGTCTATTATCGTGGAGTGATACAAAGAATTAAAAAAAGGGAGTTGACCGCAGACGCCATTTGCTAAGCCTGGAGCAAAATTCAAAGAAATATGTTCACATGTTCTTGGCATCGATTCTATAGATACATTTTGCTATGACATCGCTGTCCAAGAGAATCGCTGCAAATTTGTTTCTGGCTTTGCCAGCACAGTGGCCATTAAATTAACGTGGTTAGTTCATTGACATAAAGCCACCATTTTTCAGATTGCCGCCAACTGTAAATTAAGTTCTTGTAAATGGCCAGATCGTGGGCAATTACATAGGCACTATTGTAATGCAACTGCCACACGTGACTTCATAATTAGGATTACTCCCAAGAATATTAAAAGGAAAAAAGTTAAGGTTAAAAAAAGGAAGGGCTTGTCTATCCAACCGTGGCTATCATCGTGACCCCAAAATTAAATTGTGACTCTCGAGGGGATAAAATAAACAAAAATCAAAGTTTAAGTTAAGTTAAACTAAAGCTTAATTCTTGTAAATGACCAGATCGTGGGCAATTACAGAGGCACTATTGTAATGCAACTGCCACACGTGACTTCATAACTACGGCTACTCCCAAGAATATTAAAAGGCAAAAAGTTTTTAAGGTTAAAAAAAGGGAAGGGCATGTCTATCCAACTGTGGCCATCATCATTACCTCTAAATTTAGTTGTGACTCTCGAGGGGATAAAATAAACAAAAAATGAAGTTTAAGTTAAGTTAAACTAAAGCTTAACTATCTCATCACCTTTATACTTATAAAGGGGTATGTTAAGCAAGGTATTAAGATATAACGAGGAAGAAAATATTGGAGGTTTTAAGTTGAAAAAAAATATATTATAAAAAAAAGTTTTAAAGTATATTTAAATATTAAAGAGTATTTAAATATTAAAAGTGAAAGTTTCACTTTGAAGTTATAAAAGGGTGTAAAAGAAAAGTGATACAAGGAAAAGTTCAAGGCATATAAAGAAGTATAGGTATATAAAAAATCTACCCTTATTATTATTTAATAATTGTATTAATTACAACTATTAGCAATAAATAAAAAGTTAAAGGAAAACTAAATTATTGAAATATATAAGAAAAAATTCGTAATCAAGGATTCTTAGAGGGAAGATTAGTGAAAGTTGTGACGACAAAATAAATGGAGTCTTAGGACGTAAAACAAGGAAGATTTTCAAGCACTTTAAAAACTTATGCTTCAGTGTTATTCCAAATTAAAGGAACAATTAGAGAGAAAGACATTACTATTTCAATTGCTCCCGTCGAACACATTAATTATATTAGTGCTAACTTTGCTAATGAGCTAGTGATTCCAGAGTCAAATATAGGTGAAAGGTTAGACCTTTGGGATACGAAAGAATATGAAATAAGCAATTTACAATTGAACATTGGAGATTATACCAGCATCTCACAATTCATAGTTAAATCCTTTTGGAGCAGTGATGATGACCTATTTTTTTGATTACCGTGGATAGAAAGATTGGGGATTTTTATCTTAAATGTTGAAAAGAAGTTTTTGACATTTCCCTATAAAAAGAAGAAAATCACATTGCAGACATTAACATGAAGTTAGAATCAAAAGTCACGTCATCTGAAGACTTCAAAGAAAAATCAAAGGCGATGTTGCAGAGAAACGAGAAATCAACACAGACAATATAGAAAGAATCTAATAAGGTTATTGCAGATAAAGAGGAAGAGATCTCTCGTCTAAGAGATCATAATCATAAATTACTTTTGCAAATCAAGAAGGCAAAAGATAAAGTTCAATGCAATCAAAAGTTAGAAGAGGAGAATCAATATCTTCAAAAACAATTATCAAGCAAGAACGAAGAAAGCTCTTCCTTAAAAAAGTTTAATCAAGAACTGCTAGAGCAATTAAGAAGCTTAAAATAAAGAAAGCACAAAAATCAAGAAAATCAATATGACGTCGTCAAGTCAAACTATAAGGAAGAAGTCTTACACTTAAGGAAATTTAATCAGGACATGCTTATACAAGTTAAGAAGCTTAAGCAAGAGAATAAATCTTGACAAGAAAAGCTAGATTGCAAGGGAGCAATTATCGATAAAGAAACGATGACTGGCGCAATAGAGAAGTCATCAAAGGCTCAAATTCAAACATCAAAAAAGGGAAGCAATACAAAGCTTGTCAATGCTCAAATTAAGAATAACAATCATATTGTCACATCGCTACAAGCATCAACAGAAGATGGTTCCGAAAAACAATCACAAGAATCGTTAGAGGCACCAAAAGTTGAAGTTCCTGGAAGCACTTCACAAGCAACTCGAGTACCGTATCACCATCCAAATCACATGAGTTGTTATGATCGATGACAAGGACAAGAGGAAAATTACTGGTATTATTCCTACAAAGAACAAAGACCAAATGGACAACTCCAGACTATAGATCAACAAACAATTCCATTTGAAGAAAATCTGACTAAAACATCAACATCTCATTGTGACATTTTGTCAAACACTTTGTATGCAAACTAGATTTAATGCTCATCAGAGTTATGATTTACTAGATTTCTGAATAGTAAATATACAAATAACTTGAACATAAATACACATGCATACATCCAATGAGAATCTAGCTGAAGACACAAATACCCATAAGAACACGAGAAGTTTAGGGCCAAGCCCAGGGCAAAACCCTCACCTCTGTGAGGTAAAACCCAAGAGAAATCTATTAGAGAGAGAAAGAGTCATTTTACATGAGAGATTATCATGCTAGAGCAATCTGAAAAATACACTGATAAAAGTGCCACAGTCAAAAGAAAAATACCAGCAATCAATGCTGCTGTACGGCCTTTCTCCTTCAGCAAATGATCTTGAAAACCGTGCCAAACTGTCCCTCGATTTCTGTGCATTGTTTAGCCACAAAACAACAAGTACACACCTTGGGAAATGTGCCAACAGTACGGATTTCTGACTTAACCTCTGCTGTACGGCCTCTGTACAATCCGTATAGTACGTTTTTCTCTTGGAAAACGTGCAGCAAACTTTCTCCTCGATTTCTGTGCCCTAGCTTGACGAATCTAATCTCTCTCTTTTTGAAAATGATGCTCTCTCTCTCTCACGTGTAAAGGCTTCCTCCTCTCCCATGTGCCAAATGAATTCTCTTCTCTCTAGATGTATTTCTATTTTCCCAATGCTTCATTAAATAAGTGAAAACTCACTTAGAAACCCTAACTAACTGAAACCTTAACCCTAACTTACTTTTCAAGGGTCAAGATTAAATTAGATCCAAGGGCTCTCATTAAATGCACATTAAATGTCCTTTTAATCATTTAATGTCATTTATTACATTCACATCATTTAATAAAGTCACTTTCACTTTAAAATCATAAAGTCACTTTTTATAACATAAAGTGAACTTAGGAAAATACAAAACTGTGTCCCCACCAAGACACTACAAAAACGGTGAAGGACCTACTGAGTTACAATAAAAATTAACACTCCCTCTTAACGAGGAAGGTCCTAAAAAAAAAAACAAGATCTATGTCACTTTCCTCTTTCATCTGTTGGAACTCCCTCTTGCTCCTGAATCTGGATCTGTGACCTGTAGACCACTCTGAATGCTTCGTAAGTCAGCATCTTCTTCAGCATCCTCCTGCTCAAATCCCTCATACTGGTTGAGTCTTCTACCAGTACTCACAAGAGAACTACTGTTCTCAGGAAATTGAATAATAGGCGCCACTGCAGTTTCCCCATCTGTTCCAGACCCTGAAAGCCATCCAGAACACGGATATACATTAACTCCTTTTAATATATATAAACTCTCTTTCTGGCTACCAAGCATAATGGTGCCATCCACATCTCCAACAGGAATTAGGAATATGTGCTCCCTCTTGAACAGTATTCCAAAACCTTCACTCTCCAGAGCTGAGACTGAGATCAAACTTGTTCTCAGTTCTGGTACAAACAGAACCCCATGCAAGTCTAGGGTTTCACCAAAGAATAACCTGAATCGTACTGAACCGATTCCCTTTACTGCTCAAACTGTGTCTCCTTGCTGAACAAAGTGACCCGGACCTATCTCTGTGACACTCATGAACTTGCTCAGAGTGTCAGTCATGTGCTTGGTCGCACCACTGTCAATGAGCCATTCATGATCAAGAATATTTCTGCAGCTACCAATACTGGGTGCTATAGACACAAGGGCAAAATCTTCCTCAAAAGTCTTTGCAAAATCTGCTACAGCAGCCTGAGCTGAAGATTATGACACTGAACCTCTACTCTTCCTCTTCTCAGTGTTTGAACACTGAGATGCATAGTGACCAAAAGTGTTACAAGCAAAACATTGAACCTTACTAAGGTCCTTCTTCTTCTTCCCTTTCCCAGCAACAACAAGAGCTACATTCTCTTCTCCACTCGGAGGGCTCTGAAGAATCCCCTCTCTTGATTCTTCTTGGACAAAGTCATCCCACAACCTTGTCCAGTCTGGTAGCTTATCTCTAGCCACCACCCCTTTTACAAAGGAATGCCATTTAGTGGAGAACCCGTTAAGAGCATGTCTCACAAGCTCTTCATCCTCTACTTTCTCACCGGCTGCACCCAGTTCATCTCTGACTTGAGTAATCTTGGTGAGATAAGTAGTCACTGTATCAGTCTCCATCATCTTGGTATTTCTCAGGTTCTCTCTAAGAACCATCTTCCGGTTCTGGTTCTTGCTCTGATATAAGGTACACAAGGAAGCCTACATGTTAAACACGTATGTCTTTCCAGAAATAAAGGGAATCACATGATCCTTGATAGAATCAAAGAGAATCTTCTGAGCTTTGATGTCTCTTTTCTCAAACTCAGCCTTCTGTACAACATTTGTGGGAACTACAACAGTAGCTGAAGCTCCCACAATATCCCATAACGCCTGCTCTTTGAACAATATCGTGATTCTTTCTTTCCATGGATTGAAATTACTGGATCCATCCAATCTGTCCTCGTACCTCAATCCTGCTGCTGCCATGATGCTTGGACTGAATGTTCCACCTGCAAGACCCTCTCTTCTATGTTCTACACAACATGTACAATATCTTCAGCAACCTCTAAGCTCTGATACCATGAAGAAAATCTGACTAAAACATCAACATCTCATTGTGACATTTTGTCAAACACTTTGTATGCAAACTAGATTTAATGCTCATCAGAGTTATGATTTACTAGATTTCTGAATAGTAAATATACAAATAACTTGAACATAAATACACATGCATACATCCAATGAGAATCTAGCTGAAGACACAAATACCCATAAGAACACGAGAAGTTTAGGGCCAAGCCCAGGGCAAAACCCTCACCTCTGTGAGGTAAAACCCAAGAGAAATCTATTAGAGAGAGAAAGAGTCATTTTACATGAGAGATTATCATGCTAGAGCAATCTGAAAAATACACCGATAAAAGTGCCACAGTCAAAAGAAAAATACCAGCAATTAATGCTGCTGTACGGCCCTGCTGTATGGCCTTTCTCCTTCAGCAAATGATCTTGAAAACCGTGCCAAACTGTCCCTCGATTTCTGTGCACTGTTTAGCCACAAAACAACAAGTACACACCTTGGGAAATGTGCCGACAGTACGGATTTTTGACTTATCCTCTGCTGTACGGCCTCTGTACAATCCGTACAGTACGTTTTTCTCTTGGAAAACGTGCAGCAAACTTTCTCCTCGATTTCTGTGCCCTAGCTTGACGAATCTAATCTCTCTCTTTCTGAAAATGATGCTCTCTCTCTCTCACGTGTAAAGGCTTCCTCCTCTCCCACGTGCCAAATGAATTCTCTTCTCTCTAGATGTATTTCTATTTTCCCAATGCTTCATTAAATAAGTGAAAACTCACTTAGAAACCCTAACTAACTGAAACCTTAACCCTAACTTACTTTTCAAGGGTCAAGATTAAATTAGATCTAAGGGCTCTCATTAAATGCACATTAAATTTCCTTTTAATCATTTAATGTCATTTATTACATTCACATCATTTAATAAAGTCACTTTCACTTTAAAATCATAAAGTCACTTTTTATAACATAAAGTGAACTTAGGAAAATACAAAACTGTGTCCCCACCAAGACACTACAAAAACGGTGAAGGACCTACTGAGTTACAATAAAAATTAACACCAAAGGTAAATCTTGGATGTATGACTTCACAAATGACGCAACATTTCCACACAATATTTAAAAGAATGTATCGTCTCATTTCTTCAAGTGTCGCAACTACCAACACACAATGTCATGAGAAAGCGTTACAAGCAAGAACAAAGGATAAAATCTTCTGTAATTATGCTTTGAGGACAAAGCAATTTTAAGGGAGAGGCAATGTAATGAACTAAATATAAAATAAATAAACATTAATAATTAAATAAACTAATACTTAATGAAGAGACACCTTGATGAAAGGTTATGCCTCTTTACAAAAGAGCACCCAACATGGTTATTTATACAAGCATCATTTTCATTGTAATATCATCTTTATCTTATCAATCATATAATATATTATTTTTCCCTTCATAGAGTATTTCCGTTATTTGCACTGGGTGTTTGTGTAAGAAACGATTTTGTCGTTTCAGTTAGAAGGCAAAGCATTAACCACTTTTTCACTGTACTACTTTATGTCTTGCAATTAATTTAGCCTCATTTACATATTCAAGTAAACACTTATCATAAAAGCAAACAATGCATTGACCAACAGTATATAATATGTACTAACATCAGTAAATAAGCATTCAACAACACTGTAAGTTAGATCCTAGTTTAGTGATCCAAACTCTATTTTTCCAACCATTAATATCAACAGTTAATAAATATGTTGGACTGCAACACGAAAACCAGAAATCCAACGCAACAAGAAGACCAAAAAATTGATTTTGTCAAAATATGTTTTTAATATATAAATTCCAAGATGATAAATTACAAAATGAATCCCGGATATATATTCTTTTTTTGGGTTTGTGAGGTGACTTCATGAAAAGTCACATCTCATAGTTAGTTGTGTTTAATATCTAATTACATTATATTATTTATTATTATTGTTATTTATTATATATATATATATATATATATATATATATTTTATTATAAAATTATTTTATGTTTAACATTGCCCTCTTCTTTCAAGATTCTTTGCCCTCAAAGAAGGGCAATGATGGATGTTGTTGAATGAACTTCTTGGTCTCCCATGAAGCATCTTCTTCTAGACAATTCTTCCACTGAATAAGGTATTCATTGATGATGCGAGAGCGTAATCTTTGTTCTCTTATGTTGAGGATGGCTTTTGGTTCTAATACCAATTTCCCTTCTTCATCCAAGGTTGGAATTGTCATTTGGGCATATTGTTTTGACCCAACTGTTTTTTGAGATTTGAGACATGAAAAACATTGTGAATTCAACTCTTGTCTGGTAACTTCAATTCATATGCTATTGGGCTAATCTTTCGGATAATTTGGTATGGTCCATAAAACTTGGGAGCTAATTTATTTTTTCCTTGTTGCTTAAGTGACAATTGCTTGTATGGTTAAAGTCTTACAAATACCCAATATGCTACTTCAAACTCTCTTTCTGTTCTATGTTGATCTGCTTGTTGTTTCATACGATTTTGTGCCATAGTTTTATCCTTGCGTACTTGCATTATTCTTTGATTTTCTTCAAGTTGATTTTTTACTGCAGGTACTTTTGCATCACCTTAAACAAATTCCTTTCATCTGGGTGGTGCATAACGATATACTGCTTGAAAAGGTGTCATTTTGGATGATGTATGGTAGGTGGAGTTATACCACCATTCTGCAAGTTGTAACCACTGTAACTATTTGTTCTACTTGTCCGCAACGAAAATTTGTCCATATTTTTGTTAACAGCTTCTGTTTGTCAGTACTTTTGAGGGTGGTAGGTTGAGCTCATATTAAGAGTGATCCCAGTTTGTTTACAGAATTCTTTCCAAAAATTGCTTGTGAACTAGGCATCTTTGTCACTAACGATGCTTTTTGGAAATCCATGTAATTTGTAAATATTTTTACAAAATACTTCAGCAATTTGTTTAGCGGAGTCAGTTTTCTTAATACCCATAAAATGGGTGTATTTCGTTAATCGGTCCACTACCACGAAGATTTTGTCCTTGTCTTTTGATAAGGGTAACCCTTCAATAAAATCCATGGAGATTTCGCCCCACTTTTGGGTTGGAATGTGAAGCGGGTGGACTAGACCTGGAGTCACAACATTTTCGCTTTTGTTTCTTTGACATGTATCACACTCGGCTACATACTTTTGAATGTCCTTATACATCCCCTTCCAATAGAAGGATTACTTGGCATTGTAGTAAGTTTTGAAAAATCCTATATGACCTGCAGCTGGTGAGTCATGTGATTCTATCAACACCTTGGTTTTAAACCGAGATGTAGGGCTTAAGTAGATCCTTCCTTTATACCAGAGGATGTCATTCCTCCATTCAAACCTCAAACCTTGATTAGGGTCATTGAATGGGCACAAATGTTTGGGTCCTTGGCATATTGTCGTCGGATTTCGTCTAACTAATCGGGAACTGCAACTGTGATTGTGTAAGCCTTGACTCCTTCATCTTTTCGGAAAAAAGCATCAACAACTACATTGTCCTTTCCTCGCTTATGTAGTATCTCCATGTCAAATGTAGCAATTTTTTCTATCCATTTATGTTGTTCAGTCGACAATGTTTGTTGTTGGAGGAGATATTGAAGGCTATTGTGGTCTGTTCTTATCAAGATTTTGCTCCCTAGGAGGTATTGTTGCCATTTTGTTAGAGCATCTATAATGACAAGCATTTCCTTATCATACGTGGATTTCGAACTCTCTCTCTTATTGAGCTTCCTGCTTTCAAATGCTATTGGGTGACCTTCTTGCATCAAGACTGCTCCTATCCCTAATCTTGAAGCATCGCACTCAACTACAAAGGGTTTTGCGAAATCTGGGTTTGCTAATACTGGTGTTGATGACATAATGTTTTTTAATGCTTCAAAACATTTTTCTACCTCATCATTCCATCGAAATGAATTTTTCTTCAATAAGTTTGTTAGGGCGGTCGTCTTATGGGCGTAATTTTTCACATATCTTCGATAGTACCCCGTTAAGCCTAGGAATCCTCGTAATTTCGAGATATTATCTGGTTGGGGCCACTCAGTGATTGCCTTGATCTTGCTGGGATTGACTTTGACTCCTTGTTTTGATATTATATGACCAAGATAGTCCACTTCTTTTCCAAAGGTGCATTTTGACATTTTTGCAAAAAACTGATGCTCTTCCGAGATTGTTAGTACTTGATCTAAGTGCCGAACATGCTCTCTCCATGTTTTGCTATATACGAGGATATCATCAAAAAATACGAATACGAATTTTCATAAATATGGTGGAACAATTCGTTCATTGTGGCTTGGAAGGTGGCTGGAGCGTTAGTTAACTCGAAGGGCATTACTTTGAACTCATAATGGCCCTCATGAGTACAAAAAGTAGTTTTGACTACGTCTTCTAATCTAACCTTATTATGGTAAATCCTGATCTCAAGTCTAATTTCAAGAAGTACTTAGCTCCATGAAGTTCATCCATCATCTCATCGATGAATGGAATATAGAATTTATTCTAAATTGTTACCTTATTGAGTCCTTTGTAATCTATGCACAATCTGAAAGATCCATCCTTCTTTCAAACTAGCACTATTGGAGAGGCATAAGGGCTTCTGCTTTTTGAAATGACTCCACATTTTAACAAATCTTGAGTCAACCTCTCAATCTTTGTTTTATGATAGTGGGTATATCTGTATGGTATGATATTTACAGGCTTTGCCCTTGGATCTAGCTCAATTAAGTGCTCGGTCTTCCTGTTTGGTGGGAGCTCCATCGAAAGCTCTTGGAACACCTTGTGATGTTTTTCGATTAGCTCTTGTATCTCCGAAGGGTTGCAGTCTGTTGCCGCCTAATTCGCACATCGGGTCACGTGGCATAAATCTTCAAGCCACTGGGTGCGACCTTGGGGGAAAGCAAGAGTCAAGTGCTGTCACTTGATCTTGACTCTTTCGTCTAGGCTCTCTCCTAGCGAAGCCAAGGGGGGTGGTCCCTAGTAAAATAAACTATGATGTTTAATCTATAAAATAAAACAATAAGTCTAGGAGATGATAAATATGAATACCGAAACTGAGATGATCTGCAAATAGTTTAAATAACTAGCATTTAAAATATCATTCCAAATAACACATTGATTAACTTAAGCATTAACCATAAAATGAAATGCCAAAATAGACTAGTGCTAATGGAGTGCTTGTAAGGGGGTTGCTAGTGAAGTCTCGAGAAGTATTGCAGTTGTCTCGGTTGGTTAGTTTTAAAATTATTAAATGAGTAGTTAGGGAGTGGGTAAATTCTTGGTAAATTTTATTAAGAAAGTGGTAATGACCTTATAATTATGAGGGAAATGGTATTCCAGATATATCCAGGGGGTATGAGGAATATATCCGAATTTACCAAGGAGTGGCTTTCATAGTGACGTGTGGGCTAGATGGAATCGTGGGGTTGTGTTCAACACTACAACAAACGAGGGTGTAGCCTAACAGTGCCCCACGGTCACTTTCTAGTGGTTCCTGCTTCACTTGCAGAATTTCTTCACAACTTGGTAAAATCGAATGAAATGTCGGATTTTCACTTGTAGGGATTAATTGAAGTGTTCCTCTAATTATTAGTCATTTCAATCCCTTTCTGATTGTCCCATCGATCCAGCCAAAGGCCCGCTGTGGTTACAAGAGCATACGAGGAATGAAGCCTTGTAAATTTTAAGTTTTTAAGAACTAAATGTGAGTTTTTGAATCACAGTGCCGATACTCTCGTTATTGAGAACACAGTCGGATTGATTAATTTTACTTTAAAAAACTTGAAAGAAATTGAAAAAAAGTGAAAAAAGTAGAAAAAAAGTGCGAATCCCTGGGGATGGGGTGTGGGAACTTGGTTGTCCACTTGCTTCTCTTTTTTACAATGATTTAGAAATAGAAATTACTTGTGCTCCTTTGTGGAATAGGAAACACAAGATTTACAATATAGGGCCTCAGAAAAATGGCCAAAGAGAGAATCGTGAGAAGAGGGGTCTCCGGATGGCTTGTTTCTTCGAAATTTGGCTAGAGTACCTCTCTCTTTTATCGTCTTTTGCTGCAAAACAGCAAGTATTGTTATGCTAAAAACAGTGAATCAATCAAATAAAGGTATAAAATTTTAGCATAAAAAATAGTACTTCGAAAAGATAAATTTTGCAATTTTTTAACTAGTACTTGAGCTAGTCTAGATCAATGAAATATTACTTTTAAAAATCAGATCTGAACTTTCAATGTGCATATATAAATCAGATTGATAAGTTATTCTCCAATATATTAATGAGATCTAAATATGCAATAAGAATTACTAACTGAAAATTTAAAATTTTTGTGTGACGAAAAGAAGAGAGAAAGAGTGCCCCCAAAGCTTGGAAGCTTGGGCAATGTAGTTTTCTAATGGAAGGAAGAGGGATATAGATCATCCAATGATGACACAAAGATGTGGGAGAATCAAACAGGATCCACCACCTCTTTGAAAGAGCTACCTGAACAACTTGAACTAAACCTTGAAAGATTTGTTAATAACTTGTATCGCTTGCACAAAAGATTGGAAAAATATGCATACAAACAAGTAAAACATATAATTTCTTGATCTTTGCATATAAGAAGGCAAAGAACTAAGCAAGTAAACAAACTTTGATTAGTTCTTTAACATATATCCTACCAAGCACAATTATAACCATATACGAACAAAGCATGAAATTGTTACAAGTATACCTCACATAAGAGAATAGCTCATCCACACATTGATGCCCTACACATGTATGCCTCCAAAGCCTTCACTTTATTCCACAATGATAACAAATTACAAAATACAGGAGCAAAGGCTCAATGCCCAAATCCTTCGTCCAAAATGAGGAATGAATGCTTGCTTATATAGAAAACCAGAGCAATAGAAGGGGGAAGAATCTCCTCAAGGATGCGCTAGGGTTGGAGAGGTGGCCATGAGGTGGAGTTGAGGTGGAAAAGGGTGCAATCTATGGCAACATCCATTGATGGATATGCCACTTGCTAAAACATGGCTCTTTTTCCAATCATTAAGCTTTTCCATCCAAGCTAGCATCCCCACTTGGAGATTTGCGCCCCTCTCTTGGAGAGGAAACTTACAACTCATGAGATTCACCGTAACAACAACATCTAACTTGTCCCCCTTGCCTGGGTACTTGTCAAATTAATTTTCCAAGTCATAAAATTCTTTTTTGGCAATTATCTTTTATTTTTTAATTGCCGAATTTTTAAATATTTCATTTTTTTGGGTCTTTTTGGGTTTTTTGAGTAAATATTAATTTTGGGGTTGAATAATTACTCGAAAACTTAGGAAAGTTGGCCTAGGGGTTAAGTGGGTGCTCTGAGTTAGAAAATGAGCACCCTCATGGCAAAAACAACCTCCTAGCCACATTTTTATGACTTTTTACATTTTTAAAATTTTATTAAAAATAAGCCTATAAAAACGGATTTTTTTTTTCCTCCGGAAATTAAAAAAAACTTATGGGGGACTTAGGACATGTTCATAATGACTCAAAATAATGATTAGCATGGTAATATACATCGACACATAGATTTTAATAACCTCCTAAGGATTAATTAATAAGGCAATTGTTCCAACTTTGGAGGTTTGGGTGAAAAAATCGAAAATTATTTATCACTTAAAAACATTAAATAATTAACAAGGAAAAAACACCTTGGAATAATGCATTAATGACTAAGTCCTAGGAAACCAAACCTTTTACATTAAGTCATCATGTTAACTCATTTTATTACAATTCCCCATGGGGTATGGACATGTTAAAAAAAAGAAAAAAAGGGGCCTAGGAAGGCCTGCAAGGACTTCTCAACTTGAAAATTTGAATAAGTGATTGTTCATCTTTGGCGGCTCGTTTAGAAATCCAACTTAGTGCAACTTAGTTGATAACACAGTCAACTCCTTCACATGTTAGCAGCTCCATCTCTTGACATTGAATTACGTAAGCAGGAGCTCCTTTTCGAATTAGCCTTTCCATCTGATGTGATGTCACCAATTGAGTTTGGGGTGATCGAAAACCATACAACTGGATGAAATGTTTTTGATGGTTAGCGGAGTAAGTACCAAATGTTTGCAACCATTGGATTCCCAACACAACGTCCACTCCCCCAAGAGGTATGACAAAGATGTTAGATTCTAGATTATACTCTTGCATTTGTAATTTAACCTTGTGACATTTTCCCACAGTTTCAATCTTTTTGCCATTTGCAACCATAACCTTCATGTTAGGCATTGGAAAAACGAATAAGTTGAATATTTTAGCAAGATTAACATTAATAAAGATATGTGTACTGCTAGTGTCTATGAGAATCAAAACAATGTTGTTTTTGGTATGCCCTTTTAGCTTCAGTGTTTGTGGTTGAGATATCCTTGTAATGGCAGCTAATGAGATATTTGGTGTATCATCTTCTAGTTCTGAGGGGAAGTCATGCCGAGCTCCTATAACTTTCTCACTTGGCTCTTCATATTTTGAGATTTTTTCTTCTTCTTCGGCTTCTCAAGCATATAGTTTTTGGGGGCTGCTCCTTTGCAAACATATGTGCTTAGGATCCCATTTTTCTCCACAATATTTGCACTTTCCTTCCCTCATCCTCTGGGCTTCTAAACTAGGTTTTGATCCATCCCTTAGATGCGGCGGTGTATACCTTGAAGTTCCTGTATTCACTGATTGGGGAGGAGTCCTCTTGGAGTAGTTTTTGTTGAAGTTACCTTGAGAGAATCGTTAAACTTGTTTTTGATGATCTTGGCCTTACGTCTTGCCTCCTCCATGGTAGAAGTGTTATGTAATTCTAACTCTTCTCGAATGTGTAGTTTTAGTCCATATATTTATGATTACAGACGTTGGTTATCATTTAGTTTTGGAACTCGAGTTGCCAAGGCTTCCCATTCACTGCCTTTCTACTGCAACCTGGTGATCTTGGCAAATAAGTCTTTCTCGGTTACGCCTTGAAACCTTTTAAGAACATTTTTAAAAGTGTTCCAATTAAAGGAACATACTCGAGGTTGTCGTCTTCCACCACATGTACCAATTGCACGCATTGTAAATTTTCCTTTAATATTCAACTAGGGCTAAACAGTGCATGCAAAATATCATTTGATAACCACACATGAATATCTGTTACAGTATGCAGCGGAATATAAAACTAAGAAATAATTCACAACATCACATCACAATATTGACACTATTATTTTGGGTATGGAAACCCTCAAAAAGACCCAAGATGGGAAAACTGGTGCAACAGTCAGATATAGATTTTATAATGAAAAAATATGGAACTTTTACAATCACTGCAAATTCTCCCAAACTTGACGAATGCAGTACCTAGCAGAATCACTGGGAAAATCCCTGCTAAACCTCAACACCCCCCTGTGTGAATGTACGACCCAGTTGTACGAAGCTCAATGATCCTGCTGCTCGCTCCTCCGCTTTCTCAACTAAATCCTCTGTCTGTATCCTGTCTCTGTCAAAATACACGTGTGTGTGTGTGTTCTCTCCACCAATTGATCTCTCTTTTATATCTTTAGGTAAAGAAAAAACCCTAATTTCACTTTCACTTTAACTAGTGGTTCACTAAAGTTAATTTAGATCACTTTAATTTATTTTTCAAAGTAAACTTAGGAAAAGTAAATTAAATACAAGTGGTTTCCTAATTTAAGTCTTCTGCATGCAAGAACACATGCATGCAGGAAGACCTTCCTTGTTGCTACTAGTTTAACATTCCCTCTCAACGAGGAAGGGATTCGATAGCAACCCCAACTTATCCCTGAACTTCACAAAACTCTGTCTGCAAAGTGCCTTGGTGAAAATGTCTGCCACCTGCTCATCTGTCTGTATGTACTCCAACCGAATGGTTCCTCTCTGAACACAATTTCTCAAGAAGTGGTATCTGATGTCTATGTGTTTGCTCCAATCATGGAACACCAGATTCTTAGATAGCCTGATACCACTCTGATTGTCACAGTGAACCACTGTAGCCTCTAGCTCACACTCGAACAACCCTGCAAGTAACTTCCTCAGCCACATACCCTCACAAGCTGCCATGTACTCAGCCTCTACCGAGCTCAATGCAATTGACTTCTGCTTCCTAGTGAACCAAGAGACAACCCCTGATCCAATGCTGAAACAACAACATGAAGTACTCTTCCGGTCCTCTACACATCCTGCCCAGTCAGCATCTGTGAAACCTGCTAACTGTACACTCCCCCTGCGCTCATTAACCAATCCATACTCCACTGTACCTCTGATGTAGCGAAGTATGTGCTTCGCAGCAGTCCAATGCACTCCCCGAGGGTCCACCATGAACTGACTCAAAGAGTTGATTGCAAAGCTAATGTCTGGTCGAGTGTTGACCAGATACATAAGCGATAAGCTGACGATACAAGGTAGGATCAAATCCGTCTGATCCTGATGCATCAATCTTCTTCCAGTTGGAAACTAGAGGTATGTCCATAGGCTTGCAGTCCTCAATCCTAAATCTCTTCAAGATCTCTACAACATACTTCCCCTTTCCAATGAAGAAGCATCCATCTGTCTGCCAAACCTCCAAGCCCAAAAAGTAATGCATCAGCCCAAGGTTTTTCATCTCAAACTCTACTGCAAGGTTGGACTTGCAGTCTCCAATCAGCCTCTCATCTCCTGTCAAAAAGAGATCATCCACATATAAGACCAGTATGAGAGGCACCTCACCTGTCAAGAAGTACAGGTTGTGGTCAGCCTTACTCTATTGAAATCCCATCTCCTGTAGATAGCTGTCAATCCTCGAGTAACATGCTCGAGGTGCCTACTTGATCCTGTAAAGAGCTCAATGCAATTTGCATACATGCGTCTCCCTGTTCTCCACATCGAACCGCTCTGGCTGCTCAATATACACCTCCTCCTCTATCACTCCGTTGAAGAAGGCAGTCTTGACGTCCATCTGATGGACACGCCAACCCATCTCAGCTGCTATTGAAATAATGGTTCGAATGGAAGAATACCTGGCAACAGGGGCGAAGGTCTCCTCATAATCAATACACTCCTTCTGTGAAAACCCCTTTGCCATGAAGCGCGCCTTGTACTTCTCCACGCTTCCGTCTGCTGCATGCTTCACCTTGTAGATCCATCTGGATCCCACCGCCTTTTTCCCTTGTGGCCTCGGCACAACCTCCCATACCTGGTTTTTCATAATGTAGTCATACTCCTCAACCATAGCTTCCTGCCACACATCATGTTGTGCAGCCTCCCCGAAGCTGGAAGGTTCAGAGTTAATCAACTCTGTCATCAGTGCCATATAACTAAGCCTCTCTAGTGGTACACTCTATCTAAAAGATGTCTGTGGAGGATCTACCTTCCTGGAATCCTGCATTGAGGATCTAAATCACTTAGGCCTTGGCCTAGTGTCAACCTGCTGCTGGATATCCATCTCCTGCTGCAGCTCATCCTTCAAGTCAATGACTGAAGGATCCTGTCCACTTGACTCCCTCTGACCACTAGAACCTGTGCTCTGTGTCTGTACCTGTACCTGTACATCTGGCTCCTCCAACTTGACTCCCAACTCCTGTGCGGGTTGCTACTCTGCTGGTAAGTCCAAAGATCTCCACAAGGCCCCGTCCTCATCGAACTGGACATCCTTGCTCACAATGATCCTCCTGCGAGCAGGAATGTAAACTCTATATGCTTTCGAAATCTCGCTGTTACCATCAAGTAACCCCTTTTCTCCAAAAGGGTCCAGCTTCTTCCTATTGTCAGCATGAACATGACAATAGTAGACACTGCCAATATGCGAATGTGATTCACATCTGGCCTAGTGCCTGTGAAGACCTCCTCCGGTGTCTTCCTCCCCAAGGCTATGTGGGGATACCTGTTCTGAATGTACACTGCAGTCCTGTATGCCTCGGCCCAGAGGAATAGTGGTAATCCCTGATCAAATAGCATGGCCTTGGCTGCTCCAACCATAGTCCTGTTCTTCTGCTCTGCAACTCCATTCTGTTGTGAGGTATGGGGCACAATGTGCTCCTTCTTGATCCCCTCAGTCGAACAATACTCCATGAACTCATTGGAAGTGTACTCACCCCCATTGTCTGTCCTCAAAACCCGAATCTTCTTTCCTATTTGGTTCTCCACAAGAGTCTTGAGCTCTCGGAACTTCTCAAAGACCTCTGACTTGGCCTTTAGGAAATAGATCCAGGTTTTCCTGGAATAGTCATCAATGAAGGTTACGCTGTAACTGTAACCACTGAACGAATGGACACTCATAGGTCCGCATACATCTGAATGCACCAAGTCCAAGGGGTCCTTAGACTTGTGCTCACTTTGTGGAAAAGGCTTTCTGATGTTCTTCCCCAAAGCACAACCCTTACAGTGGTTATGCTTTTCTTCCTGTACCCATAGTTTTAAAAATCGGAATTGGACTTGGAATCGGTCGAGGGTCAACTCGGAATCGGAATCGGAATCGGTAATGAATCGGTCATAAATCGACTGATTTGAATTTAATAAATCGGTTTGCTAAAAAATACATCAAATATTTAAATTTTTAAAGAAAAACAACATTTCAAGATTATAATCCATGATTCCAAGGCATTGAAGACAAAATAACCAAAATCTGCTGATGTATATACCATATAAGAGTCAATATATCAAAATGACACAAAGTGTCATGTAATATGAAGTCTGTGACTGTACTCTGTGCAATACATAAATGATAATACATGTAACATATCTAGGATACTAGAACAAAATACATAGTCCATGAGGCCTAGGCGGCTAGGCCCTATATAGTAAAGGCTATATGGCCTGGAGAGTCCAAAAAACATGCTACATAATCAACTACATAAATGATAAAACATCATCAATGATCATCATCAAACTCAGCACCACTGCTAGAACTAGAACTAGAAAAAGAACCAGAAGGACTAGCAAATGCATCATGATCTGACTTAGTCTCGGGCTCCTCAGGATCAAAGTCATCTGCTAATGAAGTAGTAGTACTGGCTGAATGTCAACGTCGTCGACGACTATAAGTACGAGGTCCTGATCGGCTAGTGCCTGCCATGCCTAGCACTGCTCTCTTAGCATCTACACCTGTATGAATTGATGGCATCGGCAATAAAGGATCTGCATCCAACGGAACATCTAGCAAGTTCTCCAGCTCAACATCTAAGTCATCACCAAACTCTGGCGGTTGGGTCTCCACTACCCATTCTGAGTTTGGATCTATATCATCCAACACAATGGGATCTGTATCACGTCTTTTGCTCATTAATTGGTTGTGCTTGAGTCGGAGGTTGTACTGCACAAAGACTAGATCGTTTAACCGTTTTTGCTCTAAACAGTTTCTCTTCTTTGTGTGAATCCGCTCAAACAAAGACCAATTGCGCTCACACCCAGAAGAGCTGCAGGTTTGACTCAGGACCCAAATTGCAAACCTTTGCAATAGTTTAGTATGGTTACCAAATGCCTGCCACCATTGTGCTGCAAATGTGAAGAGTCAAGGTAGTTAATAACTTAATTCAACAATTTCGATTGTAAATTTGGCTAAGAATTGCAGTATTTAGTATTTACAATTTAAGAATTGTAGTTTAAAGTTTAAACTTTAAAAACATGAGTTAATCAAACAATGGAAATGTTTACCTGGTTGGTCTTCCTTTCTTGAAATCTTAGCAACATTATTGGCAATGGTACCTATGGCGGCGGTGAAAGAGTTGATCTGTCGATGTATCTCCAATTGGTCCACCTCATTTGGGACCATGTGCTCAAGGCAAGAATACAATCCATCTGCTACCTCCCTAGTCAGATCTGGATCAATATGCGCTCTATACTGATACCTTGGGTTAAGAAAATACCCAGCTGCATGTATAGGGCGATGGAGTTGATTGTTCCATCTCCTATCAATGATCTCTAAAATAGGCCCATACTTGGCCACTCTATCTTTGTATGCTGCCTTTATCTGCTCCTTTGCTTGATCCATAGCTTCATAAATGTAGCCCATGACCAATTTTTCCCCATCAACCAATCGCAACACCTTAACAAGTGGCTCAGTAATTGCCACAACCTCTGTTACTCTTTTCCAAAATGAAGAGCTTTTAATTCTTTTCTTGGTGTCTTTTCCATCTTGTTTGAGGGTCCATTGGGATGAATTCCATTCATCACTTGAAAACATTTTCTCCAAGTTCTGTGCTTGGGAAATGAGAGATTGCAACGTAAGGAAGTGAGTTGCAAATCTAGTAACTGCAGGCCTAACAAGCTCCCTGCCCTGTGTGTGTCTCCTGATCAAGCTCAATACCCAACCGTGGTTGTAGATGTATTTGGTGATGCTTTTGGCATGCTCTATAGTGTCCTTGATCCAATCCTGTTTGCATATGTCCTCAAGCATGAGGTCTATGCAATGTGCCGCACATGGAGTCTAGAATATGGTTTTATGTTTTTCCTCTAACATCTTACCAGCAAGAACATAGTTAGAGGCATTATCTGTGATGATTTGTACAACATTACTTGCCCCCACCTCCTCAACGTCATCCAAAAGACGAAATAATAGATTTGCATCTTTCACCTGATCAGATGTGTCACTTGATCTCAAAAACATGGTTCCTCGTGGGCAAGAGACAAGAAAGTTTATGAGAGTACGACCCTTCTGATCGGTCCATCCATCTGACATGATAGTGCATCCTGTTTTGACCCATGACTGTTTGAAATCCTTCAAGTATTCTTCTATTGACACTATCTCTTTTTGCAAAATAGATCCCCTCAAGTCATGCATACTAGGGCCTTTGAAGCCCTTACCAGCAGCTATAACAACATCCCACATAGGTTGGTAATAAGAAGAGCGTGCAGCATTAAAGGGGAGATCAGCATCATACCACCATCTAGCTATGTACTCATAGGCAACTTCTTTGTATTTCTTCTTCCAATAGTCATCTAAGGTGGGCTGAACATGTGTTGGAGGCATATGAGAAGCATTGACACTAGCAGAGGATGTAAAATAGCTTTGAATGCCACCCTTCTTTTTTGATTTACCCTTCTCTTGTGTAGTATCGGAGGGTGCAACATACCCAAAAGGATCCCTAAGATCGGTAGAAGGGATAGATGAAGAGCCTTCAATTGAACCTGGAGCATAGGTCCCACCCATCATTTCAGCAAGCCTCCTTTTCTTTCCTACTTCTTCCTCTATCTCTTTTTGCCTAGCCTTAGTCTCTTCAAACTTCTTAAAATATTCTTGCATATCAGCTCTAATTTGTCCAATGACATCTAGTGGAGCTTCACATGCCTTCACTTGCCCTTTGATGGCAGCAAAGTGTTGTTTAAGCCTGTAAATTCCACCACCCTTAATCAACTTCTTGCAATACTTGCAATACATAACCCCATCAACAACATCTGCATGGGCCCATGCCGGATCTTTTGCTTTTGGGGCCATTTCGGAATCAGGATAGGCTGAAAGTTGAAACAACAACGAGCATTAATTCCTAAAAAAAAACAACATTAATTCCTCAAAAAAAAGTCATAATTACTTGCTGTAATGTTTGTTTTCTTCACTTAATTTAGTATGATTTCATGATATATTTGCATTGGGTTGTGTGCCCAATTTCATATGCCATTTCTACATTGTTTTCATTGCCAATTTTAGCCTCTCAACAGAGTTTATAGCTTGCTGTAAATTCTAGTTTTAACTTCTACCTCTACTCTAAAAGCTTCTAGCATGGAAAATGGCTGTTTATTGCAATATTTAGGACCTTTGGACATGGATCTCACTGATTTCTTTCACACTATTTGAATTGAAGTTTTGTGGGCCATGTGAAAACTTCAAAATGTAAAATTGCTGAAGGATTCCTCTCTTAAGCTTCCAATAGTTGAACCTTGTAGCAAAGCATCACCTTTTGAATTGAAATGCCAAATAGAGTCTTCATTTTGAAAGAAATTGCAGTTCATTGTGATATTTTAATATTTATATTTTTTGAAGCTTGCTGTAGCCTGTACCTTTGTAAGCATGGGCATAATTTGTTTTATGTGACTTCCTTCCCTCCAAATATTTAGGATTTTATGTAGCAGGCTCTTGGATACAATTTGTGGATATTAGTAATATTTGTACCTAAGTTTGTAATACATTAAATAATAAAAACCATGAAATTGTTGGTAAAAGTTCTAACATGGAATATGGTTGTTTCTGGCTATAGTCAGGGCCTTTGAATTGAATTTTGTGGACCATATAGAAACTTTTAAATGTAAAATTGCTAAAGGGATTCCTGTCTTAAGCTTCTAACATGGAATATGGTTATTTTTGCCATTTACTCACATGTTTGCCACTGTCCACAGTGCTGCCCCAGTGCCCACTCCAAAGCTCTGCTGTTAGCAAGTTGCAACTCGGAACTCCACAGTCCACACCTCGAAAATAAAATGAGTCAAACCCTGTCCAAGTCCTTGCTCAGTTGCGCCAACCTCCACGGTTTCAAGTTTCAATTTTCAAACAAAAAAAAGGAAATGATCTCGACCGGTAGTTCTATTTTGTAGTTGTGTTGGGTAGTTAGGTTACGGAATGGGACAGGTTAGGACGTAGGTTAGGGAATAGGTTAGTAAAAATAAAAAAAATAAAAAAAACAAATTAAAAAATAAAAAAAATGTGACATTTACCAAACCGGACCGGTCAGCTTCGAACTCGGCCCGTTGGACCGGTTAGTTACCGAACCGAACCGGTTTGGTACCAAACCGGCCGGTTCGGTAACTAACCGGTCCCCGATCCGGTTTACCTGCCGGTTTGACCCAGTTTGGTTCTGAAATCGATTTGGCCGATTTTTAATACTATGCCTGTACCTGAGGAACTCCAAAGACTGCTTGTCTCAAATGCTTTAGTGCTCCATGGTGTAAGTGTGCGATCATCCTATGCCACAACTCACCCTGACTGCTGCTGCTGCTGATTAGAGCCTTTGCAGGCTCAAAGTGTAATCTGTACACTTTCCCGCTCCTTCTACCAATCCCCTGATCCAAGCTCCTATCTGATCCCTTGGACCTGATATACACTCTATGGTCACGAAACTTCACTTGATATCCCTTGTCCTCTAGAGTGGAGACTGATATAAGGTTCTTGGTCAGTCCTGGAACATATAACACATCAACAAAACTGAGGGGTTTGCCAGACTCACTCTCAAATGAAATAGTGCCAACTCCCTGCGCTTGATACCGCGCATCATCACCCAGCTCAACGTGGATCCATGTTCTACTCTCCTGCTAGTCTCTGAAGAATCTCTTCTGTCTAGTCATGTGACTAGATGCTCCACTGTCAATGTACCATATGCTGCTCCCTGTGGTGCTTGCCATGCAAGCTATCAAGCAAAACTCCTCATCGAAGTTCTTGCTGAACTCATCCACCTCTGCAGATCCAACCATTTGAGTGTTATTCTTCTTCTTCCTGTTTGGGCACTGGGAGGCAAAGTGTCCGTGCTTGTGGCAGATAAAACACTTGACCTTTGATACGTCAAGGTTCTTCTTACCATCCTTCTTCCTCTTTGCCTTCCCCTTGCTCTTCCCTGTAAGTGCTAGAGCCTCCTCATCCACAATCTGTGGGGCACTGCTGGATGAGCCTGATCCTTGACCCATGCGGGTCTCCTCCTGCACAAAGTCATCCCATAGTCTCTGCCAATCAGGGAACTTCTCCCTTGCCACAACACCTTTGACAAAGGTGTCCCGTGGCTTAGAGAATCCATTGAGGGCTGTCCAAACTAGCTCCTCATCCACTGTCTTAGAGCCAACAACTCCAAGCTCGTCCTTGATCTGTGTGAGCCTTGTGAGATAAGGCACCACTCCTTCTCCCTTGGCCATCTTGGTGCTGTGCATCCTCTCTTGCAACACCATCTTCCGGTTCTCGTTCTTGCTTTGGTACAGACTCTCCAAAGTCGTCCACATCTATGCTGCGGTCTTCTTACCAGAAATGTGAGGGACTATATGGTCCTTCACTCCATCCATGATAATCGGCATGGCTCTGGAATCAATCTTCTTCCAAGCTGCTAAATCTGCCGGATCTGTGGGTGCAATCTTCGTGGAGTCAATGTGCTCCTTTGCATCACTAACGTGCGGGATCCTTGTGATCCTTTCTTTCCATGTAGGAAAGTTTTGAGCACCCTGGAGTCTATCCTCAACTCTTAACTGCACGGCCATAGTGAAGTGTATCGGTCAAACCCTAGATCTGGATGTCTAGGTTTGTGTCTTCTTAGAGATCTGCCCCCGATCTATCACTGCTGCTGCAAATCTCTCAACTTTAGCTCACCATAGCTCTGATACCATGTGAATTTTCCTTTAATATTCAACTAGGGCTAAACAATGCATGTAAAATATCAACTGATAACCACACATGAATATCTTTTACAGTATGCAGCGGAATATAAAACTGAGAAATAACTCACAACATCACATCACAATATTGACACTATTATTTTGGGTATGGAAACCCTCGGAAAAACCCAAGATGGGAAAACTGATGCAGCAGTCAGATATAGATTTTATTATGAAAAAATATGGAACTTTTACAATCACTACAAATTCACCCAAACCTGGCGAATGCAGTACTTGGTAGAATCACTAGGCAAATCCCAGCTAAACCCCAACACCCTCTTGTGTGAGTGTACGACCCAGCTGTACGAAGCTCAATGATCCTGCTGCTCGCTCCTCTGTTTTCTCAGCCAAATCCTCTGTCTGACTTTCTCTCCCTATCTGTATCTTGTCTCTGTCGGAATACACGTGTGTGTGTGTTCACTCCACCAATTGATCTCTCTTTTATAACTTTAGGTAAAGCGAAAATCCTAATTTCACTTTCACTTTAACTATTGGTTATGCAAAAACCCTAATTTCACTTTCACTTTAACTAGTGGTTCACTAAAGTTAATTTAGATCACTTTAATTTATTTTCCAAAGTAAACTTAGGAAAAGTAAATTAAATACAACTGGTTTCCTACTTTAAGTCTTCTGCATGCAAAAACACATGCATGCAGGAAGACCTTCCTTGTTGCTACTAGTTTAACACGCATTTCCCTCTAATTGCATGGCGCCGTACTTAATCTTCTCGTTGTCGTAGGGTATGTTATGGATATCAAAGTATTCCTCGGCTTTATTGATCCATTCGATGCATTGCTTTTCATCGCCATCAAATTTGGGTAACTCTAGCTTTACCCTTATCTAGTATCTATGTGCTTGGGGAATTGATATTGACGGAATGTTAAAGAGGGAAACTTCGTGTGGTGGCATCGTGTTGGGCTGGCCTAACAATTTAGGCGTATTTGGAGGAGGTGTTTTGAAAGGGTCTAGGTTATAGCTAGGTGGGGGGGCATTGAAGTGTGTGACAATAGTCTGGCCAAGATAGTGTTGAGAGTTTCTTGCGTCTTCTTTTGTTTTGCTTGCAATGTACTGATTTCTTGGTTTAGTACTGCCTTGAGTCCTGTTAGTTCATTATTGTTTTTGTTGATGTCTGCCTTGAGTTTTGCATATCTCTTGTTGATTTTTTCGTCTAATTGGTCCAATCTGGCATTGATATCTCCCATTCGGGCGACTGCTGGGATTTTCTCCGTGCTGAACCTTGATTTATTTTTATTTGCTGTTTGAAGCCAGCCAACCACGATTTTTTATAATTAATAATAATAATAATAATATTTTTGTTTTGAAGATATATATGTGTTTTTTTCATAAAAATAATACTATATAATAATATCAATTATTATAGTAATATATTTTTATTAAGTTTTAGGCATTTGATGGTGAGTGGAAGCTAAATGCAGAATGCGATAGGAGGAGGGCTACGTCGTGGAGGTGGACGACGGCGAGGAGAAGGCAACGACGTGGAGGTGGATGTGTCCGGGTATGGGGATGAGAGCGCAGGTGGCTTGAGGACAGACGGGGAACAAGTGGGTTGGCGGCTGCGGCGAGAATCCACGGGACACAAGACACGGTGGGAGTGTCGGGGACAGGACGCGAATGGGAGGTGGTAGCGAGGGCGTAGGGGTGGAGGAGGAGTAGGACCAAGAGCCAGTGTCGTGGTCGTGGAGGCACAGGAGCGGTCGGTCTGAATCCGCAGGAGCTGGAGCAGCAGGTGGGAACGCAAATGGCGCGAGCAACATGAGGGTGGGCGGTGCAGCAGAGCCCATGAGCAGGAGTGTGGGACGCAGGGGAAGTGAGAGACGAGGAGGATGACAACCAGCGCGAGGATCCCGTCAACGATAGAAGCAGCGTTGACGATCGTGCTCTGATACGAATGCAACATGAAAACCGGAAATCCAACTCAACAAGAAGACCAAAAAATTGATTTTGTCAAAATATGTTTTTTATATATAAATTCCAAGATGATAAATTACAAAATGAATCCCGAATATATATATCTTTTTTCGGATTTATAAGGTGACTTCATGAAAAGTCACATCTCATTGTTAGTTGCGTTTAATATCTAATTTACATTATATTTTTATTATTATTGTTATTTATTATATTTTTATTTTTTATTTTTATTATAAAATTATTTTGTGTATAACATGGACTGTCTAAGTGACTAGAAATTGAAGTCTGAAATAAAATTTTACAGTCTGTAATTTGGGACAGCAGTAGTAGGACAACTGTTAGGGATTCAGAAAAAAACAAGTTTAGGGGTTTGCTTGGGTAAGGGAGACGCCTAAGAAAGGTAGAATGGGGGTGTAAGGGATGAAACCCTATGTGAAAGGAATGGAAAGAGGGGATGTAGCAGGTTTGAAATTATGGTTTTGTAGCAAGCAGCCAAAGAAGGTGACGCCCTAGTGTTTTTTTTGGGTAAAAAGGGAGGGCAAGTTTTTAGGAGAGAGGACCTTAATTTTAGGGAGGACCAAAAATTCAAAATTTTAATATATATATATATATATATATTTTATTTTTCTGGTTTTGTAATATTTTTTGGGCTTTTATTTTGGAATAAAATGCAGGCCTAAGGCTAATCCTAATCTACCATGAAAATGCACTGTTTACACATGAAAATGCATGAAAATTAGAATACAAAGATGACAAGAAAAGGGATATGAATCTTGTCTCAATCCTAGGGCATAAGGGTTCGATGGTCAACATCCCTACAAGAAGAGTTCCTCTAGACTTCCAAAATTAGGGTATCCACCACTGACCCTTGGAGTTCGTTTGGAAAGCCTACCAAATAACAAAGTAGACATCCAAGGCCCTTGACATTGAAGACTTCTTCAAGAGAACATCTTCTAACCATACAAAACCATCAAAATCTTGATAATTAAGCCCTAATCAACAAATAAAATGCACTAAGATAGCACCATTGAATAGAGATAGAGATATTCTTACCATAATTCAACAAAAATGAACAAAGAAAAACCATAGATCACTTTTGTGCATGAGTTACATCCAACCATTCTAGCATCAACATGTATGTGCAAAGGAAACCGTAATTGTCATCCACATTCCACTTCACAAGCGAAAGAAGAGACTTTCCAAGAGGTGCGCATCACATCATAAGCCCATATAACAAGAGAAAAAGAAGAACTATCATATTTGATCCTGGAAGAACAAAGGAGGATGAAGAGCAAGAACATAGTGTAAAAATGTATATTTGATAAATGTAGAAGATGATAAATGAATACAATGGTTTGGGCTTTAAATAAGCCTGTCTTGCACCTTTCCACAAAGGCATGACTATAATAATAAATTAATATTAATTATATTTAATATTAATTTATTATTATTTTATTGTTACATTGCCTTCCCCTTAAGGGAAGCTTTGTCCTCAAAGCTTATTTGACGACAATGATTACGTGAACTGTCACATCACCTTTGATGTGGATATCTGTATGGTTTGCTACTGGTAGGTTTTGTCCCTGGTTCTATTTCGATTATGTGTTCGATTTTTCTGTTTGGTGGGAGCTCCATAGGTAGCTCTTGAAACACCTTGTGATGTTTTTGAATCAGCTCTTGTATCTCTGGTTGTTTGTCCATATCTCCTTCACCTGTTAGAAGCTCCATTTCTTGACATTGAAGTATGTACGTTGGTGTGTCTTTTCGACGTAGCTTTTCCATTTGATGTGATGTAATCAGCTGTGTCGGAGGTGGCTGGAACCCGTATAAGTTGGGTGTTTTCCTGAACGCATGGAATTCAATAAAATGTTCTTGGTGATTTGTGGAGTATGTACCCAAGGTTTGTAACCATTGTATTCCTAATACTACGTCGACTCCTCCCAACGATACCGCAAAGAAATATGATTCTAAGTTATACCCTTGTATTTGTAACTTGACTTGGTGACATTTTCCTACGTTGTCAATCTTCTTGCCATCTGCTACCATAACCTTTATGTTAGGTATTGGAAAAACAAATAGGTTAAATACCTTAGCAAGGTTGACATTAATGAAGTTATGGGTGTTGCCAGAGTCGATGAGAACTGTGACGTTATTCTTTTTGATATGTCCTTTAAGCTTCAATGTTTGTGATTAGGAGATTTCGGTAATAGCGGCTAATGAGATTTGTGGGGTGTCGGCCTCAATTTCTGTGTGGTAGTCTTGTTGACTATTCGCATCGTTCTCAATTGGTTCCTTGACTTCCAACTCTGCTTCATAGGCATACAATTTCTTTTGCGAGCATTTGCTTAGGATCCCATTTGTCTCCATAGAACTTACATTTCCCTTCCTTTATTCTCTGGGCCTCTAAGCTGGGCTTCGTTCCTTCCCTAATTTGAGGCGGTGTATATCTTGGATTTCCTGTGTATGCTGATTGGAGGGGGTTCTTTTTAGAGTCGTCTTGGTCGACATTTGTATGAACGGATTTGCTTTCAATAATCTTGGCTTTACGTCGTGCTTCCTCCATGGTAGAGATGTTATGTAACTCTAGTTCATCATGGATGCGCTGTTTTAGACCGTGTATGTAGGTCTATAGTTGTTGGTCATCGGTTAACTTGGAACTCGAGTTGACAACGCTTCCCATTCATAGGTGTACTCATCGACACTGTTTATTTTGTTGTAACCTTGTGATTTTGGCAAAGAAGTCTTTTTCTTCAACGCCTTGGAATCTTTTGATGAGGTCGTTCCTGAAGCTAACCCAGTTGTGAGAACATATTCTTGCAGTATTCTTCCACCATAAGTACCAGTTGTAAGTGTTGCCTTCTAGATGCATGGAGGCATATTTAATTTTCTCGCCGTCGTGATGGATGTTGTGGATGTCTAGGTATTCCTCGACTTTGTTAATCCATGCTATGTACTGTCGTTCATCCCCGTTGTATTTGGGTAACTTGACTTTCACCCGTATTTGGCGTCCTTGTGTATATGAGGCTGAGGATGACATGTTGAACAAAGGATCTTGCTGCTCTGGTGTTCTGGGAGAGTTTGGTTGCAGGTCATTCGATACTTGTAATCTGTCCAAGATGGCAGTTAAAATTGCCTGGTTTTTCTTTTTGTCTTCCTGTAGAGTGAGGAAGCTATTCTCTATTCGTGACGTGAATTGTGTCCAATTTGATGTCAAATTGTCATTGGTTTGTTTGATTTTTGCGTGGAGTTCCTCATAGTTCTTGTTAATTTTCTAATTGATTTGATCGAACTGGGTGTTTAAGTCAGCCATTGATCTGGTGATTGCTGGAATCTTCTCGCTGCTGAACGTGGATTTATTTTTATTCACTGTATGATGCCAGCCTGCCATGATTTTTTTTAGGTAATTATAATAAAATAATGAATATTATAATATTGTTTTCTTAAATAATAATATTAATAAACGATAATATTAATAAATATTATTAATATTAAAGTTTTAATAAAAAAAAATTAAAACAACTGACCGTGGATGATGGAGGCAGCGTTAGGGAGGCAGAATGACGACGATGATGAAGAATGGAGCAGCGAAGGTGAATGGAGCATTGATGCGATGGAGAATGGAGCAGCTAGGGCGGAGGCGGAACAGAGGGTGAATGGAGCAACAACGCAGGTGGAATGGTAGGAAGCGTGGTTTGAGAGCGCGCAGAGTGGAAGAGGGAAAGACACGAGGTAGGGGGCATTGGCAAGGATAAGACGCGGGAGAGTGGATGCAACGGGTAGGGAGTGAAGTGAGAAGTGGATGCGTTGGGGAAGGAGCAACGTGTGGGAGAATGGAGGAGCAGAGGGGTAGATGGGACGTGGAAGAGCGTGGAGAGGTGGGCGCAGTGGAAGGTAAGGAGGAGGTAGGTGCAACGAAGGTGGAAGTGGTGGAGGGCAATGTGAGCATGGAAGGAACTAAGGAGGAAGTGGGTATAGGCAGAGTGGGGAGAGCAGCGGCAGCAGCGTGGAGCAACGTGGAAGTGGGTATAGGCAGAGTAGGGAGTGAAGTGAGAAGTGGATGCGTTGGGGAAGGAGCAACGTGTGGGAGAATGGAGGAGTAGAGGGGTAGATGGGACGTGGAAGAGCGTGGAGAGGTGGGCGCAGTGGAAGGTAAGGAGGAGGTAGGTGCAACGAAGGTGGAAGTGGTGGAGGGCAATGTGAGCATGGAAGGAAGTAAGGAGGAAGTGGGTATAGGCAGAGTGGGGAGAGCAGCGTCAACAACGTGGAGCAACGTGGAAGTGATGGAGTGATGCAAGGTGGTGTGCTGGTGCTGAGAGCCGAGAGGCTCTAATACCAATGGAAGAACAAAGGAGGATGAAGAGCAAGAACGTACTGTAAAAATGTATATTTGATAAATGTAGAAGATGATAAATGAATACAATGGTTTGGGCTTTAAATAAGCCTGCCTTGCACCTTTTCACAAAGGGCATGACTATAATAATAAATTAATATTACTTAGATTTAATATTAATTTAATATTATTTTATTGTTACAGATCCCTTATCTTATGATTCACAAATGAGTGAGGAAGGCTTATTTATAGCCTCACAACCTCACTTTTTGCAAATAACCAGGTTGACAAGCCACTAAAATGTCAATGTTAAAACATGACATAAAATAATCTAAAACAATCTAAAGCAAGGGTAATTTTGGGTATTTTCCCCCAAAGTTACCAAAAACTGATGAAAATAGCTAAAACTGATCAATAACTCCACTATGAAGGATGGAGTCAGCAGGGCGGAACGTCATGCTCCACCTAAACCCGAATGTGCTGTAAAACCCTCAACGTCCTCCCTCAATCAAGCTTGAAGGCCTAGTCATCATGGTGCAGGATCCCAGAGATAGGGCGTTGCGTTGAAAGGAGGCTAGGAGGGATGCTTGCGGTGACCGAAGAGGAGGCAAGTGCCTTTGAGTGGAACACTGTCACCTGTGTGGAGATCAAGCAGGGGGGTCATGTGACCGACCCCTTGGAGTCCCAGACACCAACCTTAGGGCTACAAGCTCTAAAATGAGGCACTCAACAATACCACTAAGCCATAGTACTTTTAAAGGACAAATCAAGTGGTCTATCCATAACCATACCTCAAAAGGTGCAGATAACACCCCCATCCTGGCTCTAAAGAAAAATATAACGACCCCTCCTTGGGAAGATATCTGAAAGTGAGTTGGTACTGATACATCGTTACACTAGGTACGAATGGTGATGTTGGTGTTGTTGATGCCTGGTTGTTGAAGTTGATTGAAATGCTTTGTCATTACCTTAATAAAAAACACTTATTAAGCATGGGAGGATTTTTCTACCTTATTTTAATGCTTGGATTGGGAAGTTTCATCAAAATTGTAGGGTGTTGACTAATGTCCTTGGAGAATTAACTTCAATATTTGAGGGACAAACAAGGGCTAGAGCCTAGAGGAGGGGGGAATGACCAATGTTCCAATCGTTGTTGAAACTTCCAAATTTCCAATCTTCGAAACTTTTATCTATCATTTTTTTCTTTAGCATCCACTACATCATATATATTAGTGTTTTCTCCATATTTATGTGCCATTATGTTTATCTAATGCTGTTGTTGCTTTGTATGTTTAAAATTCTAAAAAAAATGAATATATTTTGTACTTTTTAATGTTTTCCACGATTTGCCGATTTTTGTCAATTTTTTCACCGATGTCGAGAAGTTCTATTCAGGACCCTTGCCGATTTTTTGTCAATGTCGATATCTTCAACTCTGATCCAAATGTGCTTAATAATCATCAAACACAACAATAAAGTCATAGCATATGTGTAAATAGGATCTCTCTGGTGTAATAAAATTAACTGTTATCAAAACTTAGGGAAATGTTCACCTAATATTACAATAATACCAAGATACAAGTTACAAACACACTTTATCTGATAACTCAATGAAAATAAGTTTACCCATCTAAGTCTAACATTAGTGAAACCCTTAAATCCCTTTTACATGTGTTAATGTTAAGTGAGGGTACATGAAGTGAAGTACGTACAGAAATAAGAAAGGGTCTTTGTGAAATAACCATCCTAGTAACATGAATGTGTTGGTCTATCCTTAACTTTAAAGAGTTAGGATTGTTTGATGTTTCTTCCACATGTGTGCATAAGGAAGTGTTGTCATGGGTCATCCATCCTCGCCCCTTCATATTGCGATCCCTTTTACTTTCATTTTTCCTTTGACATTTCATCATTTATTTCCATTTCATTTATCCCTTTCATTGGCTTAGTCTCTTTTTCTTTAGATATGGCTTAGACAACCTGGGACAAGGGAACCTTTCTGTAATGTCCTCGTCCGATTAGGCAACAAAACACCCGCTAACCTACTTAATCCCCATAGGTTCGAGCGGGCACTACATAAGAGGGGATTGACTGAGGACATTTGGTACTTAGAACAACTCAGGACACACATTCAGTACTAAAGTCAGCAGTAGGCTAGAAAGAATCGCATGCATGCAAAAGTAAATGCACAAACCCTAAAAGTAACATGCGAACCCTAAAAGCGCATAAGGATCTATTTAAGAAGAAGGAGGGAGCCTAAAGAGATACCTATGTTTATTATTGATTGATTTGGATATTTGAGTAGCAGCACAGCGTGCAGCTACGGCAGTTGGGGTTGAGGACGGAGTCTTCAACTAACAAGGGTTCGGCAGTGCAATATCTGCCTTAGTCTCCTTCAGGATAAACCATCCAGGTTTGTCATCGCATCTATTGCATTCATCATTATTCAGTGTTCCAGTGTATGCCAGAAGATTATTTGCAAGTTCATCCGTACAGCTAGGGGCATTTAGCTAGAAAACCCAAGTCATTCACTAGGACTCCGGATCACCATATTTCTTCTGCATGTGGCCTGTATCCTCATTGACAGGATCACTCTACTGCCTTGAGTGATTATTAGCCACCGGATTGCTCACCTGGAGCAGCAGAATACAGAGGTGTGGGGGCTTGAGCATCAGTCAGGTAGATCAATTCGCTAGGGTATCTGGAGTGGTCCAAACTCCTGCATGCTCTAGTCATCCTCTTTGGCACGGGAACACCTACACTCCGACCAACTTTCAGCTGAAATTGACCATCCTTTCATAAAAAACGTCATCCTTAGCTGATTCAGACTGCTCGGGGTATTACGGAGGAAAAAGAGGTTATTTCTTCATCAGTTTAGTTTATCTTGCATGCATATTCTCTCTAGAGCTTTATCAGTCGGCTTATCAGTGGCAAGTGTTCATTCTATCCTGCAAACCCTAACCCTAAATTCAGCTATAATATAGGGTAATTTTGCATGGTAGTTTTGCATGCCTGGCTATTTCGAAATTTTGCATAGAATTAGAAAATATTAGTATTTGGGATATTACACTTTCTTTTGCGATGGGGAGTATGTCCTATGATATGTTCCATTTGCATTTTTGCATTTAATTTATCAATAAATCCCTCTTTTTTTGGAGAGTACAAAACTCTTTTATCTTTATTTGAGGCATTCATACATTGGAATAGTAATGAGACCATGTATTATTACTAAAGATGGATCATTCACAAAGGGGAAATATGAAGGGGGTGGGTGAATCACTGAATTGGCTAGCGAGATGAAAAATGGCTAGGCAAAATATGATGAGATGGATGAAAATAACTTGACTTAGTTAACCAAGGTACAATTTAACATTGTACTAACACACTTATCAAGCTAGAAGAATCGCACTAAGGTTAGACTAAGAGACACACAGCAATTTAAGTATATGAGTCATCATAAAGCATCTATGTATCTCATGCTAACATATCGTCATATTAGAGAACATGTTAAGAGTAAATGAAGGTTAGAAAATATGACAACACTAGAGGATCAGGCACTGTCTTTGACTAGGCATATCATAGCACATGGACCATCTGACAAGGCTGGAGAATCTTAGACACATGATCAATGGTGAAACCATAATTCTCACATCAAAACCTTTGATCAAGGTCACCCTTGTTGAAAAGGGGGTAACATTTGGCTTCGATTGTGGGACATGTACTCTATGTGAGAGTGCATGAGAACTCTAGAATCTCAACTTGCCCCCTGATCAAATCTTATCGATGGGTCAGGACACAAGTGCCTTGCGCCTTTCTACATAAATCAAAGCATAAAGGAACCAATAGATCATTTTATTCCATGAAATAAAATAAAGTGCACGAAATGAAATAACATCATATAACATGAAATGCAAGTCAATTAAATGCATAAAGCAGTATGTAAATCAGAATGCAATGCATGTGTAACATCAATATGAGTAAAGAAGTATGCCAATCGTATGTAGATTCAATCAATCAAATTAAATTCATTCCTACCCTACAGAGGATGCCATATGGTATCAAGTACCTTTCGTGATAGTACACCTTTAGGGATTGCCCATTAACGGGAAAGGGCAATCTCTTTCCATCCAAGCGACTAAGGTAGAACCAATTGGTACCAGTGAGATCATAAATTCTATAGGGCCCTAACCATAAACTCTCGAACTTATCATGCTTCCTAGGTTTGTCATTGCTTTTGTTCCATACAAGCACTAGGTCACCCTTTTACAAGTTCTTGTTACAAGCCTCCTATCGAACACAACTTTGACTCTTTCTTGACACTTTGCAAAATGGTCGAAAGCTTTCTTTCTAGTTTCATCTAGCTCAATTAATTGATTTATAATTTTATCCTTTCTTGCAGAGTGTTACTGTGCAAATTAGCACCCTTCCGAAAGGGCAGTGCTATGGGTGGCAACCAATTAGGAGATGCACCCATTGTTACTACAATGCACTCTCCTCTCTCTTTAGGCCTTGCTCCTTCAACCATGTGACGCTTTCCAAATGAATGCATAAGTAGCTCTGTAAGATACAACAACGAGAAACAACTCTACTTCTAAAAAAACTCTCCTATCAGATTTAGTCAACTAGTGCCTTATGGAGTCAATAAGCTATTATATGAACACTCAATGACCAAACACAAGACTAGGAGGTTAGGAGCAATATGATTTGGTACTGTCTTGTCACTAAGATATATCAATGAACTGTAGTATGAAACCAACACCAATAACTTGTATGGAAACTTCAATCAAACCCTTGCAAAAGTCACAAATAGATACCTCTTACCTCTCACCAATCAAAGACAAGTTTGTAGCCTCTTATAATAACTTAGGTTGGTAACATCCACTGCAATATATGGCTGTTCAAAGTTAAAACAACTTCAGATCTCTACCAGCTGGTACCCAACCATGCTTGGAAATGGTGTAAGAACCTCTTCCAGCTCCGCTAGGGCTTAATCTCAGTCAAATGGCTGCCTGCAAAACATTATAACAGACCTGCGCTAGGGCTGACGTCACACAATTTCAGGGCAAAAATCAAGCTGAGGATGCAAATTTTTTATGGATTTTTCAAGAATTAAACAACCCAGAAATGAATAAACAGCCGTACTATTTTGGATTTTTGCAAGTAAATTCTATACAACTTCAAAGTACAAAAACAAAATAATTTTTTTTTTGTAATTTTTTCAAAATATTTTATTTTTAGGGTTCATATATATATATATATATAGATCTGTTTTTTTGTTTTTTTTCAAATATAATATGCAGAATTTTGCAATTTTGAAAAAGAGAAGATGAGGGAAATATAGCTAGGTCTTATTCCTTAGGTCAATGAGAAAAATAAGGGTTAGCATTTCTCCCAAGAATTGACAATTTAATGCTTGAATGAATCAGGCCAAGGCCAACAAAGCTTAGTTGATGTTAGCACTTGACCTAATTAGGACAAACAAGATACCAAGGTCCAAAATGAGAGGGATTCTTCAAGAGGAATGCCTCACCAACAAGGCTAACTTGATATGAATGAAACCTTAAAATACTCTCACCTTGGATACCAAAGCAATGCAAGACAAGAGCTTCAAGATCTTACCACTTTTAACAAAGAAAAGAGAAGAGAACCAAACCCTAGAATCCTTCCTTGAATTAGCTTTGAAAGATAGTAAAGAAGCCTCACACACAGATTTGATCCTTGAAAACCTTGGAAAAGCCGAGAGAGGTGTGCACCACTTAAGAACACATATACCACAAGAGAAATAAAATTTCTGGCATATTTTTTACCATGATCTTGGTTACAAATGAGTAGAGGGTGCTATATTTATAAGGAAAAAGTCTAACTTTTCCCTCTTGTAGTCTGACCTACCTAATTTGAGTTTAAAATTACTTTTTAGGGTTTGTCACCCACAATTCGAGGACTAAACCTCATAAAAGAATTAAATAATGATAATCTTATATGATAGGCTCAACAAGAAGAAAAGCTGAGCTTAGGAGGAGGGAGTCATGCCCCATCTAACCCCAACAAGTGTCTTTTTTCGTCAATGCCCTCCTTTGGTTGGTACGACCTTCAAAAGATGCTTTTAGCATTGGACGATTTGCATTTTTTACTAGGGTGACCAAAGGAAAGGAGGTAATACAATAAATTGAGATACAAGTGGGTATGAATGAGTTGTGCTAGAGTGAGTGTGACAACTGTTACAAGTGTAATCACCTTTTTAAAGCATGAAATCATGAGTATGGCTAGGGGTTCCTAAGCCATGTGTCCTTATGGAGTCACCCCAAAATGCACCAGTACCTACCCAGGGCATAAATGCTCGACATGATGAGGAGTTAGCAGGGCCACAAGACCAGTACAACTTGAAATGAGGACCAAAAGGACCTTCCATGATCGACCAAGGGGTCTGGAGTACTGATAGACCAACACTTTTACATAAAGGAACCACAACTTGGCCTTTTACAATGGCAAAATGACCCCCTTCCTTGGCACATCTAGTTGGGTGCATTGTAGAGAATCTAGGGTGTAACAACTGGCTCCAACTGCGAAACATGTGTTGTTCCTAGGAGTGCATGAGAACTTTCTGAATCTTTTGCTACTTGTAGACCCACACACTTCAAACAACAAAAATGTCAAATGCATTGGAGGCAGATACATCCCTCTTGCCTTATTCAAGTCAAAATATGAAATTCTTAAGAACAACACATACAATGCTAAGGTAAAGCAAATGACACACAAAATGATTCTGCAAGAGATCATTCATCGTACCTACCTATTCTAAACATAATAACGTAGGTGATTCAAGTAAAGTCATACCACCAATGAATCCACCTTGGGATATCATTGATGCCAGGGCTTCTTCCCTTGTCTTTGGCAATAGTCCAAGAAAAAATCATGTCAATGATAAGTTGAGTTGATGTGTCTAAGGGTTGTGTTGTAGTGAACTCTTAGTATAGGAAGCTTTCGGGTAGATCCCCGTGGTCGGCTGTCAATAGTCAGGAAGAACTACAATTGAGCATTGCCTTCTTTTGAGATCCAAAAATTCCCTATGGTATCATAATAAAATGGTTAACGGTTGGAGGGGTAGGTAATGCTTGTAGGGGCTATGGACTCTTGACTAGCAGCAGGGCTATGCCTTATACATATACATATGCTTTACTATTGCAACTCCGTCGGGGCTATGGATGCCTGTTGGCAATGGAGCTAAGGCAGTGTCATCACTATTATCTGAAAAGTATAAAACAAGGGCTTGTACCCTTCAATAGGTTAATCCCGTGCAAAAGAAAAAGTGAAACGAAAAGAAAAAGTTATATAAATAGATATGAAAGGAAAGTTACCTCATAACACACCCTTTCTGTGATAACACATTCTATTGTTGTTCGGTTGATTGGTGTAGACCAGAAAGGATCCTTGGAACCTCTTACCTTGAGTCAAATAGTCGATCAAAGCCAATTCACTTTCAAAGGATTGCGAGTTATCCATATCCACCCCAAAGAAGAACTAGTCCTTTGACAAATACATTGATCTATTTTTGCATGGCATTGGTGTGTTATTCGATCATTAATCGAAAGAACCTGTTTGAAAATACTTATGGTGTATATCATCATGTTTTCATGACTATGCTATATGATGACTCACACTTAAACGATTAAATGCATTATATCTATTATGTACATTGATTTTGCAGATGTACACTACTACTATTAGTGGTCCACCTTGGACACTCTTTCACTACAATACAACATCATTATAGTGTTTCAAAGACATCTTCATGCCTTCTTCACATTTATTGGATTTGGTGGTTGTTGGTCACTTTTTTATGTTTGGACAGTCCCATTACTAAGGGACTATTGTACTATTTTCTATTGTTTATGGGATCTGTGCATTTTGAGCACATATTTGTATATCCTTTTGGCCAACTATTGAGATATATGTCGATCACTACTTCCACAGATCAATCATTGTTGCAGGGTGGTGGACCCATTACATAGTGTTATGCAGTTAAATTTTCATGATCTTGTACAACTTTCATGCAGACATTGTTTTCCAAGTCTATTGATGGATTTGGATACCCATTTGGCTATTCTATTAGCCTATTGAGTCAGATTACAGAGTACTTCTCCAGATTAGTAAGTTTGACCAAGTTTGACTTTTTTTAGCAGTTTGACTTGGTGAACCAAGCATAGCAGCATGCTAGAGACAGGTGCTAGCATTAGTGAGCAGTGTTCTTGACTTCGGGAGTCATTGTGATCCTCTTCCCCTTGGTTTCATGTCATTTTTGGATAATTAGATTTTAATTAAAACTTTTCTTAAGTTTTAATTTAAAAAGCCTAACTTTGATTTCCATTAGTTGGATCAGAGCTACAAAGGCATTGTTGGGGTGATATAAACATAGTTATGGGCACATATGGTCTTCATAAGATGTTTGGACTCATCACAAACAATTTTCCCTTTCATTTCTGTAATATCCCAACTGATATTCTATTATGTTTTGATAGTATGTTTGCGGGTTCGGTGCTCCAGTTGTGCTAGAAAGATAATAAAAATTTGCATGCAAAATAGTGCCGTGCCAAAAAGGCCCTAAAATATAGCTAATCTGGAGAAATAATAGGAAATAAACTTTCAGTGAGAGAAGGTACACTTACCAATAATAATAGTGTTGATAGTCCTTCAGTATATAGGAGGCATGCAAGCCATGCAAGAATGATAAAGAGGAGATAGTGCTGCCCTCCAGGAGTTGACGCCCAAGTTGAGGAAACGCCCCACTCTAGTGATATCCTTAACGTTTTTTAGGAAATAGGTGTCCAATGTTACTGAGACCTTCCAGGAATAGTAGTACAAGTTCCTCGGAGAGATGGGGCGGAGCATGCAGAGGTTTTGACTCCTTCAGGAGACCTAGCGAATTGATATGCTTTGGATAGGTGACGTCTTCCTTCTTCACGATTCTGCTGATAATTTCTCCGGAAGTGTACAGACTGGACTGATATTCACTCAGTATAGATGTGTGATCCCGCACAGAAGAATAATGATGACATGCAGAAAAACTTTGAGATTCTGAACCCCCAACGAATTGTTCAAAGGATTTCCAGCTTTTCCCCAGCAGCAAAATGTGAACCTGCAAGAAAATCTCTCTTTGTTTGCTGGATTGTTGAACAAGAATGAATATGATGAATAACTGATTACAGATTTAGATAATCTATCCGGAAGTGATTAGGGCAATAGATTTCACTGCCAAAAACACTTGCTAGCTGAAGACCTTCGTCTCCAACCCCAACTTGTTGTCGGGGCGCATGTTGCTGCTGCTCTAGAAACCAAACTCAATAATAATAATCATTGATGATATTTTTGGTTCAACTACCCTTCTTATATAGCTTTAGCATGTTCTTTTAGAGTTTGCATGTCACTTCTAAGGTTTGCAGTTTAATTTTTGCGTGCATGCAATTCTAATTGGTCGTTGACTTTAAGCCTGAAGAAACAAGGCTTTTCTTAACTATAATGATGACTTAATAATACTGAATGAATGCTCTACTCTGCTCCTGGTATTACCTGTCCTCAGTCAATTCCCTTTTTCCATAATACCCACTCGAACTTATGGGAATTAAATAGGTTAGTGGGTGCTTCTGATGCTTACATGGAAGACGTCATTACAGTTCTCCCCGCTTGAAATTGCTTGTCCTTAAGCAGCTGTAAACTAGGATGCTGCAATACGTGTTCTCCCTCCCATGTGGCGTCTTCAATAGGTAACTCTTTCCATTTTACCAAGGTAACTCTTTCCATTTTACCAAGTATTCCCGAATTACCCTGTTTCTGAGTTTCCTTTCTCGAACCTGTATAATTCTTTCTAGAATCAACACTAAAAGTGCTTCATCATGTAAGGGAGGAAATTCTGTGGATGGAGCAATGTGTTTCCCTACTGTTTTCTAGAGATTCGATACATGAAATACATTATGAATTTTACTTTCCTCTGGAAGCTCTAGTTCATAAGCCACCTCTCCAACCTTTCTAACTACTCTGTAAGGACCATAGAAGCGGGGATTTAGCTTCTCCACCCCTTTTTTCTTGAGTGAAGATTGTTTGTAAGGTTGTAGCCGTAAATATACCAAGTCTCATACCTCAAAACTACGCTCGACTCTGTGTCTGTCCGTGTATAATTTCTGCTGGTTTTGAGCTGCCTGTAGATTCTCTTTTAGCACTTTGAGAATATCTTGACTGTCCTGTACCCAATATTTTTCCTTAGGTGCTCTTGTATCTCCGAAGATTAAATCTGCAAAGTTTAGTGTCTCATAGCCATATAAAGCTTTGAAAGGAGTCATCCTAATAGATATATGGTGAGTGGTATTATAGTAGTATTCCCCTAGGTGTAGCCATTTAATCCATGTCCTCTGTGTTGGAATAATCAAAACCCATCCCAAGACTTAGGATAAAATAATTAATCTTTTTGATTAATTCCTAGGTCCTACACTAGCTAGTTTGCACCCAATTCTATTTTTGAGGTCAAACTTGCCAAAAATGCTTCATGGAGAGAGTTGGAAAGATCCTGGATAAGATTCTGCCAACCCACACACTGCCCATAATAGAATCTACGCATTACTTCCTTATCCAGAGTTTCCAGCTTTTTCTGCAGTTTTAAGGCAAAATCTAAAGCTAGTTTTAAGGTAGACTGCCTTGTTTTTTGCACCAACTCACCTCCCTTCTTTTCCTCATCTAGAAGCATGATAAAGTCAACTTTCCATCACTTATGAGTTGTACACACTCATTCAACAAATTCGTGAGCATCTTGACTGATTTTTAAAGTGCTTTATGCACCTATGAGGGATTTTGACTAGTTTAGTAAGCCTGCTTTCGTACTAATTCGAATAGCAACTTAATGCTTTCGAATCCTTGGAGTATCTACTGAATGAGAAACCTACATCTATTTAATGATGGCTGGTGTAAATTAATAACATCAATTGTTTGTGGATTATCACATATTCAGTCTTCTTCTTGAGTGTTTCTTGCATATTTTCAAGCAATTTTGTGAGTTCAATTGTTCTAAGCTTGGGCTAAATTTCCACATGGTATTAGAGCCTTAGTAGCTCGATTGTTCTCCTCTTCAATTTGTTTTTGCAGGGTCAACATCATTCACTGGGAGCACACACTGTCTGGTCAAGGGTGCAGTTGCTGAAGAATGGATCAATCTCAACCAATCATGTTGAATCCTTTCAATTACTTCGAATGGAAGGCAAGGATGGAGATTCTGACGAGGAGTAAAGGCCTCTTCAAAGTAACCATGGCAACTGAAGCTGAGCCTAATGCAGCAGCAGGGAAGATCAAATGGCATAATAGGAGAGATGAGGCGTATGGTCTCTTATGTATCGGCATTTCCAGATACCTTCTTTTTCATCTTGATGGTCTTACATCACCGAATGAAGTATGGGAGAAACTTCAAGTTTTGTTTGGGAAGACAGAGAAGATGAGAGGTTACCAACTAGAGAATGAGTTGTGTTATCGCCAACCTTGTAGTTGCCTATGTGAGATGGATCCAAGATGGAAGGTAGAGGGACAAGCAACTAAGGAGGTGGAACCAAGATTGCCTCGACTCCCAAATGGATGCTTGTCACGTCAATTGAGGAAGTCTTCACTTTATGTTATCTTAGGCTAAGACAACAATGGGGGAGACCCGGATCTACTCTTGATAGGAGAGATCAAACCTAGACACCAGATCAGATCAAATGGACTTGAGGTATGTAAGGTGTAAGGTGATGGAAACCCTAGATCTATGGAGGACATCACCAGGTGAACCAAGGCTTTGGATCAGGGTTTATGAGATATGAGATTTGATCCAAGCTAGGACACAGATGACTTATGGGGTAAATACTAGATCTGGGGTTAAGGTACTAGCAAGAGGTGAAGATATCCACTGCCTTGGAAAACTTGACTAAGGCAGAACAGGTGAGAACGGGATTGGGGCTACCTAGTACCAAGGGGTAGACTCGAATGAAGGTATGATAGTATCAAAATTCTCGAGTCAGCAAGAGAAGATCAAAACGCAAGGGAAAAAGGCAAAAGAAGGGTAGCGCTAGGGTTGGAGATCAGTGCCTTTCAGATCTAGGGCAATGGAGTCAGTTTCTGCCCAGCGTTGAAGGAGACCCACTTGGGTATAGACTCGATCTACAAGCCCAGAAAGTGTTTTTGCCAGAAAAATCAAATCACAGGAAAAAATGGCAGCATGGAGGATAGTGCTAGGGTTTGAGAATCAGTTTTTCAGATCTAGGGCAACAAAGTCACTTCTAGCTTAGCGTTGGGGAAGACCCACATGGGGCATGACCTGATCTACAAAACCCAGAAATGGTTTGCCAAGAACTCAAGCGGATTGAGCCATAATATTTTTTCGTTTTTTTATTTAGGGTTTTTAAGGTAAAAATGGAAATGCAGATGCCAATGGATTGAGATCTGGAAGAGAAGCACTAACCTATAGATCTTACCTGGAAAACCTTGTAGATGCCTTGATAATGATGATCCTTGCTATCTTGATCAATTTGAGAAGATTTGAGTGAGTTCTAAGTCCAACGTTTTTCCCCAAGAAGCCAATGCACCCTCTCTCCTGCACAACAAACGTCAATCATATCAGATTTGCTGCATCATGAGAAAAAAACAAATGCTACAAAAAAATAGCAAGATGAAATCATAGATCGCATTGATGCTAATGAAAACCCCCTAATACAAAACGCATCCAAGCCAAGCGAGTTGAGGAAACCCTGCAAAAACGCCCAAGTTGACGTCGCCCTCCTGTAGACAAGACAATGTTTCCCGAAAAAATATATAGATCTCACAACAAATACCCAAATGCTAGGAAGCAAAAGATTTTCCAATCACTATCGAAGAACACCAGATGTAAAGGAGATCCAAAAATATCCACAAGAAAAGCTTTTCTATTATCCAGATTGAAGAACCAAAGACCCTTTACGAATGAGAAGCTCTGTCCTTTAAATAGGAATGAGAGAACCAAAATCCTAACCATTTTTCAAATGGGTGGCTAATATTAAAAGATACAAATTTTTCTAATCAACGGTTGAGATGAGCTCAACATACAATACATGGATCAATCCAATAATATAATATAAAAGTGGACTAAATTACCCTAGGAGAGGGGATCCCACTCAACAAAAAATAAATGAAGCACATGGTGGGTCCAGGGAGTGTTAACTAACTCCCCTAAGGTGCCTCCATGGCACAATAAAAACAATATAATTTTTAAACTGTGAAATTGTGCCTGCTTGAGGAAATCGTGAGCCTCCAAAAGCTCCAGAAAATAGTAAAATATGCCCCAAAAAATAGATGTGGGCCCATCCAAGTGCTGCAATTGTTGGAGGAGTGGAAGACATCACCCTCATCATCAGAACTCATCCCATGCCAATTCCTTGCCTCAGTAGCCCAAATCGAATTCTTCAGTAGCCATTTTAATTATTTTTTATTTGCCTCGGGAAATGTGAAGTGCCAAAAATTGCCTCCTAGGGTACCTGCATTATCCAATTGAGCCCACTAGGCTCTCTAGGAGGGGGGTAATATGGTACAAACGAGTGGCTGGACCCCCCATGCCCCATACAGCGCCCTAGGAGATCCAAGAAACATATCTCCCTGCTCAGATAGGCCATCAGGTATGGCAAAATTGCATCAGAAGGGTACACTGAGCCAAGTCATCTCTGCAAGTGCCCGGAATTGAAAACAAGCTGTCTCATTGGACTCAGAGAGTCCAAATCCATCTAAGGTGTATACTCATACCCCCTCTAGGTCTCTGCATGATCATCTACAATATCCAATATACCCAGATAGACAAAATAATAATCTGTAAATGACCATATAACCAGTAATATAACCCAGGCTAACATCTATCTGCTGCAAGTGTTCATAGGTCAAGACATGCTCTACAAATCATTCAAATAACACTTATAACAAGTAGCAATCTTTTCACTGGCGATCTATCAACCAAATAAAGGATTTCATTTATTAACTATAACTCAGACCAAACTTTCAAAACCATACTGACTTCATAGTTGTAATCAATTTGCTAGTGAAGGGTGAGGGCTAAAATTTTTAAGGCTAGGCCAAAGGGTGACTACCAACTTGACATTGTGACACTTCGGATATGGAAAGGGGATACTCTCTCTAGCATATGACAGACAAGCAACAACACAGGGGATGGCAGTGTCTCACAAATGGGTGAGTTACTTCAGAGTTGCTTATTCACCTTGACAAATGCTCACAATTCAACTCAATACAAGTAAGGCCAACAATCCTTAGATATAACTTTAGGAACCATTGCTTTTTTGCAATGTTCCCCCAAGTTTCTGGGACGTGGGGACGCGGGAGCGAGGAAACGCACATTCGAGACGCGTGGAGACCACCCCCAAATTTTAGGGAAATTCGGGGGGATGTCTCTAAAATTATAAAATTAAAATAAAATATCAAAAATAATAATTCATTTGATGTATATTCATGATTGTGCAATGTAAATACTAAATATATTGATTTATTTTTTAAGTAGTACCAAGTAGGGATTGTAAAAAGTGAAAATAATGGGAAAACATACAAAAAAATATTCTCAGGGGCATGGGGAGTAGGAAACGTTTCGCCAAGACTCCCCAAGTCTCCGGGACGCAGGAAACGTGGGAAACGCGTCCTCAACCCTGCGGGACGCGTCCCCGTGGAACACTGCTTTTTTGGGCCTTTGGTTTTCCATAGCCTTGGTCCATGTTTTTATTACACGGATTTTTATTATTTCAGGCTTTATGCATTCATGTATGTTGAAAAACACTACTTTTCATGAATGTTTCAAGATATTCTTTTCATTGTACTTCAAAGCCAAATTCATTAGGCTAGCCTTGCATTCACGTATGTTTAAAAACACTACTTTTCATGAATGGGATTTTTCATAAGATATTCATTTTATTTCCAAATACATTGCATTGATGGCAACACTACTTGTTTTAGGTTAGCTAACACAACCTAGGCAACTCAGAGCCGAGACACAAATAACAGGGAGGCTTGTCCAACTAAAGCTCTAGTGGGGAAAGGTTCTCTATGCCACAAGTCAAGTAGTAGGTTGGGTTAGAAACATAGCTGGAAGGTAATGGATGGATGGAGATAGTGAATGATGAAACCAACACTAGCAAGCCAAAGCATGGTGGGAATGACTACCTCTATTCTCCTTAAGGAGGGTTAAACCAATGAGTATAGATCAAGAACTTCCAGGTCTGAGTAGGGACATCAATACATAATATAAATACATCCAAGTCCATATATCCATATGACCGCCAGATCATGACACTAAATGCTAATACATGTCACAAGAATGAGTATAAGAGCAATGATAACCATAACACAAGATAATATAAGCTGAGTGTAAATAATCCATCTGAAACAACATCTGTCCAATGAGAAAACACTGATGCAAATCTAGGCACCACCAACTGCTTTGCAAATGGCTAAATGACTACATCGGTCCTCAAATCTGAGTGTCCTGAGACTTAGTCATGGTATGGGAGAGTACTATAGTCCATCAATCAAATAATGATCCATCATAAATGCTCATCTCAGCATCTCATATGTAGGGGAGCTGGCTGAAAAATGTACTGGAATCTGAAAAATAGAATATGGTAGCCCGATTACTATATATGTGATAACAAGTTGATAGCACTGAGTCCAAGCAGCTTCAAATCCTTACGAGTCTACTTCTCAAAATTCAAATCACTTGTTTTGCAGTTAAAACAGTGTGGCGTTGACAAAGAAGATGAACAACTAATCTTGGCCATCCTTTCGAAGCTTGGCCCTGATTACTTAGTATTTGTTTTGACCTTCCATGCCTCCAAGTTGACAGCTCGAAGTTGGAAGATTCCTTCACTGGTAGATTTCATGGAATCCTTGACTCAAGAGCAAGAAAAATTGGTCTTGATGGGAACCATCAAACCTTCCAAAGATCAAGCTTTGGTTGCTGGAGATTCCAAGGTTAATTCCAAAGATAAGAAGAAGGCTAAGAAGCCTCCAGATCAAAAAGGAGACAAGGCCAAGTCTCAAGAGGAATCTTGAAATTCCAAGAAGAAGAAAGGTAAAGGTGAAGGTAGCAAGTGCGCATACTATGGTAAAGGCTTTCATCTTGAGAGCCCTTGCATGAAGAAGTAGATAGATATGCTGACTCAACTCCTGGAGAAGAAGAACATCTCCCTCCTCGGTGGCGCAAGCAAGAAGGAAGGAGGATCCAGTTTCAAAGATCAAGAGAGAGTAGATGCCCTAGTTGCAAGCACTGTAAGGTCTCCTTCCTTTATCATCAATTCTGGAGCTTCTAGGCACATGGTTTCAACAAAGGAAGTCTTGTCATCTCTTGATGATTCAAAGGGTTCTAAGATTTTGCTGGAAGATAACTCAAAACTAAAAGTAAGGGTAAAGGTAGCATTGATTTTGACCATGGTTCCTTCAATAATGTTTTGTATGTCCCAGGTCTTGCTGCTAATCTCTTGTTAGTCTACTGGATGACCCACACTAGGTCTCCTAAGAAGGTTGTTTTCTCTCCCAATGAAGTTGAAATCTCTGATATTGCGAATGGTAGAGTCATTGCTAAAGATTCTGTGGATCATAGTTCTAAAGTCTACAGGTTCTCACACTTCATGCCTTTCTCTAATCCCTCTGCTCTCCTCACCCATGAAGCAAGCAAACTTTGGCATGAGAGGTTTGGTCATCTAAACTATATATACCTTTCAGATTTGTGTGAAAAAGATATGGTTTTAGGATTGCCAAAAATAAAGTTTTCCAAAGGAGTCTGCCAGGGTTACATTCTAGGAAAACATCCAGAGCATAAGTATGAGAGAGTTAGGCATTAGCGAACCTCAGCACCTCTTGAGCTCATCCACAGTGACATTGCTGGTCCCTTCCCTCATATGTCCATGAGTAAGGCAAGTATGTCCTTACCTTCATAGATGAATTTTCTTGGTACTGTTGGGTTTACTTCCTTAAACTCAAGTCTGAAGTTTTTGACCACTTCAAGGTTTTCAAGGCCTTGGTTGAGAACCAGTTTGGAAGGAAACTCAAAATCCTCAAATTTGATAATGGTGGTGAATATGTCAAGTCTGAGTTCATTAATTATTGTGAAGATGCAGGTATCTAGATGCAACACTCTATTCCCTACACACCTCAGCAGAATTGTGTGGTTGAGAGGAAGAATAGAAGCCTCAAGGAGATGGCTACTGGTATGTTGGAGTCTAAGACTTTGCCACCAAAGTTTTGGGCTGAAGTAATAAACTGTGCATCCTACATCCAGAATAGGGTGCCTCACAAGCAACTTGATAGACTTACTCCTTTCGAAGCTTGGAGTGGGCACAAACCAGATGTATCTCATTTCAAGATTTTTGGCTCAAGAGCATGGGATAGAATTCCATTAGTCAAAAGGAGGGCTTTGGAACCCCAAAGCCAAGAGTGCCTATTTGTTGGGTATTCTGAAGATTCCAAAGGGTACGAGCTGATCAACATGAGCACTCAAAAAGCCTTCATTGACAGGAGAGTTCGGTTGGAAGAAGAACCTATGGTAGCAGCAGAAATTGGAGACTCCTCCTAACCTCCTCCACCTTTGGTTGCAAGTGAAGGAACTAATGAACTTTCTGATTCTGATATGTCTGATAATGATGATTTAATTGCAGATCCAAACATCCCCACAAGGTCAAAGTGGGCAGCAAAGACCATCCAAGCATCTGGGGAACTAGCGTGGAATCCTAGAGATTCTAGGAGGACTAGATCTCAATTCAAGAGTGCCCTTTTTGTGAAGGACCCTTTCCTTGCTGATACGTGTTTTCTAATGATTGAATTTGAACCACAGACATATGAAGATGAATGTGAAGACCCAAGATGAAAAACAACCATGAAGGAGGAATTTCATTCGCTCATAAAGCATGACACATGGGATCTAGCCATTCTTCCCCTAGGAAGAAAGCTAGTCACGTGTAAGTGGGTTTGCAAAACTAAGTTTGTTGTTGATGGTTCTCCTCTAAAGTATAAGGCAAGGTTAGTGGCCAAGGGTTTCTCCCAAGTCCAAGGCATTGACTACAATGAGACCTTTGCACCAGTTGCAAAGATGGACTCCATAAGACTAGTTTTGGCCATTGCAGCTTCCAATCAGTGGGAAGTACATCTCATGGATGTAAAGAGTGCTTTCCTACATGGTGATCTGAATGAAGAAATAGATATGCAGCAGCCAGAAGGTTTTGTGACTAATCCATCTCTTGTTTGCAGGTTGAAGAAATCATTGTATGGAATAAAACAAGCTCCTAGAGCTTGGTATGCCAAGATTGATGCCTTTTTGCTATCACTGAACTATTGTAGATGCAAGTTTGATCCAAATGTCTATTTGAAGCTGATTCATGGTTTTTTAATCATCATTGTATTTTATGTGGATGACCTTCTGATGACAGGAAGTTCCAAGAAATAAATTGCCCCCTTGAAGGATGCAATGAACCATGCCTTCTCTATGACTGATTTGGGACTGTTAAGCCAATTTTTGGGGCTTGAGATTTCTCAATCAGATCTTGGAACCAAGGTACATCAGTCCAAGTATGCTTCATATTTGCTGAAGAAGTTCAGGATGAAGGATTGCAAGCCAAACAAGACTACTTTCCTTGTAGGAGTTAAGCTTAGAGAAGCGCAATCAACTCCATTGGAAAACAACACCTTGTTTAGGCAATTGGTTGGTTGTCTTCTCTATTTGACTCATACTTGACCTGACATATCTTATGCAGTGAATGTGGCTTCCAGACACATCAGCCTCATGACATCCATTGGAGGGCAGCAAAAAGAATCCTAAACTTTGTACAAGGAACAAAAAGAATCCTAGAGTTAGTTGGTTTTATTGACTTTGATTGGGAAGGTGATAACACTGATAGAAAGTCAACTTTTGGATATGTGTTTATGCTTGCAGATGGACCAATCAACTGGTCAAATAAGAAACAAATTGCAATTACACTTTCATATATAAAGGTAGAGTACAAAGTAGTTGTGAATGCAGATACTCAATGTTTGTGGTTGCAGGGAATACTTGGAAAGTTTGGGATCGAGTCAGAGACTTCTACAATCATCTATTGTGACAACCAGAGTAGCATTCGAATCTCAACTGATTCAGTACTGAGGCAGCGAACCAAACACATCGAGATCCATATGCACTACATTAGAGGACTTGTGCATGATGGGGTCATTGATGTGCAATATTGCGCATCATCTGAGCAAGTTGCAGACTTCTTCACTAGAGTATTTTCAGAGAGGACTTTCAATAATCTTAAGTCTTTACTTGTGATAGCTGATAATGTGGTGAAGACAGTTTGAAGACCATATTTCATACAGTTTTGTTCGTGTCCATGTTTGAAGGAGGATTTTTCCACTTGTGGTTTTGCCTCTTTCCTTGTTTTGTATGGACAAGCAGTATGTAAAGGGTAACTAAGCCTTGTTGCTAGGACCTATATCTGTAATATTTTTCTGATATTGTACTTAAAGTCAGGTTTAAGAGAGGGTGTTGGAATAATCAAAACCCATCCCAAGACTTAGGATACAATGATTAATTCCTAGGTCCTACACTAGCTAGTTTGCACCCAATTCCATTTTTGAGCTCAAACTTGCCAAAAATGCCTCATGGACCGAGTTAGAAAGATCATGGATAAGATTTTGCCAACCCATAGACTGCCCAGAATAGAAATTGCGCATTACTGCCTTATCTAGATTTTCCATCTTTTTCTGTAGTTTTAAGGCAAAAGCTAAAGCTAGTTTTAAGGTAGTCTGCCTTGTTTTTTTGCACCAACTCACTTCCCTTCTTTTCGTCATCTAAAAGCATGATAAAGTCAACTTTCCATCACTTCTGAGCTGTACACACTCATTCAACAAATTTGTGAGCATCTTGACTGATTTGGAAAGTGCTTTATGCACCTATGGGGGATATTGACTAGTTTAGTAAGCCTTCTTTTGTACTGATTCAAATAGAAATTTAATTCTTTCGAATCCTTGGAGTATCTACTGTATGAGCATCCTACATCTATTTAATGATGGCTGGTGTAAATTAATATCATCAACAGTTTGTGGATTATCACATATTCAGTCTCTTTCTTGAGTGTTTCTTGCATATTTTCAAGTAATTTTGTGAGTTCATTTGTTCTAAGCTTGAGCTAAATTTCCACGCTCTGTTGCCGTGCTACATAATTTCTTAGATATCCCTCAATCCATTTGTTGACTATCTCGGTCTGCTCATTGCTCTGAGGATGATAACTTGTGCTAGTAGCTAATTCTGTTCCCACCTATGTTGCAGGGGTACCCGTCCCAAGGAGTTGGGTTCACATCCTTGTCCTAGCTACCTTCCCCATGTCTCGGAAACTAGGTCGGGTACCTCATAGACGTCCCCTAAAGTCCCTGCCAAAGTCCCCAGGTATCGGGTACCTTTGGCCAGAAAACATGAAACTTTGCTAATTTTGGGGACTTTGGGGAAACTCCAGTATGTGAAAATTAAAAAAAAATATATTTTTTATAAAAAGAATTACCTTTACGAAGAGGCTCAGGGGTAGGTGTGGATCTCCCTACCCTCTTAAGACTCACGGGCCTGTCCACTTCTCCCAACACAGAGTTGAGTCTTGACTTTTGTTGGAGCCCACGAGAGGAGAGCTTGTTGCGCAAAGGAGAGGCAAGACAAGCTTAGGTTGTCTTAAACTTAAAAGGTCTGTGCTTTTAAGTTAATGACATGGCACTATCTAGCTTCGAGGGGATGGTATTTGTTCTTAGACTATTTCTTCTAGAAGATTGCCTTATTCTTTTATGACTCTGGATCTCATCATTCGATTTTTCTTGTCATAGTTTATGTTTATTTTTTATCCTTTGTGCAAGTTTTTCCGATGTTGTTGCACAGACCGTATTCTTTGTCCTTCATGAATGATATAAAACCTACTTTGTTGATGTTTGTGCAGACGTTTCTATGCATGTGCATATTTCTAATTTTGAAAAACCAAAAGCTCCATCAACTATTGTCATGTTTAAACTTAAGGTTCAATGACTTATGAACTTTGAAGCAATGTGCATGTCAATTGTACTTGTTACTTATTGGAATTGAATACTAGTGAAAAACAAATTGATTAAATTTTTTATTATATATAAATTATATACACAGTACCTGTGACGTACCCAAGTCCCCTGTTTCAAAAAGTGGCGTCCCCGTCCTCATCCCCGTTCTAGTCCCCATCCCCATACCCAAGTTTCTTGGCAACTTAGGTTCCCACTAATCTGAAGAGCTCCTACCAGAAGGCGTTGGTGAATTCACTGTCACAATCACTGAAAATGGTCTTAGGTAGTCCATGTAGTTTGAAAACTTCTCGGAAAAACAAGTCTGATACCTGTGATGCAAAATAATCTGAAGAAAAGGCAAAGAAGTGAGCAAATTTTGTCAATTGATCTACTTCCACGTATAAGCAATCTAGTCCCTATACCTTGGGTAAACCTGTAATGAAATCCAATAAGATGCTCTCCCATTTTTGCTCCGGTATAGGTAATGGCTGAACTAACCTCGTTGGATGAGTGTGTTCAATTTTATTCTGTTGACACATACTGCACTCGCGAACATGCTGTATTATATCCTCCTTGAGGCATTTCCATGAGAACCTCTGTCTAATATGTCTATAAGTTTTTAAGAACCCCTGATGCCCTGATAAGGGTAAATCAAGTGATGCTTGTAAAACCTTTTTCTTTAAAGCTGATTCTAGAACGAGGTATATCCGATTCTTGTAGTAAATGATGTCGTCGATTACACTGTACCTGTCATCTTGTTTTTGTCTGTCTAACAACTCACAGGCAAATTTGTTTTTGGAATAATCAACCAAGAGATGAGACCTCTAGTCGGTAGATATACTCATGAGTGATAATGAGGCTGGTCGTCTTGATAATGCATTAGCTACAACATTGTTCTTTCCCTTAACATATTCTATTTCAAAATCGTATGCCTATACCTTGCTGACCCATTTTTGTTGACGTTCATTCAACTCTTTTTGTTCTAAGAAGTATTTGAGCCTGTTGTGATTTGTCTTAATTTTGAACCTGCTTCCCACCAAATCCTTCTTGAAATTTGTTAAGGCGTGTAAGATTGCCGGCATTTCCTTATCACATATAGAGTAATGGCGTTCATAATCTTTAAGTTTTCTTCTTTCAAAGGTAATCAGGTGATGGTTTTGCATCAATACTGCCCCTATTCCCTCGCTTGAAGCATCACACTCTACTATAAATGGTCGCGTGAAATTGGGTAATCCCAAAACAGGGCATGAACTCATAATTTTCTTCATTCTTTCAAAGGTTTGTTGTGCCCCTTCTGTCCAGCTGAATGCCCCTTTCTTTTTAAGATTTGTGAGCAGTGCGGTCAATTAAGAAAACCCTTTAATGTACCTCTAGTAATAAGTGCAACGACCCAAAAATCCCTTTAATTCTGTTACATTTTTTGGTGTAGGCCAATCCAATATAGCTCTAATCTTTTCCATGTGAACCTGTACTCCATATGTGCTTATGACATGCCCTAGATATAACATTTCTTGCATACCAAATCATATTTAGACATTTTGGCGAAAAGAGATTGTTCTTCCAGAATTCCCAGTACCTCGTCTAGGTGTCTCAAATGTTCCTCCCAAGTTTTACTGTAAATTAAAATGTCATCAAAGAACACAAGTAAAAATTTCCCCAACTGAGCCTTGAAGGTTTGGTTCATGCAAGATTGAAAAGTTGCTGGGCCATTGGCGAGTCCAAAAGGCATGACTAAGAACTCATAATGACTAAAGTGGCAACAAAAAGCTGTTTTTGAAATATCTTGATCCCTTACTTGGATCTGATGATACCCTGATCGAAGATCAATTTTGGAGAAGTATTTTGCCCCCTGTTACTCATCCATCAATTCATCAATTCTGGGAATGGGGTACTTGGTTTTTATGGTTTTCTTGTTGAGGGATTTGTAATCGATACACATCCGTAAGGTGCCATCTTTCTTTTGTACCAATACTACCGGTGATGCAAATGGGCTAGAACTTGGTCGTATGTAACCTAACTCCAACAATTCCTTAATTGTTTTCTCTATCTCATCTTTGTACATTTTGGGATGTCTGTACGGAGTGGTGATGACTGCTTGTGTTCCCTCTAACTGAATAATGTGCTCGAACCCTCAGTCTGGCAGTCGACCTACTGGAAGATCTCTGAATACTTTCTCATGTTTCTGTAGTAATGCTTGTATATCTGTCGGATGTTGGGTGTTGTTATCTGAAGGTTTCTGAAAAGTGACAAGACATTCGGCTGACCACTCTATGTCTCCCTGCCTGAGTATGGCCTCCATCCTCTGTGAGGATACTGGTTTGGGGGGATAAATGTTCATGCCCCTCAAGACCACCAGTTTTCCATCCTGTCCCTGAAATTCCATTTCCATTTCCTTATAATCCGTAGTATATTTCCCTACAGAATGAAGCCATTGAACCCCTAAGAGTACATTTGTAGTTCCCCAGTGTGACATTTAGTTTGGGAATCCAGTGGTTGCATTCCATGTTGTTATTGCCTGCTACTGCTACTGTGAATTCTTCAAATTTCTCTGTAAGAATACCTCGCTTAGCCACCCATGCTACATCTATGAAATTGTGGGTTGCCCCCAAATCAATTAACACACCTACCCTGTGGCCCTGCACTACTCCCCTGACTCTAAGAGTATGAAACCTGGGTACTCCAGATAATGTAGCAATAACTCCACCTGGTGATTCTTCTTGAAGTGACTCCTCCTCTGCTGTTCTCAGTTCCTCGATTGTCTCCTGTTTCGGCTCATCCTCTTCACTATCTGAATAGGCTTCTATATAGTGTGCTTTCGCTTTCTCTACTCACCTATGACCTAGAATCCATGGTTCTTGACAAGTGAAGCACAATTTCTTCCGTCTAAGTTCCTTCAAAGTGTTGTCATCCACCGAATTTTTCTTTGGCCATTCCCGCTGGAAGGGTTTCTTGTCCTTGTCCTTTATTGGGAAATTTGTCTTAACCGAAAACCTGTTCTTGGGAACAGAATCTTGTAGATCTCAGGTTCTACTAATCGTATCGTGTAGAGTAGATGGTTTGTAGGCTTTCACCCAGCTACGTAAAGGTTCGGTTAAGGATTTTGTAAAGAACATAACCAACCTGCTCTTGGACACATCCGTCACCATAACTGCTACTCTCTGAAACTCCAATATAGTCTATTTGAGTTGTGCTAACTCTCTGAAATGTATCTTTGGGTCCCTTTTATCAAACCGCTCCATGAGCCTTTATGTAAAATTACTGTATGAACTGATGGTGTTGTGAGTCAGCGTCACTAACCCATGGTAGCACCGCTGATGAGCCCTCGCCGTCCAGATTTAAGGTAGCCAATTTAATGGCGTCTGTCTCAGTCATAGGGTTTAGTTGGAAATAGGTATCTAACTTTTGGATTCATATTCTCGTCGAACCACCGCAAGATCCCTCAAAATTAGGAATGGTCAACTTGCCCACAGTTTTTTGTAATTCATAGTTCTGGGTAAACCCTTTGTTAAAATTCCTTGGCCGGTTCCTGCTTTTCATAATGCAGAAGTCTGAGAATGACATAGTTGAATGGAACTCATCTCCCAAATCCCTGTATTCCTGTAGATAAGCCCCAAATGGTTCACTAGGTTTTGCTGGCATGACTGGTCTTGCAATGGCATTTTCCAGAAAGTGAGGCATAGTAGGTCTGGAAGGTTTGTTGTATATGTGAGGAGTGTTTGGCATATTAGTGTACGCATGTTTCCCGCTGCTACTGGTGGATCCTCTATCTCCTGGTGAAATTGGCAGACTTTTCTAACCCTGTTCTGGCTTAAGAGCCAACTTGTTTATAGCAGGCAACACTTCTTTCTACCCTTTAGCTAGGTCATTTAATGCACTAACTAAGTTATGAAATGCCAACCTATCTTCCTCTTTCCCTGTTCCCTTTCCTCTATCAGAGTGTATTCCTGTTGGGTCCATGTTTGAATCTATATCTTCTAACTTAATATCTTCAAATTCCAGATCCTCTGTGTACTTGCCTTTCCTCCTTCTATAAGTCTCAAAGGTAGTTTCTTCTAGATTCATTTACTGTTCATGTTCAAGCCCACAACTTGCAAAGAACATGCTCTAATACCATTGTAATATCCCAACTGATATTCTATTGTGTTTTGATTATATATTTGCGGGTTCGGTGCTTCAGTTGTGCTAGAAAGATAATAAAAATTTCCATGCAAAACAATATCATGCCAAAAAGGCCCTAAAATATTAGCCGATCTGGAGAAATAATAGGAAATAAACTTGAAATGAGAGAAGGTACACATACCAATAATAATAGTGCTGATAGTCCTTCAGTTATAGGAGGCATGCAAGCCATGCAAGAATGATAAAGAGGAGATATTGTTGCCCTCTAGGAGTTGGCACCCAAGTTGAGGAAACACGCAACTCTAGTGCTATCCTTCACGTTTTTGTGGCAATAGGTGTTCGATGTTGCTGAGACCTTCCAGGAATAGTAGTATGAGTTCCCCAGAGAGATGGGGTGGGGCATGCAGAAGTTTTGACCCCTTTAGGAGACCTAGCGAATTGATATGCTTTGGATAGTTGATGTCTTCCTTCTTCACGATTCTGCTGATAACTGCTTCGGAAGTGTACAGATTGGACTGATATTCACTCAGTAGAGTGGTGTGATCTCGCGGAGAAGAATAGTGATGACATACAGAAGAAACTCTGAGATTCTGAAACCCAACGAATTGTTCAAAGAATTTCTAGCTGATCCCCAGCAACAAAACGTGAACCTTCAAGAAAATCTCTCTGTCTGCTGGATTGCTGAACAAGAATGAATATGATGAATAACTGATGAGAGATATGGATGATCTATCCGGAAGTGATTAGGGCAGATAGATTTCACTGCCGAAAACACATGCTAGCTGAAGACCTTCATCTCCAACCCTAACTTGCTGTCGTGATGCTTGCTGCTGCTACTCTAGAAACCAAACTCAATAATAATAATAATGGATGATCTTTTTGGTTCAACTACCCTTCTTATATAGCTTTAGCATGTACTTTTAGGGTTTGCTTGTCACTTTTAGGGTTTTCACTTTACTTTTTGCATGCTTGCAATTCTAATTGCTCGTTGACTTTAAGCCTGAAGAAACAAGGCTTTTCTTTACTATACTGATGACTTAACAATACTGAATGAATGCTCTACTCTACTCCTAGTATTATCTGTCTCAGTCAATTCCCTTTTTCCATAATACCTGCTCAAACCTATGGCAATTAAATATGTTAGCGAGTGCTTTTGATGCTAAGTAGAAAATGACATTACAAAGCCTTGTAATGTTTTTGCATCATTTTTTGTGGTGTCGTAGCTGACGAAACATGTCGATACGAACTACTAAGAGTTGAACACAACTTACGATATGTGGACAAATCAATCCATCCCAAATTGATTTGTTGTGGACTATTGGCATTCCATACTGATTTATCGTTAGGAGATTTGATCTCATTGGTACCGTTATCTTTCGTCCTCTGTTGAACACAACTTATCTTTAGGAGATTTGACTTATCTTTCGTCCATTATTGAACACAACTTATCTTTAGGAGATTTGAACACAACTGAGTTATCATTAGGTGATTTGATCACCTTGGTACCGTTATCTTTCGTCCACTGTATTGAAATTTTTTCTCAGTTTTTAGCTACTTGGTTTCAATTTCGAATTCTCAAAGTTTAATGCCCAACCCAGATTTTTTGTAGGCTAGAAATTGCACAATATTTCTAGACGAATAAAACACTGCTGAAACTCACATTTAATGACAAATAATAAAATAATAAATGCACACCATAAATTTTAGACTCAGAGATTTCTGACAAACTTGCCCAGGAAAAACCCACAAGGGGAAAACCTGTTAGGAGAGAGATTTTTATTTCTTTAGCAAAATATAGACAACAAGTACAGTAGAAAATACAACTTATCTCCAGTGCATTAAATGCACCCAAAAATTCCTTGCCTTTCGTGCCAAATGCCTCCTCGTTTTTTGTGCCAAAACAAAACCTTGTTTTCTATGCCCATTGCCTTGAAAACTGTGCAAAAACCAGACCTCGATTTTTTTGCAAAAGGTACAGTCCGTATAGACTGTATGGACCTCGAAAAATGTGTAGAGTACGGCCTCGACTTATGTGTAGATTACGACCTCGATTTATGTGCCAACTCTCTTGGGATTCGTGCCTAGAAATTCATCGAAACTTGTGCCCCAAAAATCTCTACTGTACGGTCTCCTCAAGATGCGTGTTGTACTAAATCTCTTTGCCTCAAAATTTGTACTGTCTCGAAAATCATGCTGCCTAGAAAATTGTGCTGCCTGGAAATTCGTGCCTCTTCTGTCTCTTTGCTCTCTCCTTCACTCTCTTCTCAAAAAGTGAATGTATTTTGTTGTTTCTTGCCTTTTTGGTGAAAACCCTAGGGTAAGTGAATGCTCTTCTAATCCAACGGTTGAGATTGCCTTAGATGAGTGAATGAGATTAAATGCTCATTAACTCTCATTTAAAATTAATTTCACTCACCTCACTTAAATTTTTCCAAAAAGTGACTTTATTTTCTAAAGTCAAATTAAATGCTCATCTCAAGTCATTTAATGCAAGGGTCACTTTATTTACCTCTTTTAAGTGACTAAGGAAAAAGTCACCTAGGGGAACACTTTCCTAGGCACAAAAATCAACACTCCCTCTTAACGAGGAAGGTGTTCTGCACCACTCCCAACTTGTCTCTGAAGAAGACAAACTTGTCCCTCCCCAAAGATTTCGTCAGAATATCTGCAACCTGCTCATCAGTGGAAATGTATTGCAATGTCAAATGAAATGATACCTGATCTCAATATGCTTGGATCGATCATGAAATACTGGATTCTCAGAGAGCTGGATGCAAATCTAATTTTCACAGTAAATAAACGTAGGCCTCAGCTCCTGATCAAATAAATCCACCAGCAACTTGCGAAGCCATAGCGCCTCGCAACTAGCTTGACTGGTTGCCATATACTTAGGCTCTACAGAACTCAAAGAAACAAAGTTTTGCTTTCGACTGAACCACGACACTGCTACGGAGCCCAAACTGAAACAACATTCGGAAGTGCTCTTCTGATTTGCCACACTGCCTGCCCAATATGAATCTGTGAAGCTAATCAATCTGATCCCATCCGATCTCCTGAAGTCCAGACCATACTCCACTGTCCCTGTAAGGTAACGCAACACATGTTTTGTGGCTACCCAGTGTACCCTCGTAGGCTCAACCATGAACTGACTAAGAGTGTTTTCCGCAAAACACAAATCTGGCCGAGAGTTGACCAAATACATCAACGATCCAATGAGCTGACAATAAAGTGTAGGATCCACCAACTCCCCCTTAGAAGCGTGAAGCTTCTTCTAGTTGGTGATCATTGGTGTAGACATTGGCCTGCTATCCTCCATCCGAAATCTCCTAAGAATATCAACTGCATACTTTCCCTGCCCCAGGAAAATATGTCCAGGCTCCTGCCAAACCTCCAATCCCAAAAAATAGTGCATCAACCCAATGTCTGTCATCTCGTACTCTGAAGCAAGATCTTTCTTGCAAGCTGCGATAGGTCTCTCTCCTGTGATAAATAAGTCATCCACATACAACATAAGAATGAGCGGATCATCTCCATCCATGATGAAATAGAGATTCAGATCTGCCTCACTCTTCTGAAAACCCCTCCGCTGCAAGTAAGAGTCAATTTTGGAGTACCACGCTCTAGGAGCTTGCTTCATCCCATACAAGGCTTTCTTCAGCCTGCACACATGAGACTCTCTCTCATGAATCTCAAATCCCTGAGCCTGCTCAGCATAAACCTCCTCTTGTATTATTCCATTGAGAAATATGGTCTTCACATCCATCTAATGGATCTTCCAACCTATTTCCGCAGCAATGGAAATCAATGCCCTGATCGAAGTATAATGAGCAACTAGAGCAAAGGTCTCATAATAGTCAACTCCCTCAACCTGTGAGAAACCTCGCGCCACAAAACGAGCCTTATTCTTCTCCACACTACCATCTGCAACATGTTTTAGCTTGTAAAGCCACCGAGAAGTCACCAATGACTTCCCCTTAGGTCTCGGAACTTTCTCCCAAACATCGTTCTTCATGATGGAATGGTACTCATCCATCATGGCATCTCTCCAAACATGATGCTAGGAGGCATCCTCAAAAGTAGAAGGCTCTGAATGACGAAGACTAGTCGCTAACGCCATATCCAATCTGTTTGGCATCTGAATAGTCCTCACTGGCTATTGATGAAATTGTCATTGATGCCAACATGGACTTGCAGTGGCCCCACAGGATGTCATTGATGCCACCAAGTCCCACCTGCAGTGCCTTGATCCCTTACAGAGTGGGTTTGTGCCTTGAAGCACCTTGTACCCAGTTGACAAGGTCCTTGTACCCACAAGGCTGGATCTTGATGCCAACACCTTGCTGAAGATGTTGAAGACTCTGTTGATGACGTTGAATACCTTGGAGATGGTCCCGAAGCCTTGATGGACGTTGGAGAAACCCTAGATGGGTTAGAGAAGCATTAATGACCCATTCTGTGGTCATTCATGCTATGATGATGTCATGGTACCCCAGAAGAAGACCTACCATCCCCACAGAAGATATCTTGACCCTTGGAGGTCCTCGTGTGTGGTGAAGGTGGTTAAGGTCCTTGGTATGGTCTTGGAGCCCACTACTCGCACTTGACATGGTTAGATAGCATGATGAAGGCACCCACACACATATGATGGCGGTTTGACACTTAGACACACTTATGATGATCCTTGTACTCTTGAAGGTGGGGTGAAGGTGTTGACACTTAATGA
>LPNX011065571.1:740646-751847 GCA_001517045.1 Pseudotsuga menziesii
AGATCAATGAATTGGAGGAAGATCCACTCTAAAATTCGGAGGTTTGACTGAGGCAAATTTCGGAGGAGCAGTCCAAGTGACTGAGGCAAATTTCGGAGGAGCAGTCCAAGTGACCGAGGCAAATTTCAGAGGAGCAGTCCAAGCTAAAGAAAAACAACAGTCCCGAATTTTTGGTGGTTTATGACAGTCTGATCTTGGACTTGTCTTGGTTTGTTTTCTTCTCATTTTGCAGCAGCAGTTAAGCAGTCAAGGGTGGACTTCTTTGGGGTTTTGACCAGCATATATTTCCACAGTCCCGAATTTGCAGCAGACTGGATTTTCGGATGAGATAGCTTTGTGATTTTTTTTCGTGGACTGAGGCACTTTGTTTGAGATTTTTCAGAGTCATTATACACCAATCCCGAAATTGTAGATTAAACAGTCCGAATTTATTACAGCAGTTGGTGATCTCGGCGGTGACTAGTAGTGTCTTGGAAAGTCGTTTTTGGATGTTTTGAAGCTCAGAGATTGACCAGCAGCAGTCTGAGTTCTTTCACTTGGGGCCTTCCACAGCACAAAAACAGACCAGACCTAGCACACAGTCTGAATTCACATATTAGATGAAAGTTCCATACTTCAAAGAAATTTGAGTTTGTGACTTTTGACCTTTACACAGTCACCTATACAGTCCAAGCTCTTCGGGTTAGGGTTATAGTCATCAATCCAAGCTTCTTGGGTACCATGGATGTGAAGAATTTCTTGACATGACTGTAGAGGACATGAGCAGACCCTTGGGATGAACAACCCCTTGATATACACCTTGAAGATGTTTATGAAATGATTATGAGATTGGTAGAATGATGAATTGGTAGTTAATTGTGACAAGCTAAGAAAAGTTTTAAAATTGCTTTACACTGATTCAACCCCCTCTCAAGTAAGAGTCAATTTTGGAGTACCAAGCTCTAGGAGCTTGCTTCATCCCATACAAGGCTTTCTTCAGCCTGCAAACATGAGACTCTCTCTCATGAATCTCAAATCCCTGAGCCTACTCAGCATAAACCTCCTCCTGTATGATTCCATTGAGAAACGTGGTCTTCACATCCATCTAATGGATCTTCCAACCTATTTCCGCAGCAATGGAAATCAATGCCTTGATCGAAGTATAACGAGCAACTAGAGAAAAGGTCTCATCATAGTCAACTCCCTCAACTTGTGAGAAACCTCGTGCCACAAAACGAGCCTTGTTCTTCTCCACACTACCATCTGCAACATGTTTTAGCTTGTAAAGCCACCAAGAAGTCACCAATGACTTCCCCTTAGGTCTCGGAACTTTCTCCCAAACATCGTTCTTCATGATGGAATGGTACTCATCCATCATGGCATCTCTCCAAACATGATGCTGGGAGGCCTCCTCAAAAATAGAAGGCTCTGAATGATGAAGACTAGCCGCTAACGCCATATCCAATCTGTTTGGCATCTGAATAGTCCTCACTGGCTCCCTAGGTGTCCCAAACTCCTTTGCTTCCTTCAAGGTGTCCCGAAGCCACTTAGGCTTCTTCTTCCTTGAAGACTGCTCCCACACTGGCCTGTCCTCATCTGATGAACTACCAGAGGTAGAATCCCCAGTAACCTGTGAACCAGAAGCTGGAGTGCCAACAACTGGTCAACTCTGTGATCTTGAAGCTTTGTACAGTGAACCTATAACCTGTCCCCGAAGATCCTGTTGGTTGAACCACTGAAACTGGAGAACTTGTGACCATACTGCGTGGTCCAGTAACCCTGGAAACCTGTGAACATGTCTGTTGCATTGACAATACCTGTGAAACTACCTGAGGTGCAGGAATCTGCTGCTATCCCTGCTCTGACTCTCTAGACTTCTTGAAGGCCTGCTCCTCCTCAAATTTCACTGCCCTCCTCACAACAAATTTCCTTTGAGAAGGAAGATAAATGCGGAAGGCCTTCGAAGACTCATCATACCCCACAAAGATGCCTCTCTCTGTTGTGGGCTCAAACTTTGTCCTCTTCTCAGAAGGGACATGTGAGTAAGTCAGGCAACCAAATATCCTAAAATGACTCACCTCAGGCTTCTTGCCTGTGAAACTCTCCTCAGGTGTCTTGTTCCCCACAACACGATGGGGACTCCTGAACGGAAGATAAATAATTGTACTGCATGCCTCTGCTCAAAGGAAGAAATGAAGTGACTGACCATGTAACATAGCTCTAGCTGCTCCAACAATAGATCTATTCTTCCTTTCTGCCACTCCATTCTACTCAGGAGTGTATGGAACCCTCAACTGCCTCTGAATGCTCTCCTGTTTGCAATATCCATCAAACTCCTTGGAGGTATACTCACCCCCGTTATCCGATCTGAGAGCCCGTATCTTCCTCCCTGTCGAGTTCTCCACAAGAGCTTTGAACTCTTGGAACCTCTGCAAGACCTCCTCATATTTCTTGCTCTTCAGGAAGTAGATCCAGGTCTTCCTAGAATGGTGATCGATAAATGTCACATAGTACTCGAACCCTCTCAGAGAAACAACTAACATAGATCGACACAAATCAGAATGTACCAAGTCAAGAACCCCTGCTGACCTGCTATCACTGCTAGGAAAAACAGTCTTGGTGTACTTTCCCAAAGCACACCCTTTGCATACCTCACTGTCCTCTGTGCTGAACTTTGGCAAGCCTGTAACCATAGATCTCAACATACGCAAAGCTGGATGATGCAAATGGGCCATCCTCCTATGCCACAACTCACAAAGCTCGTTGTCGCTGCTATGTGCTAAGACATGTTGAGGCTAAAACAAGAGCTTGTATAGTTTCCCACATCTGACTCCAATGGTGTAGGAAGCATATGCTCCTGCAGTCTTGGGAAAAACACGCACATGTCCATCCAGGAAGGACACCCCAAGACCCTTATCCTCGATCATGGAAACTGAAACCAAGTTCTTCTTCAGCCCAGGTACATACAATACATCTCTCAAAATCATGGGGCTCATGGACTCCCTCTGAAAGGTAATGGTCCCACGCCCAACTTCTCTGACAACAAAGTCATCTCCCAACACTACCTCCACGTCAGTCTCTGCCCGTGAAAGCTCGAAGAACATCTCTCGAGCACCTGTCATGTGGCTTGAAGCTCCAGTATCAATATACCTTGTGCTGGAAGTGGATGCACTGTAAGAATGGTTTGTCAACAAGGAATAATCCCTCTCACTATCAACATCTGCATTGGTGATGATGGATGCTCTCTCTCTATCAACATGTCCAGTGCAAAGAGAAAACTCTCTCTCAAATCTAGCTGCAAAATCCTCAACCTCTGTCGAACTTGCTGTCTGCTACTGCTGCTTCTTCTTCTTCCGTGGACACTGCCCAGCATAGTGTCCCATCTTCTGACAAGCAAAGCACTTCACAGTGCTCAAATTCTTCTTCTGCCCATCCCGCTGCTTGGCCCCACCCTTTTTGGGAACCTTCTTGAACTTCTTCTTCCCCTTTGTTGTCAAAGCCACATCCTCCTCATCCTCCCTACTAGTAGAAGCACTACCCTGCACAAGACCCCTCTGAGTCTCCCTCCTGAACAAAATCATCACATATCCTTTCCCATGTAGGTAAGTTCTCCCTAGCTACGAAAGTCTCCACAAACACAACCCAAGGCTTTGAAACCCCATTCAAAGCTGTCCACACTAGCTCTGCATTAGAAACAACCTCCCCCACTGCTGCAAGCTCATCTCTCACCTGAGAGATCCTAGTAAGGTAAGATATCACAACCTTCCCTTTGACCATCTTGATGCTTTTCATCTTCTCCCTCAAAACCATCTTCCTATTCTCGTTTGTTTGAAACAAGCTGGTCAAAGCATCCCACATCTCATATGCACGAGTTTTACTCGAAATGTGTGGAATCACATGGTATTTAACTACATCTAGGATAATCCTCCTGGCCTTAATATCTTTCTTGTTGAAGGCGGATAATGCTATTGCATCTGTGGAAGCGGGAATAACAGTAGGATGAACTCTATTGTTTTTGACTACCTCATGCCACAACTCATTTTCCTCCAACACAAGCAATATCCTAGCTTTCCATGGGACAAAATTCCCAGCCCCATCAAGCCTATCCTCCATCCTAAGTCTAGTAACCATTATCTCTACAAAGTTCAAGTTCCAACAAGGTGCTGCTCACTGTCAAAAGAAGTTTTATGAGTTCTGGAAATTACTGTCTGTCTGCAATAATTTAATTTTATGCCCAACCTTGCTCTGATACCATGAAAGTTTTTCTCAGTTTTCAGCCACTCGGTTTCGATGTCAAATTCTCAAAGTTTAATGCTCAACCCAGATTTCATGTAGGATGGAAATTGCACAATATTTTCAGACAAATAAAACACTACTGAAACTCACATTTAATGATAGAAAATAAAATAATAAATGCACACCATAAATTTCAGACTCAGAGTTTTTTGGCAAACTTGCCCAGGAAAAACCCACAAGGGGAAAACCTGTTAGGAGAGAGATTTTTATTTCTTCAACAAAATATAGAACAACAAGTACAATAGAAAATACAACTTATCTCCACTGCATTAAATGTACTCAGAACTTCCTCGTTTTTTGTGCCAAATGCCTCCTTGTTTTTTGTGTCCACTGCCTCAAAAATTGTGCAGAAATCAGACCTTGATTTATGTGCAAAAGGTACAGTCCGTACAGTCTGTGCTAACTCTCTTGGGATTTGTGCCCATAAATTCCTCGAAACTAGTGCTCCAAAAATCTCTTTTGTACGGTCTCCTTGGGATGCGTGCTATACTAAATCTCTTTGCCTCGAAATTCGTGTTGTCTTGAAAATTGTACTACTTGGAAATGGTGCTGCCTGGAAATTCGTGCCTCCTCTCTCTGCTTTCTCCTTCACTCTCTTCTAAAAAAGCGAATGTATTTTGCCTTTTCTTGCCTTTTTGGTGAAAACCCTAGGGTAAGTGAATGGTCTTCTAATCCAACGGTTGATACTGGCTTAAATGAGTGGATGAGATTAAATGCTCATTAAATCTCATTTAAATTTAATTTCAGTCATCTCACTTAAAATTTTTCCAAAAAGTGACTGTATTCTCTAAAGTCAAATTAAATGCTCATCTCAAGTCATTTAATGCAATGGTCACTTTATTTGCCCCTTTTAAGTGACTAAGGCCAAAGTCACCTAGGGGAACACTTTCCTAGGTACAAAAATCAACATGTATGTCCTGAGAGGGCATATTGTACAACCAGGAGCAGAAGTAGGAGGGTGGATATTAGAGTCAAAAGATGAGGATGGTGTTGCATTAGACATATATGGTCCTGAAGAGGAGAGTGACTCTCTCCAAAGCACTGGCAGAAGGCTCAACTAGTGAAGTGATGGTTCATACGAGCAGTTGGATGAGGCTCAGGTCGAGTCTCAGGCTTCAAAGTTTCAGTTCAAGGTAGAGAAGTTGTTTCTGAGATTGATTCCAGAGCAGGAGGGAACTGTTGCAGGAGTTAGAGATGGAGATAGTGCTGTTGACTTTCCTCGTTAAGAGAGAGTGTTGAAAAATTAACTCCAAAGGTCCTCTTTATAGTTTTGGGTGTTGTGTGATAAAAAGGACATGTAATTTGTCCCTTGTGTATATTTATGTATAAAGTGGAATTATATATAAATTAATGATGTTTTATACTTTATTGTATTGGGTATCACTTAAATGACATTTAATAAATTAAAGTGAGTTATTATCAAATGAGGGTGCATTTAATGATGACCCTAGATCTTGTAAATGAATCTCGACCACAGATTAGGTGGTTAGAGAAGTAGTTATAATTTTTAAAGTATAAAACTAGGGTTAAAGGACAAATTAGACATCCATCAATGAGGAGAGAGAGAAGAGATTGAGACTGAAGGAGAGAGAGAAAACTCTAGGTGGGCACAATTCCCAATGCAAGCAGCAACATTAATTGCAGAAGTACTGCCGCATTAATTGCAGTCTGTCAGAATCCGTACAACACGTCTGAGGCACAAAAATCGTGGCAACACTGTACAACAGACTGAGAGCTGTACTGCATTTATTGCAGACTGGGCATGATTCCCGAGGCAGCAGAAAATTGCAGAAAGTACAGTCCACACGTGTGGCAGATCCGAACTGTCTGTATTCGCACGTGTGAAGGTACAACAGACCGTACAGTACCGTTGGCACAAAATTTGAGGTAATTTGCTGAAAGTGATTTTTTGGGTATTTTTCCTGTGAGGGTCAGAAGAATAACTTTTCTGTGTTGGGAAAATTTCTGAGTTTTCTCTTTTTAATGATAATGTCTTCTTTCTAGGTTTTTCCCCAGGAGTTGTGGCTTTGCCCAGTCTTTGGCCAAAAATCTGTGTATTTATATGAAATGATTTGCTTCAGTCTTGTATAAATCTTGGTCATGGTGGTTTATATTTCAAATTAAAGAAGTAATTTTTAATCATAAACCCTAGTTAGATCAAGTGTTTGACATAATGTGTAAATGGGAAATTTCATATCAAGTCAGTTAATTTCTTCATATAGATATCTCAAAGTATCTCTCCCATATAACTGTGCTAGTTCCTCTGGGTGAATTGATGAAATTACCATCAATAAACAAGAGGGTTATAGAGTTTTTTGGTATTAGTCTGCTAGACGATCCTTTACCTAAATATTAGGAGTAGCAGCTTGAAGAAGATCCCCCAATTTCGCTTGAAAGCATTAGTTATGAAAGAAAACATATATAGCCCTTCAAATCAACAAGTTAATCTTACACAATTGTACGATTGATTCAGGTGCCTCTGCTAATATCATGCCATTTTTGGTGATGAATCAATTGGGTCTAAAAATATCCTGCCCCTAGAAGGAATATATGTGGCTTAGATTCCAAACCTATTAAGGTCTATGGTCTCATTAAGAATTTACAAGTAAACTTAGTTGTTCACCTGGATATCACTATGATCATGAATGCAATCGTAGTAGATATACATAATGGATGGCACATGTTACCATTGTGGGAATGGGTAGCAAAAGTTGGGGGAAGTATCCAAATGGATCTTTCATATGTAACCATTCCAGTAGAAAAGGGAACCTTTGTCACATTATACAATGAACCTGCTATGAGATATCATGTGGAAGATTCGCTTGAACCATTTAATGAGGTTTTTTTTTATGGATGATGAATTGGGAAAAGTCATGATTTTGACTAACTTTGACGTCAAAGGTGACGAAAGTGAATATGATTGCAATGCGATATGGAAGATGCACTTCAATGGTGCTAGATCTAGGCATGGTGCTGGGGCTTGGTTTGTTTTCACCTCTCCATTTGGAGAAATGAAGACCTTTTCTTTCTGATTGGAGTTTGATTGTACCAATAATGTTTTCAAAAGTTGCCCAAGACATGAACATTAGATGTTGAAGTGTTATAGGGGATTTTGATTAAATTGTGTCCCAAGTAAAAGATGAATTGTTCAACAAAGAATGATAGGTTGAGAAAACATAGAAACACTATGTAGGATACAATTGATGCATTTGATGCCTTTGCTATAAAGGCAGTTCCTTGAGAAAACAATTCTCTTGCTGATGCCTTAGCTATAACAGCTAGTAATTTAGAAATCCTTGGCAAGTTTTTGTTAATGATTCTCAGATTACTGTTTACTGAACAATATGGGTAAGTTTCAACCCAATACTATCAGCTGGCAGGATGAAATAAATCACTATGACCATGAATGCAATCGTAGTAGATATACCTAATGGATGGCACATGTTACTATTGTGGGAATCGGTAGCAAAAATTGGGGGAAGTATCCAAATGGATCTTTCATATGTAACCATTCCAGTATAAAAGGGAACCTTTGTCACATTATACAATTAACCTGCTACGAGATATCATGTGGAAGATTCGCTTGAACCATTTAATGAGGCTTTTTTTATGGATGATGAATTGGGAAAAGTCATGATTTTGACTAAGTTTGACGTCAAAGGCAACGAAAGTGAATATGATTGCAACGCGATATGCAAGATGCACTTCGATGGTGCTAGATCTAGGCATGGTGCTGGGGCTTGGTTTGTTTTCACCTCTCCATTTGGAGAAATGAAGACCTTTTCTTTCTGATTGGAGTTTGATTGTACCAATAATGTTTTTTCAAAAGTTGCCCAAGACATGAACATTAGATGTTGAAGTGTTATAGGGGATTTTGATTAAATTGTGTCCCAAGTAAAAGATGAATTTTCAACAAAGAATGACAGGTTGAGAAAACATAGAAACACTATGTAGGATACAATTGAGGCATTTGATGCCTTTGCTATAAAGGCAGATCCTTGAGAAAACAATTCTCTTGCTGATGCCTTAGCTATAACAGCTAGTAATATAGAAATCCTTGGGAACCTTTCTATGGAAAATTGTAAAATGGAAGTAAGTTTTAGACCCTCTGTCTTTGATAACATGGAGAATTGGCAAGTTTTTGATAACGATTCTCAGATTACTGTTCAGTGTTTACTGAACAATATGGATGAGTTTCAACCCAATACTATCAGCTGGCAGGATGAAATAAATCACTGGAATATCCTAGAATGAAAATCTATTAAATGGCATAACCTTTGGAGAAGGATATAAATAGTCATGATGCATATAAGGGAAGGAGAGTTGAACCTGTATATGAGGTTGTAGAAATGAATATTGGGTCAGTTACAAGTTCCAAGATAATTAAGATTGGAAAAAATGCTACCAGGGATGAAAGAAGAGCTATTGAGAATTTGATCCAAGAATATAAAGACGTATTTGCATGTTCATATGATGACCTGAATGTTGAAAATCTGAGTTTAACTGCTTGCTGGTTTAATGAACAATTTTGTGAGTTTCACTTCAGCCGGTTTTGCATAGGCTTGAAGCTACTTATGAAAATTTTTCTGAACAATTTAAACACGCAGAAAAACACTAACAGGCTGAAAACACATGCATGCACACCATAAAAAAATTACTCAGAAATTTTTGGCTAATCAGCCCTGGAAAAACCCCCACGGGGAAAACCAGTCAAAGAGGAGAGATTTAATTATTTCTTCAGCAAATTTACAAGGCAGAAATTGAATGATGCAAATACAACTTATCTCCACCAGCAGTCTGGAAAAATGTTCAGCTGTTCATTTTTCCCAATTTCTGTGCATAAACCAGCAGTACAAAAACAGTACCCTTCCTCGAAAATCGTGCTGAAGCTAACTGGAACGTACAGCAGTCCGTACAGTCCGTACCGTGACCGTACAGCAGTCCTATCAGCCTCGAAAACCGTGCTGTTCGTACAGCATTAAATGCTGCTGTTCTTCCTCGATTTTCGTGCCCTTAAATGCTGGGCCGTACCTCCTCGAATTCTGTGCATTAATGGCTGTCCTTCACCTGGAAAATCGTGCCCCTTCTCAGCTATTCGACCTCTCTCTCAGCTCTCTTCTCCTTCAACCTGAAAATGAACAAGTGAAGTCTCTTTGCCTCCCTCAACCCTTTTTGTTTGCCCTAAGTGAGTTTCTTAATCCAATGGTGGAGAAAGAATCAAATCAATGGCCGAGATGAAATGAGAGTGAAATTCACATTTATTTATTTCTCATAAATAAATTCACTCACTCACTTAAATTTATCAAAAAGTGACTATATAGTCATAAAGTCACATTTAAGTGACTTTAATGTGAGGGTCACATTTTTCCCTCTTAAAGTGACTTTAGGCAAAATTAAAGTCACCTAGGGAACATCTGCCTAGGTACAAAAATCAACACTCCCTCTTACCGAGGAAGGTGTTCCGTACCACTCCCAACTTATCTCTGAAGAAGACGAACTTGCCCCTCCCCAAAGACTTCGTCAAGATATCAGCTACCTGCTCATCTGTGGAAATGTACTGAAGCTCAACTGCTCCTCTCTGAACATAATCTCGGATGAAGTGGTATTTGATCTCTATATGCTTCGACCTGTCATGGAATACTGGATTCTCAGAGAGCTGAATGCAACTCTGATTGTCGCAGTAGATCACGGTGGGTCTAAGCTCCTGATCAAATAAATCTACCAACAGCTTGCGAAGCCACAGTGCTTCACAAGTAGCCTGACTGGCTGCCATATACTCTGCCTCTGCTGAACTCAATGCAACGGATCTCTGTTTCCGGCTGAACCACGACACTGCTGCCGAGCCCAAACTGAAACAACAACCGGAAGTGCTCTTCCGATCCCGCATGCAACCTGCCCAATCTGAATCAGTAAATCCAACCAATCCGACACCATCCGAACCCCTGTAATCCAGACCATAGTCCACAGTACCTGCAAGGTATCTCAACACGTGCTTTGCAGCGGTCCAGTGCACACTCCTAGGCTCAACCATGAACTGACTAAGAGTGTTCACTGCAAAGCACAAATCTGGCCTGGTGTTGACCAGATACATCAATGAACCGATCAGCTGACGATATAGTGTAGGATCTACCAACTTGCCCTCGGAAGCATGAAGCTGCTTCCAGTTGGTAATCATCGGTGTAGACATAGGCCTGCAATCCTCCATCCTAAATCTGCTCAGAATATCAGCTACATACTTCCCCTGCCCAAGGAAAATATGCCCAGGCTCCTGCCAAACCTCCATCCCCAAATAATAGTGCATCAGCCCTATATCAGTCATCTCGTACTCCAAAGCCAAGTCTGTCTTGCAGTGTGCAATGAGACTCTCGGCACCGGTGATGAACAGATCATCAACATACAACAGAAGAATAAGCGACTCCCCCCCAACCACAATGAAGTAGAGGTTGGGATCAGCCTCACTCTTCTGAAATCCCATAGATAGTAGATAGTCATCGATCCTGGAGTACCAAGCTCTAGGAGCTTGTTTGAGACCGTACAAAGCTTTCTTCAACCTGCATACATGAGAATCCCTCCCATGTATCTCGAATCCCTGTGGCTGCTCTAGATAGACTTCCTCCTGCAGAAGACCANCCTATGTATCTCAAATCCAAGTGGCTGCTCAAGATAGACCTCCTCCTGTAGAAGACCATTGAGAAATGCGGTCTTCACATCCATCTGGTGGATCCTCCAACCCATCTCTGCTGCTATGGAAATCACTGCTCTGATGGAAGAATATCGTGCAACTGGAGCAAATGTCTCATCATAATCGACTCCCTCGACCTGTGAGACCCCCCTCGCCACAAATCTAGCTTTGTACTTCTCAACGCTGCCATCTGCAGCATGCTTTACCTTGTAAAGCCATCTGGAAGTCACAACTGACTTCCCCT
>LPNX011065614.1:0-77479 GCA_001517045.1 Pseudotsuga menziesii
TGAAAAAGCAAATAAATAAATATCATTTTGAAATCTTTATATGCCATAGTTTGATGGCTTTGCATCTTATCAAATTTGATTGGGGATATTAATGGATAAGGTTTCATAAAGTCTTAAGATTATATTTCAAAATGAAACTCTATGTATATACATGGCCTAAATGATTATTCAGATGATTAGTTAGTTGTATTACAAAACATTAGGGTTTATGGTTTTGATACTATATCGCCATGTTAATAAACGCGACCACCTTTCACGTATAATCCAGAGGAGACCATCAATTGACAGTGTTTACGAGGATACATGATCCATATGCCAAATAAATAACACCTGTTACAGGGATCGCTGTGTTGGCATGGAGATTTGGCTAACACCTTGCGATTAGCTCACAGCTGTGAATATATTAATGAATTGTATCAACAGGATTTAATGTGATATCCATTTCATTTCGTAAAGCTGTACGAGCTCATCATGCCTACTGTGTGTAATCAATGTCTTGATCCACGATTCATGAATTGGATAATCCCTGATATGTAGAGTTGGTTAAGTTTTACTGTTAGTCATGGCTAGTCATGCATTTATCATAGCAAGACGCTGGTTGTAGTATTCATCATCGCTAAATTCGATTGAAATGGCCAAATTTAGAGCCTTCATCACTGTCAGATATGAATCGTGTGAAGATTTGATATTTCACATCATGTCATACACCTGGATACCTATCCCCTCCCTCTTCACAACTCCATTCATTCCATTTCGTAATCAGGATAGTGGTAAGGCGGCCATGGCACTGCTGAGTCGTTTTTAATTCTCAGGGACAGAGCTTATTGAAGCTGATGAGAAGGTTGCCTTGCTATTTGAGAAAATTGGATGGGGGCATTTCTTCAGGAGCTTTAGCGGTCATAACACGGAGGTGACCAAGCTGTTTTCTTTAAGCTTGAACGAAAACATAGCACAGATTGGGGGTTTCAAGTTCATTGTTGATGAAGACAAAATTGCAGAGGCAACGAGGCTCTCACAGACTGGGGAACGGTGGTTTAAAGGTGGAAAAGTAAACAAGAAGAAGTGCCAGTCCTTGCTGTTGCCACTGCCCGCTAGTGCAAAACTAAAAATTGGGGTTTCAGTGAGGTTCCTGAAGCCAGAATGGAGAGCCTTCTACGAGATCTTGGTCAGGTATGTATCGTGCGATGGACGATTTTCCCACCTTCATTATTACCACCTACGACTCCTGTTAGCATTAAAGGGATGTAAACTTAATCTACCATTTTATCTTTGGCAAAGTCTGAAAAAAATGTCGCATTTGGTTCAAAGTTTCGATAATCCAGATAGAAGTCTATTTCATCATGGTTTAGTCAAAATCATAATACAACATCAACTGTCTCTGAATGGTAAATCATGGGATGAATTTTTAGTTGAATGTCATTTTGGGCCGACCCAATTTTGGCCAACCCCTTCCCCATAGACCCCTAGGAAACGAAAGGCTACTGTAAAGCCCGAGGTTAGCAATGTCCCTGAGGCTGAATCAAAGGATAAAGGGATTGAGGAAGCCCATACACCCATAAATGCTGGTATCAGTGATGATGGTGCTGGGAGCATAGTTCCCTGTTACTTTGAAGCAACCTTGAATCGATCCCCATTTGATAAACGTTGTAGTACTCCAGCAAAAATAGCGGAGAGGTTAACCGAAAACAAAGGTATTAACGCTGTTGATTGTAAAAATCTCTCCGAGCCAAATAATCCCTGTAAACATGGCAAAGAGCCTATGCATAAACTAGATAAACTAGCACAGGTTTGCTGTGACAGAGGAGGCTTTGAATAAAACAATCTTGTGTTTGTTCGTTCGAGGAGAGTTACCAGAAGCATGAATAATGCACCTACAGTTCCTATTCCTATGACTAATCAACAGGGTACTCAGCCTTCAGTTGTCCATATTGAGGACGACGTTCCATCAACTACTCATATAAATGAACCCACTCTTATAAAGGATAATAGTGCAAAATCGATTAAAAACATTATAGAGTTGGGTAAGGAAGAAGTTGCTCCATCGTGCATGGACGCCCATAGTTCGGATCCCGAACCATCTTTTATCAGTCCTCAATCATCTGGTCAAAAAATAGACAATCCTAATCCTCCTCAGGTATCCGATTCATGTCACAAAAACGAAGAAGAAACTCTTCAACAAGTTCTGGACAGGGTACACGAGTCCAAGATTATAGAATTTAAAGATGAACTTAGACAGTGTCAATCCCATGCAGCTCTGATAGAGGAGGAAAATAAGACGTTCATGGAGGAGTTGTTGAATTGGATTAACAGGTGGAAATAAATGAATGTAAAAAAGAACCAATATAAAAGGGCGAAAAAGTCAATAATAGGTATAAATCAACATTTGCTTGAACAGGTAGAAAAACAAAAGTTAGTGATTATCAGGCTTAGAGCCAAACTAGCCGAAGCCAGAAGAGTGGTTGATTTGAAAAAGAAAGCTTAATGGTTATTCCCATTTTTGGTTACATGATTTGTGTCTTTGTCAACAGTTAATAACACCTCTTTTGTGCATGCCTGTAAAATCACAGATTTTATAGGCACACATATGAATTATAGTTTCTTTTGTTATTTCTGTTTTAATTGGTTTTAATGAGATGCTTTTGTTTATTTAAAACAGGTGGGCATGTCATCGATATTCTCTACAATTTCAAGGAATTTCTAATATTCTAGATTTCAGTTGGAAGATGTAGATGATTATTGAAGACTGGAGTTTTGACACAGCCTCGAATTTACCAGTTCCTTTAAACCATCAACTGTTTCAGGTTAGTTGTTTTTATTGTTATCTTTTAGTGACAAGTGTCTGATGAAAAGAGATTCGATTCTCTTTGATAGTTATAGGAATCCTATAGTATTGCGTACATCATTGATGGGAAAACTAAATTGAGAGACTGGTAGTATTATATAAGCTAGGAATGTTTATGAGAAAAGGGATGGAGTGACTAAGGAAAAAATACTTGAAATACTATTTTGATACTAGTGTTGTTCCTGCTGAAGTTTTATCTTTGGGCATGGGATGTGAGTGGAAATCTCCAAGTTGATATCATGATTGGTATTATTTTGGATACTCTTTATATTTCAGTATATGATCTTCTATCTTTAACATTAATACAGTATACTTTGTTATGCCTGTTTTTATTAATCAGTATTTCACTTTGTCAAAACAATATTGTATTTGAATTAGTATATTATTGTAATTGAATTTTTCAGTGTGTCTACTTTTCGGTGCTACTTCTGAATATTCAAGATATGATGATATATATATGTTTATGTTTGTTTGATTTCATTTATGTTGTTGCAATGATTTCATACTGAGCATTATTTCTTATTCAAATATCTAATGTTGATTATTAATTATTAATTGATTAGACACTTCAGAAAATTTGAAGTAATGACTTATTTCACTTTCTCTGTCAAGTTATTTTATGACAGAATGATTTAGTGTAGATGATCTAAGTATTTTTATTTTAGATCTTACTCCTTATCTTTCTGTTTATCATATTATTAATTGATAATTAATATAGTATTCAAAATCGCTCTCAGCTGAGATATGATAGATAGGATAGTTTAGATAGTTCAGATTAACATCATTTTAGTATGGTTTCCCATTTAACAGTTGTTAAATAGGATTTGTGTAATTTGTAGAGTAGTTTTAATAATCTTTTATACTTTGAAAATTAAATATTAATCTTCAAAAAATCAGAGACTTTCCTTAAGAAAGCAATTATAGGACAACTTAGGTAGGTGAAAATAATTTTAGGGTTTATTTAGATAGAGATAACACTAGAATAGATTTTTGCTGAATTATATTTTCTCCTTAAGAGAAAAATTCAGCCGGTAGCCGGACCAAAACCTGCGAGATTTAGCTAGACCAAACATATCGGACGCTGCTTTAAGCTGATTGTGTGGGAAAAATCTCCTTGTTTACTTAGGTCGGAAAATCAGGCCAACAAATGGCGCTAGAAGGAGGGCCTATTAATGATTAATGGCAGGAATAACTAATGAAAAATTTTCAACTAGCCAACATCCTTCGAAAACCAGCAGATCGCCATTTATAGACACTGTTAGGAGCATCCTTGAACGTGATCATATCACATCTCCATTTACTCCTGAACAAAACACTCAAACTTTGGCAGAATCACGACATATTCTTACAAGAGCATATGCCAATAAACTTGGTGTATCTCCAATAGATTATGGTCTTCCTAGGCAACAACGACGTAATCCACAATGGAACGTAGTTACTCAAGATTTGCAAGAGGGTGATAGAAATCCACACTATCAAATTAGAAGTCATCAGAGAAAAAATACTCAAACAAAATATGCTAGAAGACTTACCGTGGAAGGCGGTTTTGATCAGCCACCTTCTCCTCCTGAATCACCACCTGATAGCCCAAGACCATCCAATTTAGGAAGTTCTTCAAGTTCTGAAAGAATTCCAATGGAAGGAAACATACCCGTAGGAGGAGGAGGCAATTCTCCACCTAATCCACAACTCCCTTGGCTAAGAACAACTGTTGTAGCTGTCCCTGGTGTGCAACATCCTTTTCCTAAACACTCAGATAAACTCCTCCCTAAGTTTAATCCAGATGACAAAGAACCTGCAGAATTTCATGTCGACAAATTCATGTTGGCTGTTCGAACCTTGAACGTTCAGCATGAATATTTAGTTTGTCGATTGTTTCCTTTAACTTTCAAAGGAAGAGCTTCTACTTGGTATTTTTCGTTAGTACAGGGATTAATCACAAACTGGGGTGAATTTAATAAATTCTTTTTAGATAAATTCGGGGAAGATAAGACACCTGCTCTTTTAGCCCTAGAGTTATCTAGGATTAAAATGGAGCCTAAACAAAGAATCAAATATTTCAATAAAAGGTTTCTAACTTTAAAAAACAAAATTCCAATGGCTTCTCAACCACCCGAGGATATAATTATTGAAAATTATACATCATCTTTACCAAAATATTCTGGGATGTTCGTTAAGAGAGATGGGAAAAAAACATTAGTATAAACTTTTGAAGAAGCCATTAAAGTCGAGAAGGATTCTATGTCTTATGAACCAGATAGGAGTGGGAAAAATGACACTTTTCCCCATAGGAAGACTGAAAAACTCAATTCAGAAAAAGACAAAGCATTTGACATAGAACAGCTGCAAAATGCTATTCGAACATTAACCAATGAGGTTGTAGGGTTAAATAAAACCAACTCTGAAGCTTCTCCTTCTAGGGGATATTTCAGAAATCAGTTTAGACTAAACCTGAATACAACTAAAACAAATATACCACCTGACATAGCAGCAAATGAAGAAATTTTTAATACAATTCGAGCTGTTTTATCTTTGTCTGAAACTCCTTCTAGTCAAGAAATAGCAGAAAATGAAAAAGAAGAGGAATTAGAAAATGATCAAGAATCAGAGGAACCTCAACAAGTTAACGGTCATTTCTGGGACAGTCTTGTGAAAGAATATGAGAGTAAAATTCCGCCTACAGGACAACATGCCTATAATACTCATAGTAGAGCATTCGCAAACACTCGTGGAGCTTCGTCAAGTTCTACTACAAATAATGACAACAATAATTCACAACCTAATAAACAAACTCAATACGACAAGCAGACTCAATCAACCAAAATTACCCAGCCTACTCAAAATGCTCCAAAATTAGATTTACAATATGATATAATTGAAGATTTAAAGAAGACACATGCAAACATCAGTATGTACGACCTTCTTAAAATTTATCCAATGCCTAATAGGCATGTTATAAATCCTACCATGAGTTCAATTATTCCTAATGCAAAACAAAATGTTGCTGCAAATAATTCTAATAATGATTCAACAGCAACTGAAAAAGGAAAAGCAACGGTTGACAAAGCCTCGCTTATAGGTAAGAATTCTAAATCAACCACACCTCCATTCTTACTTAACTTTGATATTTTCAATAGGAATGTTCATAATTGCATGGTAGAATCCGGAGCATCCTCCAATGTCATGCCTTTATCAGTATGCAAGAAGTTGAATGGGAAATATGTCCCATCAAATTCTCAAATAACTCAATTAGACAGGACAAATGTAAAGGTTGTAGGGAAAATGAAAGATGTTTTAGTCAGGATTGCTTGTAATCCTTCGGTTTATCAAATTATAGATATTGTTGTTGCAGATATTCCAGACGCATATGGGCTATTTTTAAGTAGGGATTGGTCTCAACAATTGAATGGTTTCTTTGCCACGGATTGGTCAACATTATGGTTACCTAAGAACGAAAACTCAAATCAGATAAAGATAAATAGAGAAAGATATATGAAACATACTGTCACAGAACTGCATGATCCTAGCGAACCTGTTTTATTTTCAGATTGCATTATGGGGAATTACATGTATGAATTGGGATTTGGTAATTTTAAAGCTGAAAATTCTGCCTTTTCTAAAAATAAACAACAATCTGAAATTAGAAATGTGACATCTATTTCTCCTAACTCTTTATTCAAGGAAACCATTAATGATGTAGATAATCTGAATATTGTAAATATTATAGAAAGCAAAGTGGTTGTGAATAGTTCTATTTGGACTTTATATTTTGATGGTGCGAAATCCAAAGAGGGAGCAGGAGCTGGTTGCCTACTGGTGGACCCTCAGGGAAATAAAACATGTATAGCTTGTAGGATGGAATTTAATTGTACAAATAATACTGTGGAATATGAATCTTTAATACAAGGTTTGAAAAAAGCAATTGATTTGGGCATCAAAGAGTTAATTGCATACGGTGATTCCGAAATCATCGTCAGACAGGTTTGTAACTCCATTCACTGCCTATATGAACATTTACGAAGTTATCAACGAGAGGTATGGAACCTTATCTCAAATTTTGATGCATTTAACATAATTTCTGTTCCTAGAAGTCAAAATCAAGAAGCAGATTTGTTGGCAAATGTAGCATCAAAGTTAATTCCGTCAGAAAATCTTTCACCAAATTTCTTTTCAGTTGAGTTGATTTTTAGGCCTTCTATACCAGATAATATTTTTAACTGGCGTGTATTCGATAATGATGTGTAGGTGCTGAATTTTTTGATGAACGAGGATACCTTTAAAGATTCAGCCATAGATGAGGTCACTCATGATGAAAATCTGCGGGATTTTTCGGTAATAAATGATTTTTGTTCAGTTGAAAAAGATTTTGAAAAGGTAAAACCAGTCCCTAATTCATTACTAAGATTAGAAAAGTTCTTTGATCTACAGGATAAATTTAGATCTGTCCCTAATTGTAAAACTAATAGCTCTCGAATGAGGTATGAAACCATAAATCTAGGGACAGAACTAAATCCTCAAACTATAAATCTAGGAGTAGATTGCAATCCTGCAGAAAAGACATCATTTATAAAACTGTTTAAAGAATTTAAAGATGTCTTTGCATGGACATATGACGACCTAAAAACCTTCAACACACAAGTCATGCAACACATAATTCCAATTAAACAAGAGTCAAAACCTTTTCAACAAAAGCTAAGGAAATATCACCCATCACTAGAACCAACAATTAAAAAGGAACTAAATAAATTGTTAGCTGCCAAGATTATTTTTCCCATTAGGCATACTCAGTGGGTAGCAAACTTAGTTCCAGTCAGGAAGAAAAACGGGGATATTAGATTATGTGTAGATTTTAGAAATCTGAATAAGTCTTCTGAAAAGGATAATTACCCAGTTCCTCCCATGGAACAAATTCTGCAAAAGGTGTCTGGGGCTGAGATAATATCACTCCTTGATGGTTTCTCAGGGTACAACCAAATATTAGTCTGCCCAGATGACCAATTGAAAATAGCTTTTAGAACTCCATGGGGAACATATGCTTACCGTAAGATGCCCTTTGGGCTAATCAATGACGGAGCGACCTTTCAACGGGCAATGGATATTGCTTTTAGAGGCTTAATTTACCATTCAGTCGTTATCTATTTGGATGACGTTGCTGTATATTCTAAACATCGACCTGATCATGTTAATCATCTTAGAAAGATATTTGAACGATGTAGAAAATTTGGAATATCTTTAAATCCTAAAAAAACAATATTTGCTGTTTCAGAAGGTATTCTATTAGGATGTGTGGTCTCAAAGCATGGAATCATGATTGATACTGAAAGACCCCAAGCCATTTCAAAGATAACTTATCCTTCTAGCAATAAAGCAATGCAATCATTTCTCAGAAAAATAAAGTTTGTTAGGAGATTCATTCCCAGTTTCTTCGAAATCATTCGTCCTTTGTAGAAAATGATTAAGAAAGACGCTATGTTTAATTGGGGACAAACTGAAAAAGAGTCATTTCCGAAAATTTTAGAAGCCATTTTAGAAGCTCCTAGCCTTCTAAGTCCATATTTTAGCAAATATTTCATATTGTATACGTTTGCTTCCGATATTTCATATGCAGCAGTCTTAACCCAATTAAATCAGCAAAATAAAGAAGTACCAATCTCCTTTATGAGTTCAAATTTCAAAGGGGTTGAACTTAATTATCATGAAGTTGATAAACAAGCTTTTGCTGTGTTTAAAGTTGTTAAACATTTTCGTCCATATTTACTGAAATCTAAAACGAAAATAATAGTTCCTTATTCCTCAGTTAGAAACTTGTTAGTGCAAAAGGATTTAGGTGAGAAAAGAGCACCTTGGATGATAGCCCTTCAAGAGTGTGATTTCGAAATAAAACCCTCAACGATAGTCAAAGGTCAAGGACTATGTAAATTAGCTGCTGAAGCTGCTCATCGGGCCTAATGATAAAGCTGAAACTGTCATTGATGAAGTTTTACTTACCAGAGAAATTTATTTTTATCCTCCGCCACAAGATTCCTGGTATACAGACATAAGAATACTTTTGGAAACAGGAATTGCTCCTGATTACCTAGAACCAAAAAAGAAAAGAGCACTTAGATTGAAATCTGCTCCTTATTTATTAATTGATAATGTTCTTTTTCGGAGAAATTCAGACGGAGTGTTGCTTCGATTTCTAGACAAAGATGAAACAAAAGTAATTCTGAAAGAGTTACATTCTGGACCAGCAGGAGGTCATTTTGGTGGGGAAACTAGCACGCATAAAATTCTTAGGGCTGGTTATTATTGGCCTACCTTGTTTCGAGATTCCTATACTTTTGTTAGAAAATGCCAGGAATGTCAACTTGCTGCGGGAAGGGTTAAGAAACCTGCTTTTCCTTTACAACCTGTTTCAGTTGAAAGACCCTTTCAGCAATGGGGTATTGATATAGTAGGGCCAATAAATCCTCCCTCCTCTAAGCAACACAAATATAAAATAACTGCAACAGATTATTTTACTCATTGGGTAGAAGCTGCACCATTAAGGGTTATAAATACCAATCAGGTTATATTATTCTTATAATTCTTTATCATAACAAGATTTGGTATTCCAGATTCCCTTGTTTTTGATAATGCTTCATATTTTTCATCAATCGAGTTAACTCAATTTGCCTTAGAGAAGGGAATAAGAATTAGGTATTCCGCTAACTACCATCCTCATGGAAATGGTTTAGCTGAATCAACAAATAAAAATTTATTGAAAATTCTCAAAAGAACCATTTCAGTTCACCATCGAGATTGGCATACATAATTGGTTAGTGCCCTTTGGGCAGACAGAGTGACTCCTAAGGCTGCAATAGGTAACTCACCATTTTTCTTAGTATATGGAAATGAAGCTATTTTACCACCGAATTTATTCTTACCTTCATTATAGTTAGCTCAGTCTATTCAAGATGAAGAATGTCCATCAATGGAAAAGAGAATTAACACTTTGTTAAAGCTTGAAGAAGAAAGAGAAAAGTCAAAACAACACTTTACAAAGCATCAACAAATTGTGAAATCTTGGTTTGACCAATCCTTTAGTTCCAATCGAGAATTTTAGGTGGGATACCTAGTTTTAAAATGGGATAAAGTTCACGAGTAAAAGGGAGATCATACTAAGTTTCAGAAGCTTTGGTTAGGTCCCTTTGTTATTGTTGAGAAAATAGGTCCAAGTACCTAGGGATTACAAACACTTGAAGGTCAGTTCGAAACATTCCCAGTGAATGGACTGATCCTGAAAAAATATTTCTGTTAATATTTTTGGTCTTAAAATGTATATAATTTGTTCTCTGTTTGTAAATAAATTTATATTTTTGTATATAAACTGAATTACAGTCCATAGAATTAAGAATGATGAGAAATGCATAAAATTTTTGTAACTTTCTAACATCATTCTGTTATTACAACCAGTTTTTATTTTGTTAGTTAAATATCACAGGCTGTCAAATTTTTGTATATATTCAGTCAGTAATCTTTAGTTAACAGCTGAAAAAATAAATGTAAATAAAAATAGCTTCTAGTTGAAAAGACAGTCAGTTTGCTCGTTAACTAAAAATTATGATACTAGACTGAAATCTTTTAAAAGTTTGTTCAGGATGATCAAGGTTTCTTAAATCTATGAAAAACCTATCATTATTTTATTTTTAAGTGTTACTTAGATTATTCCTTACCTTTTTATGTTTAATATAAAGTAGGGATAGCTTATTAATGTCTTTTTCGAAACTTGTATTTTTGAAAAACTTTTACAGATCTCTACCATCAGTCTCCAAAAGTATTTACAATCTGAAAACTTTTTAGAATTTGTTCCAGTCAATAAAATACTAAAATGAGAGATGGGAGGTCTTAGTAATAAGCCGGTCTGATCAGAATCATAAATATCACTAGTGTGACATTATTAGGAAACTAGTAATGGATTTTGGTTTAACAAACCAAGAGATAAGGGGTCTTATCACAAGCCAACTGATTCATTTTCTGGTGATATTAATGACTGACATTACCATTTGGTCACCATACTGGGTAATGAGCTCTCATTTTATAAAATTTAAAAGATGAAAGTGAACAAATAAAATATAAATTTTGACTGAAGAATAGGAGGTCTCATCACGAGCTGGCCTAATCATGATCATCAGTGTTGTTTGGGATAACTTCATTTTTGATCACCAGGGTGATGGATTTTGATTTTAAGTTAAAAGACAAGAGGTCTCATCACGAGCCGGCTTGCTTATTCCAGACAGTTCTCATGAATGATGCTATCACATTGGGATACCATACCTAGATAGTAGTCTTCAGTCAAAATTATTGTTTAAAAGAAAAGAAAAGTAAACAAAAAGAAAATTATTATATTTATTGAACAGATTCTGGAAAGTTTATAGAAAAGTTGATTTCTATACTCTATGCTGATGGTGCAGGTTATTATTACTATGAAGTATTTTGTTTCGATCAAGATATTTTTAAGTTTATCCCTAACTGGATCTCTGTTCCAAAAGATGGAATATTTCTGAGTTATACTTATGAATATGAATAAAAGAATAGTTTTTATTTAGATAAAGAAATTTTGATTGTTTTTAATAAATTTTAAGATTTTGTTTATATCATTTATAAGTTGTATGAGCAGAGATAACTGGTTCGCCCAGGTTGTCGCCATTTGTTGGCAGCCAGCAACAACCCCTTCATTTGTCATTAATATGAAGGGAGATCAGCTCTCTTTTATGATTTACTTTTAAAATATTATAAGAGAGTGCCTTCAGAATCTTCGATTCTGGAGGTACTCCTAATTGTAGAAGAGTCAAATGACAACATTTTCATTGTTGTGATAATTAGCAGCTGTCAGTTTCATAGATTTTTATATAATCAATTTTATCATTAGTTAATCTATCTGATTATATATGATTTAAGAAATTCAAAAAGATAATATGCTAATTGGGGTTCAACGAAAACACATTTTGAATTTGCTTGAAGCTGGTTATTGATAAGATATTATAAAGTTCTGAAAGTCCTAGAACTTGAGGTGAATTATCAAATTAAATTTTTTATTAAAACCTAAAGAGTTCACATTCTATAGGTAACTTAATATCATATCATTATTTTGTAAAAATTGCGTATATATATATAGCTAGTGAAAAAGCAAATAAATAAATATCATTTTGAAATCTTTATATGCCATAGTTTGATGGCTTTGCATCTTATCAAATTCGATTGGGGATATTAATGGATAAGGTTTTGTAAAGTCTTAAGATTATATTTCAAAATGAAACTCTATGTATATACATGGCCTAAATGATTATTCAGATGATTAGTTAGTTGTTTTGCAAAACTTTAGGGTTTATGGTTTTGATACTATATCGCCATGTTAATAAATGCGACCACCTTTCATGTATAATCCAGAGGAGACCATCAATTGATAGTGTTTACGAGGATACATGATCCATCTGTCAAATAAATAACACCTGTTACGGGGATCACTGTGTTGGCTTGGAGATTTGGCTAACACCTTGCGATTAGCTGACAGTTGTGAATATATTAATGAATCGTATCAACATGATTTAATGTGATATCCATTTCATTTCGTAACGTTGTACGAGCTCATCATGCCCACTGTGTGTAATCAATTTCTCGATCCACGATTCATGAGTTGGATAATCCCTGATATGTAGAGTTGGTTAAGTTTTACTATTAGTCGTGGCTAGTCATGCATTTATCATAGCAAGACGCTGGTTGTAGTATTCATCATCGCTAAATTCGATTGAAATGGCCAAATTTAGAGCCTTCATCATTGTCAGATATGAATCATGTGAAGATTTGATATTTCGCATCATGTCATACACCTGGATACCTATCCCCTCACTCTTCACAACTCCATTCATTCCATTTCGTAATCAGGATAATGGTAAGGAGGCCATGGCACCACTGAGTCATTTTTAAATCTCAGGGTCAGAGCTTATTGAAGCTGATGAGAAGGTCTCCTTGCTATTTGAGAAAATTGGATGGGGGCATTTCTTCAGTAACTTTAGCGGTCATAACATGGAGGTGACCAAGCTGTTTTCTTTAAGCTTGAATGAAAACATAGCACAGATTGGGGGTTTCAAGTTCATTGTTGACGAAGACAAAATTGCAGAGGCAACGAGGCTCCCACAGACTGGGGAGTGGTGGTTTAAAGGTGGAAAAGTAAACAAGAAGAAGTGCCAGTCCTTGCTGTTGCCACTGCCCACTAGTGCAAAACTAAAAATTGGGGTTTCAGTCAGGTTCCTGAAGCCAGAATGGCAAGCCTTCTACGAGATCTTGGTCAGGTATGTATTGTGCGATGGACGATTTTCCCACCTTCATTATTACCACATACGACTCCTGTTAGCATTAAAGGGATGTAAACTTAATATACCATTTTATCTTTGGCAAAGTCTGAAAAAAATGTCGCATTCGGTTCAAAGTTTCGATAATCCAGATAGAAGTTTATTTCATCATGGTTTAGTTAAAATCATAATACAGCATCAACTGTCTCTGAATGGTAAATAGTGGGATGAATTTTTAGTTGAATGTCATTTTGGGCCGACCCAATTTTGGCCAACCCCTTCCCCAAAGACCCGTAGGAAACGAAAGGATACTGTAAATCCCAAGGTTAGCAATGTCCCTGAGGCTGAATCAAAGGATAAAGGGATTGAGGAAGCCCATACACCCATAAATGCTGGTATCAGTGATGATGGTGTTGGGAGCGTAGTTCCCTGTTACTCTTAATCAACCTTGAATCGATCTCCATTTGATAAACATTGTAGTACTCTTGTAAAAACAGATTACGGGTTAACCGAAAACAAAGATATTAACGCTGTTGATTTTAAAAATCTCTCCGAGCCAAATAATCCTCATAAACATGGAAAAGAGCCTATGCATAAACTAGATCAACTAGCATAGGTATACTGTGACAAAGGAGGCTTTGAATCAAACAACCTTGTGTTTGTTCGTTCGAGGAGAGTTACCAGAAGCATGAATAATGCACCTACAGTTCCTATTCCTATGACTAATCAACAGGGTACTCAGCCTTCAGTTGTCCATATTGAGGACGACATTCCATCAACTACTCATATAAATGAACCCACTCTTATAAAGGATAATAGTGAAAAATCGATTAAAAACATTACAGAGTTGGGTAAGGCAGAAGTTGCTCCATTGTGCATGGACACCCATAGTTCGGATCCCAAACCATCTTTTATTAGTCTTCAATCATCTGGTCAAAACATAGACAATCCTAATCCTCCTCAGGCAGCCGATTCGTGTCACGAAAACGAAGAAGAAACTCTTCAACAAGTTCTAGACAGGGTACACGAGTCCAAGATTATAGAATTGAAAGATGAACTTAGACAGTGTCAATCCCATGTAGCTCTGATAGAGGAGGAAAATAAGACGTTCAGGGAGGAGTTGTTGAATTGGATTAACAGGTGGAAAGAAATGAATGTAAAACAGAACCAATATAAAAAGGCGAAAAAATCAATAATAGGTACAAATCAACATTTGCTTGAACAGGTAGAAAAACAAAAGTTAGTGATTATCAGGCTTAGAGCCAAACTAGCTGAAGCTAGAAGAGTGGTTGATTTGCAAAATAAAGCTTAATGGTTATTCCCATTTTCGGTTACATGATTTGTCTCTTTGTCAACAGGTAATAACAACTCTTTTGTGCATGCCTGTAAAATCGCAGATTTTACAGGCACACATATGAATTATAGTTTCTTTTGTTATTTCTGTTTTAATTGGTTTTAATGAGATGCTTTTGTTTATTTAAAACAGGTGGGCATGTCATCGATATTCTCTACAGTTTCAAGGAATTTCTAATATTCTGGATTTTAGTTGGAAGACGTGGATGATTATTGAAGACTGGAGATTTGACACAGCCACGAATTTACCAGTTCCTTTAAACCAACAACTATTTCAGGCTAGTTGTTTTTATTGTTATCTTTTAGTGACAAGTGTCTGATGAAAAGAGATTCGATTCTCTTTGATATTTATAGGAATCCTATAGTATTGCGTACAACATTGACGGGAAAACTAAATCGAGAGACTGGTAGTATTATATAAGCTAGGAATGTTTATGAGAAAAGGGATGGAGTGACTGAGGCAAAAATAATTGAAATACTATTTTGATACTAGTGTTGTTCCTACTGAAGTTTTATCTTTGGGCATGGGATGTGACTGGAAATCTCCAAGTTGATATCGTGATTGGTATTATTTTGGATACTCTTTATATTTCAGTATATGATCTTCTATCTTTAACATTAATACAATATACTTTGTTATGCCTGTGTTTATTAATCAGTATTTCACCTTGTCAAAACAATATTGTATTTGAATTAGTATATTATTGTAATTGAATTTTTCAGTGTGTCTACTTTTCGGTGCTACTTCTGAATATTCAAGATATGATGATATATATATGTTTATGTTTGTTTGATTTCATTTGTGTTGTTGCAATGATTTAATACTGAGCATTATTTCTTATTCAAATATCTAATGTTGATTATTAATTATTAATTGATTAGACACTTCAGAAAATTTGAAGTAATTACTTATTACACTTTCTCTGTCAAGTTATTTTATAACAGAATGATTTAGTGTAGATGATCTAAGTATTTTTATTTTAGATCTTACTCCTTATCTTTCTGTTTATCATATTATTAATTGATAATTAATATAGTATTCAAAATCGCTCTCAGCTGAGATAGGATAGATAGGATAGTTTAGATAGTTCAGATTAAGATCATTTTAGTATGGTTTCCCATTTAACAATTGTTAAATACGATTTGTGTAATCTGTAGAGTAGTTTTAATAATCTTTTATACTTTGAAAATTAAATCTTAATCTTCAAAAAATCAGAGACTTTCCTTAAGAAAGCAATTATAGGACAAGTTAGGTAGCTGAAAATAATTGTAGGGTTTATTTAGATAGAGATAACACTAGAATATATTTTTACTGAATTTTATTTTCTCCTTAAGAGGAAAATTCAGCTGGTAGCAGGACCATAACCTACTAGATTTAGCTAGACCAAACACATAGGATGCTGCTTTAAGCTGATTGTGTGGGCAAAATCTCCTTGTTGGCTTAGGTTAGAAAATCAGGCCAACAAGGCCCTAAAGCTGAAGTATAGTATTCGATCAAAACCTTATCAGACGGTTTATCAGTTGCAGAAAAATTCTTAAGATAAGCAACAAACCTTTGGGTGAAACTATGCACTTTTTCTTTTATTTCTTTCTTCAAAGCGCATAACCCTTTCATTAGAGCTGCATGAGTTTTTTGGACTTCATAATTACTTCTAAATATTCTTTTAAATGTATCCCAGTATGTGATTGAGTTTGTAGGTAGAGAAAAATACCATGAGGCTGCTGCTCCTTTTAGGGAATGCAGAAACAATCTGCAAACTACATCTTCATGTTCTCTAGCCCTTAGTCCTTCTATAGCCAAGTAAAAGCTTTGCAAACGGTCATCTACTAAAATATTTTCACTTGGGTCAAACTTGGGCAGCATTTTCTCAAAATCCTGAGGTAAGTCATGTAAAGGGGGTTCCAGGTTTAAAGGTGACCTAGCCCTCCAAGTAGGTGGTGGATTCGGTGGGTTGGGTGGCTGATTTGCATTCACGTTTGCCATGAGTCTGGGTGGAGAATGAGGTGGTGAGTGAACAGGGGTATGACCAGGTGAATAGTAAGGTGTATCTGGGCCCACTTGATTCAAAGGCTGAACAACTTCCTGTAAGGCTGTTTCTACCAGTTCTTCAAAATATCCAACCAACACTGCGTCTTCCAATATAGGATGGTCTTTCTTCTTATATTCTCTTCTGGGTAAGACAGGAATAATTGGTAATCCTCCAATCTTCTTCACATATGTCCTAGTATGTCTTCTCAGATCATTAACTAATTTGTTATCGACAGAATGCAGATGCTCTTTACCCTTCTCTTTAGGAATTGGATTGGGAAACAAACTGGTTTCAGAACTATCACTGGTGGAATAATCTCGAGAAAATAAGTTTCCTCGACCAGCCATGCCCTGGCGGACCTCCCTCTAGTGACAAAAACTATTGAGGCCTGGAAAATTGCAGGTAACAACAGTTAGGGATTCTCCCCAGTAAACATTTCCAATTAGGCCGTTACTGTTTGGTATGGGGAATCTGTCCGATTTACGGTCCGGCTACTGTAGGTCAAGTAACAAAAATAAAGGGTTTTACCGGTTATGGCCCAGTCCACCGTGTATGTTTTTAGTTTTTGTATTTAAGTATGAGATGCAAGTTCCTATCTAAAAATGCAGATTGATAGAGAATACGAGGAGCGGTCACAATGTGATGCACATGTTCTTACCTCTCGTCTTAACTCTCTCGCATCTAAACCACACACAACAAGAAAAAACTAAAACTAACTATCTAACCTATCCCTAGGGAGCAAGATTATTATTCATCAATGAGTAATTTATTTTGTGCATGCATTAAGAAAAATCACAGATAGCTGTTACTTATTTCAAAACACATGAACATTTATAGATATATGAACAACCAGTTAGCTAATTGTTTATGAACAACATTCATTACTCATAGTGGAAATTTCATAGAATAAACTAGAGCACATTCATAACAAGAACATAGGTTCAAAGAGTTAGAAATATCTCATAGTTAATGGATAACAACTGAAAATGAAATAGTTCACGTTCAACAAATCCATAGCACAACATTTGAAACCTTCCACAAAGCTTTCTCCAACAGGAAACTTGTAATTTATTTATGCAAAAGGAAATAGTTCTTCTTACATCATACTCTCACAAATCTATCTGGGAAAAAGTCCCTTATTCCCTCTAACTCTCCTATATTTATACAAAACAGTGAAACCTTTGGGTGTCCCCCCCCAGGTGACCTTTGGGATTCCTCCAACTGTTTAATTTCACAAATTTGTCCTTTTGTGAGTGCTCATGATTCATACAATACGTTATATTTTAGATTAAGATTTAAGAGCAGTTTGTAAAGAGGGACCAACTTAGTAACTAATGAACCTTTTCCAAGCCTGGGCCTCTACTGCTAATGATTCTGCTCAATAATCCATTGGTATTTCTGAGATCCTGTTGATCTCAGACCTTCACTATCTTCTCTTTGAGCAACAACTCTGCTTCTTACTTTCTTTTCTTCTGCCAAGTCCCTTCTGCTTTGTCCTTTAGATACGTCTTCTTCACAGCAGCAATCATCAAACTGGATCTGAAAGAATCTCCTAAGTCCATCTGCAGTTAAAACGAAAAACTCAACATTAATACGGACTGTATTCAAGAAAACGTAAGCCACACTATAAATAAAACTAATCATTAAATGTTAGGCTCTGCACTGTGTTCTCATCGCGAAAACTCTATGATGATCAAAAGAATTGGAAACCTATGCCGCCCATAAAATAGGGTAAAAACACACAAAAAATGGCGGGAAAAATCCTCACCGACAGGAAAAAACTAAGCATCGGGCAGACAATCCAATATGGAGCTGTAACGGTGGAAGACCATCAGGCTACGGTTCCCGTGATCAAAATAAAACGTTGACAAAATAAAACACTAAAAAAAACTACAGCATTGGATATCGGAACCACTACAGCAATGGACGATCAGTTTGCTAAGGAGCCGCAACGGTGGGTGACGGACAAACTAAAAGTTCTGCGGTCAACATAAAAACATCGCCGACCAGCAACTCTAAAGCTAAAGGTCGGAGATCAAAAGCACTAATCATTGGCAATATAGTTCATTACACAACCACAATGGTGGGAGATATACTGACTACAGCTTTCGCAAAAAAAGAAAAATCACTGGTGATCGGAAGATCTAAGGACTATATATTGGTGAGTCAAAACTTAATGTTGCCGCCATGTCGGCGCTGCAAAGGACTAGCCTTCCGATCAAAGTCAAACATCGATCCGATAGCGATAAGAAAAACATCACAAAGCAAAAATTTTGATTAATAAACCAAGGTATTGGTGAAAATCAGAGTTATCCATCGGCACGTTCTCTATTTACCCTCCGCAACGGCAGCTTCGTAGAGAACTAATGCGCCAATTCACACATCAATAGACTTCTGGCAGTGATAAACAAACATAAAACATAGTGTTAAGTGCTCAAATACCTTTGGCTGGGCAGTAGTAAAAAGTTCGTTTAACCTCCGAAATAGCGGCGACACAGAGAATTAGAGTTCCGACTCAAACTTCAACTGACCTCTGATAGTGATAAAGGAAAACATTTAGATCAAAGGGACCTTATTTTTCAAATCAAAACTTTAAATTCCCGAGTCAAAACATTAGCAAACAAAAGGCGGTTTTCCGAAAATCATGAAAACAACTGACCTCAATTCAACTTCAAGTAACCCAAATTTGTCGCAGAGGGAAAAACAAAGTTCAGCAATCAAAACAATCCTAGGCAAGATAACATCAAAAGGAGGGTCCAAAATTTTAAAAAATTTGGGAAAACATTGCAGCTACAACACCTTGATAAAGGTTCGTAATGTCGACATATCAAATGGAGTCTACAATTACCTTGGATACCACTCCTCAAACCTATCAACCTAGAATTTAAGAGAAGAGGTTGTAAATATGTTTTTATGTCAAAATAACACTTTTGAATATGTAAGGTTCACAAATAGATAATAGTATATAATAGTCCTTGTTTTTTGTCTAACCTTTACACATAAATATAAGATGAAAATTTGAAAAGATAAGTGTGGAATCCCTCTCAAACTTCTTCTTGTGTGAGATCCAACTACTAGTAAGATCCACATTGAAGTTTGAAGGATATTTTTTTCAATGTGTTTGAATAAAATTATATGCACTGAGTTTTGAAAACAGAAATGAGAATCCCTATCCATCCCTCTCATTTGACATCTAGATGTTAGTAGCCTCAAGACTAAAGTTTGAAAGATAAATTTTCAAGTCTTCTAATACTTAGGTTTATTATGGTGAAGACGATGCTTAGGGATTAGGTGGAGTTTGAAATTGAATGGCTCATTACTCATGAGCTGTGTCCATATGGCTAGTTAATTTCTCACAACCCTTTAAAGTAAAATGAGAACTGGCCTTCAAATTTGATCCCTGGCGACCAATGATCAAATTTGAAGGGTGGGTATTAATTTAAATTGGAAGGGAATTTATTCTCTCATCCCTTTAGAGATGAATGGCAATATAAATAATTGTACTTTAATTAACAAGTTTAAATTAACCAAACCCTTTCACACAAAAAAAATGCAAAACACAAATATTGTTCTTTCAGTGCTTGTTGTGAAAGCATGCATGTATGTGATGGAGGGGCCTAAGTCAATTGAATCCTTGCAAATAATTGCATGTCTGAGTCCAACAATCCAACTTTTAAATTGAACCAGAATACCAAAAGAAGTTTATTAATGGCTGATTTCAGAAAGTCATAGGTGTGAGTAGTTAAGTGCTTGTGGCTCTAAAATTTGCTGTGTTTTGTACCAGTCCACGATTCACTGAATCCATAGTCACGGGTAGGAATTTAAATTATTTAATGAAAAAAATTAATGTGTATAACCTCTATGTCGAGACCATTTTCCATGATGATGCTTGCTACTACCCTCTTTATTGTCTTACCAAAAGGCATGATATTGAGGAAAGAGGACCTAAAATTATGGACTTCACCTTCAATGAATGCCTTGCAATCACATTGATAAGGAGTGATAAGAAGATCAAAACAATCCAACTTGTCAAATCTCAGTTGATAGTGTTAATTAAAGACTTATAAGGTAAATTTAATATAATACTTACTTATAGTTCTCTCTTACTCTTTGCATCTTGACAATTTAATATTTTATGGTTGTCTTTGCGCCTTGAACCAACTCGTATTATAAGGTGAGGATGTGCAGACATAATAATCCTTAGTTACGACTATGAGATGAGGATTTAAAGAGAAGAGGATGTAGATACAAGTAATTTTTATAAGTATTTTGGTAGCGCTGAAGACAAATGTCGTAAGAACCCACAAATGTTTGGAAGGAGTACGCAGGGAGATAACATCATGTTCATGCCACTCATCAAACTACGAGCTGACCAATTATCATATCCCTCGATGCCATTTATGAGGCTCCTTAGGTGAAGATCATGTCCAAAGCATCACCGATTCACCAGCCTTCCCAAATCCAGAGATCCAACATGTGGCTTGCGTAGAAAACAATGGGAGATCATGAAGTTCAGATCTTTGAAGCCACAAACAAGGCCTCTACACGAAGAAAAGGGATGCGGCTAGCCGAAACCGTTCCGAACACCACCGTCATCGTAAGTGAAAAGGAAAAGAATGTCACATCCAAACACCACGATCCATGTGGACAGCAATGCAACATCAAAGAAGGCGGCATGACTGGATTCTCAGCAAAAAATAGAGATCCCTACCCATGTGTCCACTCATGCTGCCATTATGATAACCAGTCATCTCTTTATCCATATTCATCTTCATCACCCTATATAGAGACCACCTTCCTAGGATGATTAAGTTGCATAAGATGAATCAGTAATTAGAGACAATGCTTGAAGTGTCATTCTGCTAAGAGATTTTGAGAATTGTGAAAGAGTTGAAATGGAGATATGCTTTGAGAAGCTTGTCAGTCTCGAGGTGTTGATGGTTAGTGAGCTTGATTCGACGCTCATATGTCACCCTGGTTTTTCACACTAGGAAAGCGCCAACCATTGGGGCCTGGATGTGAAGCACTTTGAATGTTTTCGGATAGCTGTACCTCTGGCTGCGCAGTTCCTGGGTTTTCTGTCCCAGGAGTGTCTCCCTAGAGACCCTAGAATCAATTGCGGCTTCCAAATTCCTAATACCTGGTGAACGTGTACAACATAAACCAGTGGGAGCGAATGCTCATGTTGGGGTGGTGGGTGTCCAAAGTCTTCATCACCTCGTTTGTGAACTCCACTTGATAAATTTTTCTGAGTTGGTGAAGAGGTGGAAGACACCCCTGACTATATGACCTGTAGGAGAACCTGTGCCATGGAGGTGGGGAGTACAAATATTCCCTTTTCCATGTCTCCTCATACAAAAGTATTACCAGTACAGAGGGGGGTTGTAGAAAAGGAAAATCATGCAAAGAATATAAACTCCTTTTCCAGTCTGAAAACCTTGCATAAAGATGCCTTTGAGCACGAAACACACACCCAGGGAAGGACACATTTCTGATTCGAAAGACAGATGAGTGGTCGAGCCCAGTTGTCCATATATAATGTTTTTTTTAATATATGTAAACCGTGGCAGTAGTACCACGCTCTAAGTTGTTAGTAGTTGATTATGACTAGTGTAAATAGTTTCATGTCCTGTTTCAAGGATTAGCCTCAGGGACAAAGATAGTATAAATTTCTCCCCATAGAGGGTAGAAGGGTTGGGAATTTTCAAGAGAAGAGGCTCTCCACTGTAATGTGTTTCAATATTTCCAGATATGAATAAAATTGCAGAGGAATGATAATCCTTTCATGGTAGAGAATCCTCATGTGTCGTCTTTTTCTTCAATAAGTAACTTCTTTACGTGAATGTTTATCCTGTTTTTCATTCTAGTTTGTATTTGATTTTCATGTTTGAAAATTAGTGTATATGGTCCATATTTTGTGTTGTACGCTCTCGGCACATTGTTCAAGAATTTTCAAACATTTTCTTCTAAAGTCATGCATAATTCACCCTGGTTAGGTGCTCTGCGTGATGGATTGTTTTCTCCTATCTGCTAATCACGTGCTAAGTATCTCCAGATTGAAGGATGGATGACTATATTGCCTCTGTCTATACACTTTCATGATTCTGTACCTCCTGCAACATATTTCAGACTGGATTGTTGACTCCATTGCCCAATGGTCCCCTCCATGATCATCCCACCAGACTTTATATAAACAAACTTGTTCTATTTAGAAATCTGACGTTCTGACTTGTCTTTGATTGAATATCTTACGTATGAAAACTCTGTAAATAGTGAGACATCCCTCTTTGAATTAGGCACCAATTAGCTTACTACATACTTATTGAGTTACAAGTGGTTTCCATTTTCATACATTGAGTTTCCCTCATCTTTATCATGATAATGGGACTTGTGGTTGTTGTTGATATGTATATATTCAATTAGCATTACTCATTGTATATTACATGGATGTAAGGGTGAAAATTAGAACTTGGTGATGCATAACAACAACCCTCATATTCATGGATAAATTCATAAAAGCCAAAATCCAAAGAGAATTTATCAGGGTTACACATTAGAATTTACAATTTTCATAAGGAAAAGAAAATCACTTACTTGAGCCAACTGTAGTTGTGGAAGTAAGATGGCGTAGACACCAAGCTATGAACAAGAATGAACCATTGCTCCAGTAGAAACCATACCTACAAATTCCCAAGTTAGACCAAACCTTAAAACATCCAAGGTAAAAGACTCTTGAAGAAAAACTACAACAATAGAGTTTACCTCAAGTAGCCATGCTGAAATTACCAAGGTTTCCATGCAAAAAACAATGAGACCACCCAACTATAAAAAATCCACCCTTCCATGAGGAATTTTTTTAGAAAAGTGGTCAAAATTGGTCCCAGCAGCCTAAAGAGAATTGGTCCCAACATCCTTAGTAAAAAATGGTCCCAGCAGCCTTAAGAGAATGCCCTCCACAATTCATGGTTTGAGAAGAATGCCCGCACCATGGTACCATCCTATAGCTACTTGGTTTGGATACCTATTAATGATTTGAGTTTTCTTTAATATTTCTTGAGGAGAAAGATACAGGCCTGCCAAAACAGGGTTTTTCACTGGTGGATGCAAAAATGGCTAAGTAGCCTCGAAAAGATGCCTGCCCTAAATTATGGGTTAGAGTAAATGCCCACATCACATGGGGGTTCTGTAGATTGGTCTTCGATGTACTTGAACATGTCTTCAGATTGTCTTGGAAGTGGATGAAGAAACAATTATGGACCTGCCAAAACGGTGTTTTAGGAATACTAGACCAAATTGAGAAATTTTTCTAAGTATGGAATTGGTGTTAAATTTGCCCAAGTGGCCTTAAGGAAATGCCCGCCATACCTCATAGGATGATGTGAAAAATGTATTGAGAATGTGAATCTCTAGAGTGTTGTATGGATCATAAAACCATGTCACTTGCCTCACAAAACTACAACATATATTTAAGGAAGAATTGGTCCCAACAGCCTTAGTCAAAATTGGTCCCAACAACCTTAAGAGAATGCCCGCCACAATTCATGGTTTGAGAAGAATGCCTGTACCATGGTACTGTCCTATGGCTAGTTGGTTTGGATACCTATTCATGCTTTGAGTTTGCTTTAATTTTTCTTGAGGAGAAAGATACATTCCTGCCAAAACAGGATGTTTCACCGGTGGATGCAATAATGGCTAAGTAGCCTAAAAAAGATGCCCTCCCTAAATCATGGGTTAGAGTAAATGCCCACAACACATGGGGGTCTTGTAGATTGGTCTTCAGAATACCTGATCATGTATTTATATTGTCTTGGAAGTGGATGAAGAAACAATTATGGACCTGCCAAAAGGGTGTTTTAGGCATATTAGACCAAATTGAGAAATTTGTATAAGTATGGAATTGGTGTTAAATCTGCCCAAGTGGCCATAAGGAAATGCCCGCCATGCCTCATAGGACGATGTGAAAAATGGATTGAGAATGTGAATCTCTGGAGTGTTGTATGGATCATACAACCATCTCACTTGCCTCACTAGAGAGTCTCTAAGGAGGAAGATGTCAACCTGCCAAAAGTGCCTCCAAGCCATATTTGCACTATTCCAGTACTAGCAAAACTGCCTAAGTGGCTTCACAAAAATGCCCGCTAGATATTGTCCTGATGATGATAAATTTATCTGAGGGTATGGGGTTATTATTTGATGAAGTGGCTATCTTTCCATGTTCTTAGTTTTTGTTATGGTGACGACATGAGGAAAATAGCAATCTGCCAAAATAGAAGGAATTTTTTTTTGCATATTCAAAAGTATGAAAAAATTGACTAAGTGTTAAGAACTCGAGTTTGAGAGGTCAGTTTGAAATGACCTCCAAGAGCTGTATTTGTTCAAGTAAATTCATCGAATGTAATGGATCCATTCTTTGGTAAGTTTTCCATCTGCTCATGACTTCAGGTCTCCATAGGGTGATCACACATGTGAAATAGGAGTTTGCCAAAATAGGAAGAAATATGTTTTGATGCTCAAAAGAAGTTAAGAAGCTATTTTGATATGCCCTCTAGAGGCTCAGGTTGTATCAGTAAATTCTAAGGGTGACATGGTCTTGTTTCCTAGTAGATTGGCTATCTATCCATACTTTCAGTTTGCTTAGTGATGGAGAGATGACAAAAATACGGGTCTCATGATGTGATGAGGTTGGAAAGACACATGATGGTGTCCTAATGTCTCATGATGTCTTTGTTACATTCTGATAGTGGTTTGCAAGAGTATGATAATTTTGGGAATTTGACTAAGTGATGAAAAACTACCCTAAAGCAGCTGCGTTATGAAAATGTCCACAATAATTCATTAGAAGAAGAAAATGCCCGCCAAGGAGAGACAAAGAAGCTTCAGTGGATGAAAGCGGTCCTGATGGAATCACCATGTTGGCCTCTACCGATTGGGTGTCACACACCTCAAATTGGATGAAAATAAAAATCTCATCATGTTGACCTGGGGTTTTATAATAATTCTGGTAAAACTGCATAAGTGACCTCAGTAAAATGCCCACCATTTCCAGTAGTTGATGGATTAAATTGTTCTGAGGGTATGGGTCTCTGTCTCTAGAGTGTTGATTGGTGCATCTAACCACATCATTATTTTGTCCAAAAACTCTCCGAATATGAAGTTACCAGTATGCTAAAAGTGCCCTCTGGCTTGTTTTTCCCTAGTCCAGTAAAATGCCCACCCGAATCAGAAGATATGAGTCTAAAGGGGATATTAGTTTGGTTGTGATGAATGGGATGTACTACATCATGTGGTATCATTGGTTCAGGAGCTGGTGAAATTAAAAATCCCTCATGTTGACTTAGGGTTTAATAATTTTGTCCAAGTGGTAAATCTGTAGTTTAAAATGCTATTTTCAAATGCCCACTCGATGATGTGTGTGTGTCATTTAATTTATAAAATTACATGTATTTGTTCCTTGTTGAAGTGTTTATCCAGTCATGGTTTCATTTTTCCCTATGGAGGTCACATCAGTGAAAAATTAACATTCCATGTGGAAAAAAAATCATGTTCACACGACGTATGAGTTTGCCTGCACATAGCTTAAAAATATATAATAAAAACGTTTTTCAGATGCCCGCACAAGATAGAGATTTAAATAGATATTGCTCAGCCAATTAATTAAAAAAAGATGGAATAAATAAGAGACATAAACGAAACAAAGTTTATTATTTAATTAACATACATAAATTTAATTTATTTCGAAGAGATTGATGCTTTCTTTCACAACCTACAAGAAGCCTCGTATTGATCACTGAAAACATTGGATTCGGAGATGAATTCTCTAGAATGTTATATTATATGTCGATAAATACAAAACTCCACCATACAAAAAAAACTCATTAACTTTCGATAAATACATGTATACAGTGATATGCCAACTAAAAAACATTTTTCATTATATGTCGATAAATAAAAAACTCCATCATACAAATATTTGTTTTCATTAACTGTCGATAAATAAATATATATACATTGATTTATACATGTCTAGCATCTTTCAAAGATGGCTGCAGTCCATCCTCTTGAGTAGAAGACAAATTTGAATTGTCTCTCTTGCCTTTAGTAGAAGACTGTAATTGTACTAAAGTTGGACAAGGCACTTATTGTGATTTCTTTTCAAGCTCTTTAACTTTCTCTGAAACTTTTTTTAAATTTTCAAGAAAAACATTTTTTTCTGCCATTAGTTTGTTCAACATTTCCACATTTTTCTTATACTTCGTTGATTCCCGTTCTTCCTTGACCTCCAATTTGTCTCTGCTATGTTTAAAATGGTTTTTAACTTCAGTCAATTCACGTTTTAGATTATGTATTTATTTCTCCTTCTCTTTTTCCCTCAACTTTGTCTCGTTGGGAAGGACAGGAATTGTACTCATCGCAGCAGCTGGCCCTTTTAATTCCTTATCAAAATGTGCAATTCTAGATTTAAGTGTTTGAATTTCCATATCACATCCCAAATGCTGAACTTTTCTACCTTCTAAGAGTTTTGATTCTAGCTCCCTTATTTTTGCATCTTTCCTGGCCATCTTCTCTTTCATTTCTTTATGTAACGGTGATGAGCCATACAAATGATCACCTAGTGAAAGGCTCACTGAGAAGCATTCTTGTAGCATCTTCTCTTATCTTTCTAAGGACTTCTCTCGCTCTTCTAAGGACATTGTACCTCCAGGTGTATTTTTCCTTCTACCCTTACCCTTACCCTTACCCTTACCATCGTCTCATTTGGTACCATTACCTTCACCCTCATCACCTTCTTCACTGGAAATGTTTTTTCCTCTACTTTGTTTTTTAAGTTTTAAAGTTTCAGAGATCCTTACTAACCTTGTTGCTTTCAGCTTATCAGGTTGCCTAGAAATGTTTTTTCTCAAATCAGAAATTATTGATTCTAATTCTCCAACTTTCTTTCCATGGCTTCCCTCCCACTATTTCAACTTCAACTGATATTCTTGTACTACCTGTTCATATTCTTTAATTTTATTCTCTATTACCTGTAAAGGACCCATTTCTATCCTCACTGGTGTTACATTGAGAACAAGTGCTCTTTTTTTCAACTCTTCTTTGAGTTCACTCACTTTAGCATTAGCTTTTCCAAAGCCTCTTCATACGCAACCCTCACATACTGAATTGATTTTTGAGCAACATCAGTGTGTTTATCTACTTCTTCGGATAATAATTTAACCATTTCTTCTTTCCCTTTTATAATTCTATTTTCTCTGAAATGACTATCCGCAACTGTCTTCTGCAACACTGCTATCTATTTTAGGCATTGTAAAATATTATCATATTTTCTCAAGCACTCTTTCACCCAATTTCATGTATAGGAAACTTGTTCCTTGAAATGATCCATTTGATCATATAGCATGAACATGCACCTACTATCAAACTTATATGATGCAATGTCTAAATGCATAGCGGAAGTCCCTGATTCCGATTCGGAAGAAAAATCATACTCAATTTCCAACTGTTAGGAGGAATAATATGAAGAATGTCTTAAGGAATGGAAAAGTGAGCAGTAGTTTGTTCCATTTCGTTTCCTTTCACCTCCTCCCAATGACCTCTATCTACATGCCCCTTGAACTCTTTCAAAGTTATGGCAGCACGAATTTCATCATTTGTGACCAAATCAGGATACTATACTCGTAATTTGCCATGGTGCTCAGTACTTTGTACTTGCGATTCCTCGTTCTATTTAGCAGGGTGTAATGGTAATTCCCCATGGTGCTCAGGATATTGTACTAATTCCTCGTTCTGATAAGGAGACTATACTAGAAATTCCTCATTATGTTCCCTTCTTTTACATTTCTTAATGTATTTTTTATGAACAGATGGTTTTGGAAAAGATATTTTTCCATGCCGGTTGATATCACCAATCTATATTTCAGTAGCATGGGGTCGACATAAATCAATAATTTTTTTAAGTGTACCGGGGAAACTAAATTTAACCTTCCTTAATTGGCTCCCTCGAAGGGAAGAGTGGAGATTCTTAGCCAGTATATAAGGAATATCTATAGGTATATCTTCCACCTAATGTATCACTACTCGCATACATTCACCTGAAATGTCAACCCTGTGATGATTCAGAATTGTCCTAAGGACAATCTGAATATAAGTTTTGTATATTTAGGGAGGGACATCTTACATTTTTAAACCATTCCTCGGAACATTTACTTCTCACCCACAAATTTTACTAGCCATCTAGTTCTTCTTTTATCCGGGGGTTTTCCTTGAGCTTAAAATCGCTCCCCCTCTACGTGAAATATTTGTAGCTCGGGAAACCAAATCAGGGTCAAGGTATACCCGCTTCACAAAAATTATGAGTTATGTATTCCCAACATCATATTTCGAAATTGCCTCATCTATCTCCTCATCAACATAACTAAAAATTCCCCACAAAAAGTCAAAAACTTATGCTTTCCTCAGGATAGTTTCCATACCTGGTGGCCACATCTTTGCATCTCTCCATGCATCCGATTTCTCCTGGAATTTTTTTACTGTAATCATATGTGGATGACTGTGTTTCAACTAGGGTTGCAGAGGAGGATTCCCACATTTCACTGCGCTCGTCACGCTGGATGCCCCTATTTGAAGTTCGACCATGGTTATCCAGGTTCGAAGCGGAGGTGAGATGATGCATGCATACTGTAATTCAGGCTCACAAATTCTCCCCTCAGACTGATTTTCCAGGCTAACAAATTCTGCCCGCAAAGAGGTTTTCAGCAACAAATCAACGCTTTGCTTGGGTATGCACTTTATAAAAACATATAGAAAAGGCATTTGGACATAAAAATATATAAATATCATCATGACATAAAAGATATAAACACGTGCCTCTACTCTTCAACAATTAAATATCATTCATGATCTTATTCTTCATCCAACTCAACATCTGTATCAGGATCTGGTTCAGAATACATATTTATGAAAGGCTCATTCACATCAACATCATCGTCAATGGCATCTTCACTAATATAGTCATCTACATCATCAATGGGATCATAGTCTACTAGATTTGGATGATCAACCTCTTCAACTTCTTCATCGAACACATTGACTGCAACCACCTGCTCCAGATCTAAATCATCATCATCATCTTCTTCTTCATAATTATAGTCATCATCTTCATGATTATACTTTACTGGTATTCCTATTGGATCATATCTAGCAACATATGACCAACCTGCTTTACCTAGTACCTCTGAGTAAAAGAATTGCTCACATTGACTTGGAAGAACATAAAGCTCTGTACCCGATTCAAATGCCCTTGTATTAACCATGGTAAATCCATTAGCATGCTCAATAACAATTCTTTCAGGATCACGTTCATGCATCTGTATCCTGTACCACTTCACCTCAAACAAAACTATTTTAAAGGAATGAAAATCACACTCAATTATGTCCTCCAAATGCCCATAGTACCTATTCTCAGTTTCTTCTGGATGTCTGTCACTTCTAGAGGAAACATTGGTGACCTTAAACACTGAAGTTATCCCACAATCCGAGGTTTTCATCTTATCATCCAACATTTTGATACGAAATCTATGACCATTACACCACATAGCCTTGTGATGTTTCAATTGCAACATTGACAACAAGTAAAAAATACACTATGAATTAATAAACGTCATATAGAACTTAGAAAATATATTGGCAAACTTAACAAACCAAATACATTGAAAAAATGGGAATTAACTAGAAAAATGCGGGTAAACAATTTACCTGCCTTTTTATCTTTTAAACCATAGGATAAATCAACTTCCCTTTGCGATGTAAGATTAGGAAATTGATGTTGATGACGATGATATGTTTTAATCATCTCACTGACCCCTTCCCATCATAACCTACTGAAGCATTCTTCACAATCTTCTGGGCCAATTCTCCATCAAATCAAGGTTGTTTGCAATGTATAAATGTAAAGCATCCCACACTCGAGCAACTATATGAAAAAATAACAATTCACTATCATTAATTAGATATCATTACATGCATCTTTTAATATAGTTGAATATGTAGGATTATTAAAAAAAATAACAAGTCAGTATGATAAAATAAAATTGGAAAAATACATGATATATTAATTCCAAAAAATATAATAATTACCTTTCACGGTCCTCATTGTACCTTTCCCCAATGGGACGTCCCTTTCAAATTTGTTGCTGGAGTTGAGATGCCAAATGCAAGGCACATTCATATTTTTTGCTAATTTAGGTATATATTCACTAATATTCACCATGAATTGATATACCATATATCCCTCAACCATAGAACCCTCAGGACGCGATCTTTTTCTAAAAAGATCCTTCAACGACTTCAACTACCTCTCCACCATCCACATTGACCTTGTGTGTACTGGTCCACATAATTCAATATTCTCAACTTGGTGTATGAGGTAGTGTTCTTGTGCATTGAAAAATGCTGGAGGTAGATACTATTGCATTTCACATATTAGTCGGGGAATTCTCTCTTCCAATACCTTATATATTCTTTATGGATTTATTTTGAGGAAAGCCACCTACAAATGATGCAATAAAATAATATCAAGCCATATATAAAATTTGCGGGCAAAACATAATATGTCAATAATTTCCGTGAAAAATCACGGACCAAGTACATTTTCCATATAAGACATTAATTGCTTACATCATGTATTTTCCAAGAATATAAATAATTTGTTTTATGTTGTTGTCAAAGTTGTATGGGAGAGATAAAGGTAGAACATACTCTATCAAAAACACAAAATTATTATTTATTTCCAAATAAGAGAATAAAATTAATAAAATAGTGCATACCAATAAGGAATTATATTAAAAACTCACAATTACCTTAATGAATGTATGGCAGTCATGTGTTTTAACCCCACCAAAATCACCTTTTTTCGTTAAGATATTCTTTATGTTAGACGAAAACCCCATCGGAAACCTGATTTTTCTGATAACCTCTTTTACAATATTGCTCTGTTGCTCCGTCAAGCACCAAGGAAGACCAATATTCTATTGACAGCGATAACCATTAGAATTAATGATCACACTTTGCAATGCGTGATTAGCTTCTTCGATGTCACCACAAATCTTTCCATTTCTTTCTTTGTCAGTCCTTCCATCTAATATTCGGCATAACAATTCTGTTATGTTATTCCTGATATGCATTGTATCAAACAAATGAACTATTTGTAGGTGCTCGTAGTATGGAAACCTACTGAATTGCATCAGGTAAATTTCCATTTCTCATGGAAGCCCGTTCGTGCCTTAACGCCATTCATGAAACATCAACAAAATCAAATTAACACTAATTAATCGATATAGGTACATACTGCGATGAACCTAATTCACTAAAAAAAACAAATATTTATATAATATATGATACAAGTTGAATGTGATTGTCATTGATGTCAAAGGAGTTCAGTGAATGACAAAAGGATAACCAAAGACATGATGGCAGGGTAAACTCAGTGAAAGACAAAGGAATGGCAAAGGAAGTAATGACATGGCAAGTATGATGATGTGGAATGTATGGTGAGGCTGGAAAGACACATAATGGTATTTTGGTGCTATCAAGAAGTCAGTGTTGTAATCTGACATCATTCTGGAAAAATATGGCAACTTTGCGGAACTTTGGAAATTGACTAAGTATGAAAAAGTAGTCAAAATAGTATTTTTTCTACTTTTGGTAGATTTCTATTTTGCATATGTGACCATTGTAAGTCATCCTAAAAGTATGGATGGATAGCCATTTCAACAAAGAACAAATCCATGCCAATTGATGAACCTATTGACATACACCCAACATATGGCAGACATTTCAATGTGTTCTTCCAAACTGCTTATTGACACTGTTATCTCCCAAAATAAATTTATTTTGATAGTATGAAGAATTCGATTCATGTAATGAAATATATGAGGATGACTAACAAATTGAAGGTCTCTGTTTTTGATATGGTTGAAAAATTTGGAAGTTATATCTTTCGGTGGCTTAGGCGAGGTTCTTAATAGCTCATTAGCCACTGAAAGGCTATGTTTCAGCAACTAACGATTTAACACAGGATAAAAGTAAACCCCTAAAAGTGGGCCTGAGAGAGTAAAATGCAAAAATAGTTTCGGTGGCTTAGGCGAGACTTCAAGTGACTCATTAGCCATCGAAAAGTGTTTCTTTCGGCAGCTTAGGGAGAAGACCAAGGAGGGTGTTAACCACCAAAAGTGGACAGAAAGTGACATGTGTAAAGCCGCTTTCGGTGGCTTAGGCGAGTCTTCAGACATCTCATTAGCCACCGAAAGGTGATGCTTTCAGCAGCTTAGCGAACAGTTGAAGACAGGATTTAACCACCGAAAGTAGGTGAAAATGCATTAGGGAAAAAGCGCTTTCGATGGCTTAGGAGAAAGATCTGACATTTCATTAGCCACCGAAGGGACGGGTTTTTGGTGGTTAAAAGGAATATTTGGCGAGGCCACTATCCACCAAAAGCTGGGTTTCACCGCGACGTTGGGAAAATGGTTCCAGTGGCTTAGGCAAAAGGGATATCATTCCACTAGCCACCGAAAGCCATCATTTCAGCGGCTAGCAGACAAAATCCTAAAGGCTATTAACCAACGAAAAGGTAAAATGTGGAAATAGTTAGAAAGAAGTCAAATCAAACCCCATCAGCAAGATAAACGATCAGTGAAGGGCATGAAAAACCACTGAAAGGACGTGAGCCTGCATAACTATGTGTGGAAATAAGTGAAGGAGGTCGTTATAAAATTGATAAAGGACTAATAGGATCCAAAACCTTCATTTTTCTTCCACCTGTCCAAAAGAACAACAGAAAAGCTCACCGAGGATTCAGGTTGATTTGAAGTATGATTGCTAGGAAAGGGTTACCGAGAAGATCAACTACAACCATCACCTTATGACCTCAGCATCCATCATGACATCAAAATCCCTCATAATCAATGCCAAAAACTCCAGTACTTTTCACTTTCGATCTTAGCATTTCTCTCCACTAGAAAGCCATCTCTGAGAAGCAACCTGCTAACACATTGTCATACAGAACTCCAACTTATTTTTGTAGGTACCCAGGAGTGGAATTCAGCAAGATGAAGAAGGGAGGACCTGCTCTCAGGCAGGATTCGGGAGATATCAACTATTTGGAAGCACATCCAGAGGTCTGTAAACTTTTCCAGGATGCTAGCTCCTATAGGTTTTGTGAGAAGATACAAGGTTCACATCAGTAGGTGGCTAAGGCATTTTCACTCTCATTTGATGTCTTTAAGGTAGTCATGGGTAAAGAGGAATTATACGTAGATGAAACCCTACTCACTGAAGTGACTGAAATCCCTGGCATAGGAGAAAAATGGTTGAAAACCACCATAACAAAATATGTAGAGTTCAGGTATTACCTAAAGCCTGAGAATAGAGGAGTGGTGTGGAAGAAGAGTGTGCCATCATCCTTGTTAGAAGAGAGGTGGCAACAACTGTTGAAGGCCATTGTGGTCTACATAACATGTGAAGGAAGATATCACAAAGCCATGATCTACCTTTTCAAATTAATGAACCACTTCAGAGGTAAAAGCCCACTAAATTTTCCCTTTTACTTACATAGGAGTCTAGGAAAAATGGCACACTAGGTGAAGGCTCAGCCCACCAAGATTGCTGGTAGACTGTCTCACCATGGCCTTATCCAACTGTTGATCCAAGAGTTGTTGAAAAGGAGGAATATGGGAGGGCCTTATTTCTTGTTTTGGAATGGATTTGAGACAAGCCTTCAGCGAGAAGAGAAGGGGAAATATCCTGCCAAAAATTCTAGCACACCAAGGAGTGGGAGAAGAAAGAGAAGGGATATATTCCCAGCAGTAGAAGAACAACCTCCCTCCTCTTCCAAAGCCAAGAAGGTAAAAAGAAACTTGGATTTCAGTGAGAAGGGACAGGAAGTTGCAGGACACAGTGAGAACATTTTAAACCTTCCCTACTCAGATTCTGAAGAGGAGCAAGAGGAAGGTCCAGACCTAACTTTGCAGATTGTAGTAGTGGCTAAAGAACTACCATCCCCTACACAAAAATAGCAAGAGGAACCAGCAGAGAAGGCTTCCTCCAGCATGCCGAAAACTCAAAGGATAAATCATTTTCTGAGGCAAGTGTATGAGATGGAGATTTTGGAAAGGGAAATAAAGAAAAATAATGCTGCATTGACCAGTAGGAACAAGCTGCTACATAAGTCTTACCTAGAGCAGAGAGAAAGATATATTTTCTTAAAAAGACTGACTAAAAGGTACCTAAAAGAAAATACTAGATTGTACATGATGATTAGGCTCCAAAGATTGTAGCTGAAGGAGGCCAAGTAAAATGCTAGCAGCCACCCCATGTTGGAAACCCTGGTTGAAGCTGCAGTTAGGCTTCAGCCTCCAGAAACAAGCCAGGATACTGTTAACCCTCCTAGCACAGAGCCTGCTGAAGAAGAAATCTAAGCAAACATAACTAAAATAACATTTTGGAAGAAACCTAATAATTTTTGGAAAATAGGGCTTTTGGTGTCTTAGGCGGATGCTAGGGCAGTTCATTAGCCACCAAAAGCATCGCTTTTGACAGCTAACAGTCCCGATAGTCTGGTTTCTTAACCACTGAAAGCAGATAGAGGCTTAAAATTAAATTTTGGTGTGTAGGACCAGTTTTGTGCGAATATAGATGGCTCAGGTACAAAGTCTGAAGATGAAGGACGTGGAGGAAAGCATCAGGAAAGGTCTGTTTTAGTTTTACTATGACATAACAACAGAAAAGGTCACCAACACCTAGCTGTCAAAATAAAACAGTGACTTAACCAGCAGAGGGCCAGTGGCAGTGATTTCCAACAGTTACCTTAGTTATCTGAAGATTCATACAGTGAACTAATTCTACAATTAGTTAGATAAGTAGTTAATTAGGGGTTTTAAACCTAATTTGTAAAAAACAATTATTTTGTTTATTTTTGTTAAAACAGATCCAAGTTTTCAGGATCTGAGTATTTTGTAAAGGCTATAAATCCTAAGACTTATTATATTGAAAAGGTTCGACTTCGGGGACTTGTAGACCATACTATTGTGAGCTTCTCATTTTTGTCATGATTTAATATAAGCTCTTTTGTTATCATTTGTTCAGCTTCCATTTCTGTCTTTTCTGTGCTTATGCTTGAATGTGTTATTCAGGTTATATTCAAGTTAATTAATGACTGATAGCTGTCACCCTATTGGCATGTTGATGTGATTTGAATTATAAGTACCATCCTTATCATGATTTAGCCATTTATATGCATCTATTTTGAGTGTAAATCTTCCAGCTTGATGGGTTCTCCATCCCTGCACCTTATTGTCAACCTCTGAACAGTGGTAACTAAAAGCTTTTAACCTAATTGAGTTTCATGCATGTCTTGAGAGTGGAAGATCATATAGGTCACTTGACTTGATCCCTATTAGAAAACCCCAAAAAAATTGTAAGTTACCAGGCATCCTTGAGCTACAACCTAGAGGAGTTTCCTGGAGTGATAACAAATTGGCGCCGTTGCCGGGGACAGGAGACTGAAGCTCAACTTCCCTGGGAGATGATAGAGATCCTTGCTTTGATGATAGACAAATATTTGACATTATTTTGGTTGTAATAATATATCTGGTGACTCCATTGAAATAAGGTGGCTTCAAGAAGACCTAGTACCAGAGAAAACCCTCAGGGGCTACCAGCAACACCGGTTTCAGATCTAGAAGAGATTCTGAGAAGAGCTAAGGCTTCACTAAGGAAGACCAGTAGCACTGCAAAGGAAGCTACACCAGGTATTTCAAGAAATATTTCTGCTATTATTTCTTCTGCTGAAACACTTAATTCTCAGGGATTTATAAATACACCAGAAAATTCTAGGGTTTGTGCATATTCAGGCATTGCTGCTTGTGAAAATCCAAGCCTTGGTGACTCCACTGGGATACGTTTACCACCACCACCTTCTCAACTACTAGCTACATCAATACTGCCTTCCTCCACTCTTTCCATACCCATTTCCGATATGGTTTCCCCTCAATTGACCAAAATGGAAAGGATCCTGGTAGCTAGGTATGACCCCCCTAAACTTGCCTAACCCTCTCTCGGCCATGCCTACTGGAGATTACCTCAAGTACATGCCTAAGTTCACAGGAGGGGGAGATTTCATAGCTGAAGAACATCTAGAGGCATTTTACAGTTATACTGAGAACATTAACATAGAACATGAAGATGTGTGGACTAGGGTTTTTTTACAAAGGCTAGATGGTAAGGCTAGGAAATGGTTCAAAGAAGTCCCTGCTAGGTCAGTGGCAAGCATTGAAGCCCTAGATGACATCTTTCTAAAACATTGGGGAGAGAGGAGAGACCACCTCTATTATATCATAGAGTTCAACAACTTGAAAAGAGAGAATGGGGAGCCTATCTCCAACTTCACCAAGAGGTTCAACAAAATGTACAACAAGATCCCCACTGAAATCAATCCCACTGATACCTCAGCTAGGATAACTTATGAAAATGCCTTTGACTTTGATTTCTTCCTGCTTCTTAGAGAAAGGAGGTCTGCCTCCTTATCACTCATGCAGGATGCTGCCCTAGAGGTAGAATCAAACATTGTGGCATCTCAGAAGGTCAAAGGAAAGATAGGCAGGAAGAAGTATCCAGCATACCCTATTGGGGCTTCTTCATCAGAGAACACGATTAACAAAATGACCAAACTGTTAGATAAGCTGACTACTGAAATGTCTAAGTTGAAGGACCGAGGACAGATACCTATGAGGGGTAAAGGGCCAAGTGATTTTGTTCCCCAAAACCCTAATTTTGTCCCTTACAGAAGAGGCAACCCCTAGTTCAGATTCTCAGAAGGGAAAGGAATCAAGGGGAAGATTAGAGAATAAGAGCTCCATTTCAGAATGTTGTATTAGGAGAGGAGCCAGAATTCATTGAAGAAGCAGAATCCGAAGACAACATCCACTGCATGGAGGATGAGGTTGACTATTCTTTTCTGACACAGGTAGAATATGAGGAAGCCCTGATTGATGAGCAGATCAGTGAAGAAGCCGTATATCAGGCTGATGGTTAGGGAGGGTACAATTTGAAGTCCAGGTTGGTTTCTCCTCTTAAGAAGAATGCTGTACCTGTCAAACAACCTACTGCACCAGCTAAAAAGGCTACTGTTTTACCGAAGAAAGTGGCTGTCATTTCCAAATCATTGTAAAAACCAGCACCTTCATCAAGCCCTGACCATGTCAAACTCAAGGCTCCAGTACATGAGGTAAGGTTTCCTGATAGGCTACATTATTCTTTCAACCTTGAGTCAGAGATTCAGAAATTGAAGATCCCTTTCCCATTAATTGAGCTAATGAAAAATGATGCATTCAAATCTTCCATTGTGAATTCTCTTCAGCCAAAGGTGCATATTGATACTGACTTTGTAAATATTCAAGATGAAAAACCTATTGTAACCCTAGGCCCCATGATCAAAGACCTAAAGGACTCATTCCCACCTTTCTATATATCCTTGAATATCCATGATAAAGTCCTTCATAACTGTCTGCTAGATTAAGGAGCTTCCCATAACCTAACGCCAAAGGCTATGAGGGATGAGCTTGGTCTCAGCATTACCAAGGCCTACCATGATTTATTCTCCTTTGATTCCAGAAAGGTCAAGTTCTTGGGCCTCATCAAAGACCTTGTTGTGAACCTAACTCAACTACCTTCAAAAAGCATCATGATGGACATTGTAGTGGCTGATATCCCTCCCAAGTTTGGTCTCTTGCTGTCTCAATCATAGAGTAAAAGGCTAGGTGGCACCATTCAGATAGACCTTACATATTCCACCATCCAAATGTTTGGAGGGGAGACCAAGAGGCTTTACAGGGAGAATCAACTTGCCTACATCATAAGCAACGAGAGTAATTCAGTGAATCACCCCATCTATGCAGTAGACATTGATTTTGGGTCATGCATTCTGCAAATAGATGATTCTCAGCAAACATCAGTCTAGCTTACTAAGCCCACCTGTCAGCAGCCCGAAGAAGTGACCACAATAGTCTGGACATGTATTTTGATGGAGCTAGCACTCAAACGTCAGTAGGTGTAGGTGTAGTATTGATCTCTCCATCCAAGGAAAATATTCATTTGTCTTATAAGCTTGATTTTAAAACCACTAACAATATAGAAGAATATGAAGCCTCGCTGCTAGGAGTTAAAGCTTCCAAGGAGATGGGGATCATGTGCATTCAAATTTTTGGGGATGCAAACCTTATTATACAGTAGGTTAACAACACTTTTCAAACAAAAAATGTCAGACTAAAGGCCTACGGGGACGAGGTATGGAAACTTAGAGACTCCTTTATGTTTTTGAATTATCATATATACCTAGGGTTTTGAATCACCTAGCTGATTCCTTGGATGTCTCTGCAAGTATGTTTGTTCCTCCTTTACCTCCTCATATCAGTTATAATGTTCAGGTCAAGTACATACCTTCCCTGCCAGATAATGTCAAATTTTGGAAGGTGTTTGAGAATGATGATGAGCTTAGCAGATTCCTTCAACTAGTAGATGAATTCTTTGATATACATATATATCAGGAAAACCTAAACATTGAGGAATCCAAACAGCTCAAGTTGAAAGATAAAGTGGCTGATCAGAACATTGTCCAATTACCCAGCAATTATATACCTCGAGGTCTAGTACCTTTGGAAGAGTTTTTCCGTCATACTGACATCCCTTTCAATCCTACCAAAAAGGAGCAAGACCCTATTGTCAAAGAGCAAAACATAGGTAGCCAAAGCCATCCAAAACTGATAAATCTGTCCACTGAGTTGACTATTGATCAGAAGTCCAAATTTTGCATCCTGATAAAAGAATTTGCTGATATTTTTGCTTGGGAGTATAATGACCTGAAAACCTATGACACCAATATTATCCAGCATAGGATTTCTTCGAAGAAAGACACCATCCCTTTCAAGTAGAAGCTGAGATCCATTAGTCCTCTCCTACTACCTGTAATTGAAAAAGAAATCCATAAGCTCCTCAAATCCAAAATCATAATCCCCCTCAGGTATTCCAAGTGGATTTCCAACCTAGTGGTGGTAAGGAAGAATAATGGGGAAATCAGGTTGTGTGTGGATTTTAGAAACCTGAATAAATGTTCCAGAAAAGACAACTACCCATTGCCCAAGATGGAACACCTGTTGCAAAGAGTCTCAGGGGATAGGGTTATGTCATTTTTGGATGGCTTCTCTCGATACAACCAAGTTGTTGTGCACCCTGATGACCAAGATAAGACTGCTTTTACTATCCCATGGGGCACTTTTATGTATGCTAAAATGCCATTTGGGCTGATGAATGATGGGGATACTTTTCAGAGAGCCATGAACCTAGCTTTTGTAGGGTTGAAAGATAAATTTGTTCTTATATTCTTGGATGACCTAACTGTTTACTCTCACAGCCATCACGATCATTTGTAGCATTTGAGGAGGGTATTTCTAAAGTGCAGGAGGTTTGGAATATCACTCAACCCTAAGAAGTCCCAGTTTGCACTCAGTGAGGGGAAACTACTAGGTCACATAGTCTCAGCTAAAGGTGTAAATATTGTTCCGGAAAGAGTGGAAGCAATCCAGAAGCTATGCATACTGAGGTCAAAAAGGGATATTCAGTCCTTTTTGGGTAAGATAAAATTTTTCAGGAGGTTCATCCCTAATTTCTCTGAGCTGGTAAAGCACATAACATCCATGCTGAAAAAGGATGCAGAAATAAAATGGATTGAACAGGTAAGAAGCTCTTTTGAAGACATCAAGAAAGCTATCATGGAGGCCCCAACCCTAATTAGTCCTGACTATACCAACAGTTTTTATATATTCTCTTTTGCATCCTATGACACAGTGGAAACTGTGCTGTTACAAAAAGATAATGAGGGTCTTGATCATCCAATTGCATTCTTCAGCAAAACCTTGAGTGATGCTGAGATGACATATGATCCAATTGAGAAAAAGGCCTATGCTCTTATAAAGTCATGGAAGACTTTCATAATTTACATTCTCCATGCAAAAGTCCTTGCATATGTCCCTTCAGCTATTGTGAAGGATGTTTTGACTCAGCCTGACATTGATGGGAAGAGAGCTAAGTGGATTTCCAAGCTCATTGAGTTTGATATAGAGGTAAATCCCACTAAGCTAGTAAAGGGACTAGGTCTGTCCAAACTCATGGCTAAAGAAAACTGTGAACTAATGGGGATAAACTTCACCTGTGTCAAATCAGCAAAAGTGCAAACTGTGGTAGCAACAGAAGTAGATCAAGATCAGAATGACATTCCACCAGTGGCTGAAAACCTGTCTTCATGTGAGTGGTACTCAGGTATTATTCATTTTTTGCATAAATTAGAAGTTCCTCCTGATCTCACTCCTAATCAAGCCCGAGATCTTAAATTAAAGTCTGTTATGTTTTGCATAGTTGGCAAACTACTGTACTGGAAAGATCTGTCTGGAGTTTTGTTGAGATGTCTGGATAAGGAAGAATTAGATCAGGTAATGCACCACTTTCACTCCAGCACATGTGGGGGCCACCATTATTGGAAGACCACAGCCCATAAGATCCTAAGGGCAGGATACTATTGGCCAGTCCTTTTTGCTGATGTATGTACTTTTGTAAGGGCTTGTGACCAATGCCAAATATTTATAGGGAAGCAACAACTCAAATCCTTGCCCCTTAGACCTATTGTGGTGAATGGGCCTTTTCAGCAATGGGGTTTGGATTTCATAGGTGAAATAAATCCATCTTCCAGTGGGAAGCATAAATGGATCCTAGTAGCCATATACTACTTTACCAAATGGATAGAGGCAGTGCCAACCAGGAATGCCACTCATCAGGACATCATGAGATTTTTATATGAGAATATCTTTAGCAGGTTTGGCTACCCAGTAAGGTTTGTAACTGATAATGCACCATATTTCAATTCTGGGACATTAGTAAGAATGTGTGAGTCAATGGGTATTCAGCTGGTGCATTCCACATCCTATTATCCTCAAGGCAATGGCCTGGTTGAGTCATCCAACAAAATCCTAGTCAGGATGATCAGAAAACTACTGGAGACAAATCAGAAAAGATGGGATTCTAAGCTTAAGTTTGATTTATAGGCTGATAGGGTAATAGACAAAATATCTATAGGGACTTCTCCATTCAAGTTAGTTTATGGTATTGAGGCCATTTTTCTAATTCAGCTCATTCTACCAGTTCCAAAATTATTTCAGGAAGAGGAAGATGAACCAAATGATATGGTGAGGAGGATGATGGATTTGGTGGAGTTGCAGCAAGTCAGGGAACAAGTGATAGGAAAATAAGAAGCCCATCAACAGAGGATAAAGGTCATGTTTGACAAAAGGGCAAAAGTAGACAACTTTCAGGTTGGAGATTGGGTCCTTAAGTGGGACGCTGTGAGACCTGACAAGGGAGAACATGGAAAGTTTTATTCTTTGTGGATTGGCCCTTTTGTCATATCTCAGGTACATACGAATACCACCTTCAAATTACAGAATCTGAAAGGGGAAGAGGTGTTTGATGGCCTAGTAAATGGGCGGTTTCTGAAACTTTACTTTATTTGAGGCTCTGAGGCCTTGTCATTGTAAATTAGTAGCTAGTAGGTTGTTTTTGCTTACAGAATAAATTCTATGCCCAAAGGAACAATAAATGATAGTGTTAAGTTTTTAGTTGTTTTCAAGGAAAGGCATTTTGGTCTGGGATTCTTGGGATCTCACTGGGAGGTTCCCATCCCCAAGTAGGAGCCAGATGTTATCTCCCAAAATAAACTTATTTTGATAGTATGAAGAATTTGATTCATGTAATGAAAGATCTGAGGATGACTAACAAATTGAAGGTCTCTATTTTTTATATGGTTGAAAAATTTGGAAGTTATAGCTTTCGGTGGCTTAGGAGAGGTTCTTAATAGCTCATTAGCCATCGAAAGGCTATGTTTCGGCAGCTAACGGTTTAATGCAGGATAAAAGTAAACCACCAAAAGTAGGCCCGAGCGAGTAAAATGCAAAAACAATTTCGGTGGCTTAGGCGAGACTTCAAATGACTCATTAGACACCGAAAAGTGTTTCTTTCGGCAGCTTAGGGAAAAGACCAAGGAGGGTGTTAACCACCGAAAGTGAACAAAAAGCGACATGGGTAAAGGAGTTTTTGGTGGCTCAGGAGAGAATTCAGACATCTCATTAGCCATCGAAAGGTGATGCTTTCGGCAGCTTAGCGAACAGTTGAAGACAGGATTTAACCACCAAAAGCAGGCGAAAAGACGTTGGGAAAAAAGCACTTTCAGTGGATTAGGTGAAAGCTCTGACATTTCATTAGCCACCAAAAGGACGGGTTTTCGGTGGTTAAAAGGAATATTCGACGAGGCCACTATTCGTCGAAAGCTGGGTTTCACCGCGATGTTGTGAAAATGGTTTCGGTGGCTTAGGTGAGAGAGATATCAGTCCATTAGCCACCAAAAGCCATCATTTCAGTGGCTAGTGACAAAATCCTGAAGGCTGTTAACCACTGAAAAGGTAAAATGTGGAAACGGGTAGAAAGCGGTCAAATCAAACCCAGTCATCAAGATGAACAATCAGTGAAGGGAGTGACAAACCACCAAAAGTACGTGAGCCTGCATAACTGCGTGTGGAAATAAGTGAAGGAGGTCGTTATAAAACTAATAAAGGACTGGTAGAATCCGAAACCTCCGTTTTTCTTCCACCTGTCCAAAAGAACAGCAGAAAAGCTCACTGGGGATCCAGGTTGCCTTGAAGTATGATTGTTGGGAAAGGGTTATCGAGAAGATCAACTACAGCCATCACCTTATGACCTCAGCATCCATCATGACATCAAAATCCCTCATAATTAGTGCCAAAAACTCTAGTACATTTCACTTTCAATCTTAGCATTTCTCTCCACCAGAAAGCCATCTTTGAGAAGCAGCCTGTTAACACACTATCATACAGAACTCCAAATTATTTTTGTAGGTACCCAGGAGTGGCATTCAACAATATGAAGAAGGGAGGACCTACTCTCAGGAAGGAGTTGGGAGATATCAACTATTTGGAAGCACATCCAGAGGTCTATAAACTTTTGTAGGATGTTGGCTGCTATAGGTTTTGTGAGAAGATACAAGGTTCACATCAGCAGGTGGATGAGGAATTTTCCCTCTCATTTGATGGCTCTAAGGTATTCATAGGCAAAGAGGAATTCCATGTATATGAAACCCTAATCACTGAAGTGACTGAACTCCCTAGCATAGGAGAAAAATGGCTCAAAACCACCATACCAAAAGATGTAGAGTTCAGGTCTTACCTAAATCCTGAGCATAGAGGAGTGGTGTGGAAGAAGAGTGTGCCATCATCTTGGTTAGAAGAGAGGTGGCATCAACTGTTGAAGGCCATTGTGGTCTACATAACATGTGAAGGAAGATATAACAGAGCCGTGATCTACCATTTCAAATTAATGAACCACTTCACAGGTAAAAACCCACTAAATTTGCCCTTTTACTTACACAGGAGTCTGAGAAAAATGGCACACCAGGTGAAGGATCAGCCCACCAAGATTGCTGGCAGACTGTCTCACCATGGCCTTATCCAACTGTTGATCAAAGAGTTGCTGAAAAGGAGGAATATGGCATGGCCTTATTTCTTGTTTTGGAATGGATTCTAGACTGGCATTCAGCCATAAGAGAAGGGGAAATCTCATGCAAAAAAGTGAAGCACACCAAGGAGTGGGACAAGAAAGAGAAGGGCTATATCCCTAGCAGCAGCATAACAACCTCCCTCCCCTTCCAAAGCCAAGAAGGTAAAAAGGAACTTGGATTTCAGTGAGAAGGGCCAGGTAGTTGCAACACACAGTGAGAACATTTTAAACCTACCCTACTCAGATTCTGAAGTAGAACAAGAGGAAGGTGCAGACCTAGCTCTACATATTGTAGCAGTGACTGAAGAACTGCCATCCCCTACACCAAAAGAGCAAGAGGAACCAATAGAGAAGGCTTCTTCCAGCAAGCCCAAAACTCAAAGGATAAATCAATTGCCGAGGCAAGTGTATGAGATGGATATTTTGGAAAGGGAAATAAAGAAAAATAATGCTGCATTGACCGGTAGGAACAAGATTCTAGATAAGTCTTACCTAGAGCATAGAGAAAGATATATTTTCTTAAAAAGACTGAATACAAGGTACCTAAAAGACAATACTAGATTGTACAGGATGATTAGGCTCCAAAGACTGCAGCTGAAGGAGGCCAATGAAAACGCTAGCAGCCACCCCACGTTGGAAACCCTAGATGAAGCTGTAGTTAGCCTTAAGCCTCCAAAAACAAGGCAAGCTGTTGTTAACCCTCCTAGCACAGAGCCTGCTGAAGAAGAAAGATGAGAAGACAGACCTAAAATAACATTTTTTGAAGAAACCTAATAATTGTTGGAAAACAGGGCTTTCGATGGCTTAGGCGGATACTAGGGCAGTTCATTAGCCACCGAAAGCGCTGCTTTCGGCAACTAACGGTCCCGATAGTCTGGACTCTTAACCATAGAAAGCAGAAAGAGGCTTAAAATTAAATTTTGGCACGTAGGACCAGTTTTGGGCGAATATAGATGGCTCATGGATAAAGTCTTAAGATGAAGGACGTGGAGGAAAGCATCAGGAAAGGTTTGTTTCACTTTTACTATGAGATAACAGCAGAAAAGGTCACCGACACCTAGCTGTCAAAAGAAAACAGTGACTTAACCAGCAGAGGGCCAGTGGCAGTGATTTCCAGCAGTTACTTTAGTTATCTGAAGGTTCATATAGTGAACTAATTCTACAATTTGTTAGACAAGTAGTTAATTAGGGTTTTTAAACCTAATTTGCAAAAAACAATTATTTTGTTTATTTTTGTTAAAATAGATCCAATTTTTCAGGATCTGAGTATTTTGTCAGGGCTATAAAGCCTAAGACTTATTTATTGAAAACGTTCGACTTCAAGGACTTCTAGACCATACTATTGTCAGCTTCTCATTTTTCTCATGATTTAATATAATATCTTTTGTTATCATTTGTTCAGCTTCCATTTCTGTCTTTTTTGTGCTTATGATTGAATGTGTTATTCATGTTATATTCAAGTTAATTAATGACTGATAGCTGTGACCCTATTGGCATGTTGATGTGATTTGAATTATAAGTACCATCCTTATCATGATTTAGCCATTTATATGCATCTGTTTTGTAAATCTGCCAGCCTGATGAGTTCTCCATCCCTGCACCTTATTGTCAACCTCTGAATAGTGGTAACTAAGATCCTTGTACCTGATTGAGTTTCATACATGTCTTGAGAGTGGAAGGTCATATAGGTCACATGACTTGATCCATATTAGAAAACCCCAAAAACATTGTAAGTTACCAAGCATCCTTGAGTTGCAACCTAGAGGAGTTTCCTGGAGTGATAACAGACAGTTAGATAAATATCTTCAAACCCTAAGTCACCAAGGTGATTTTATTTTTTTCATCAAACTTGAAGAGTGAGACATCCAAAATTTGAGGAACATCATACTGAATTAACCATGCCAATATTCTCTCCTGCAACCTCATCATCTAACCTTGGTGGGCATTTTACTGGGATAGTGCAAATGAAGGTGAGAGGCACTTTTGGAAGATTGATATCTTCCTCCTCAGATTCTCTTTTGGAAATATGAAACCATTTTTGGATGCACCAACCAACATAAAAAATCCTATCAATTTACGATAATTTTTCTCATCATCTTATGAGAGGTGGCACACATTTCCTTGAGGCCACTTATTTAGATTTTACCAATAATTCCATACTTGGACAATTTGTCCAAAACCTAAGGCGTATTTTTCATTTCACCCAAAACCTGAACTAATGCTACTAGATGATGTATTACACCTTACTAAGCACACCTATGTTTTTTTCACTCCCAGCCTCATCTTCATTTGCCCTAGGCGGGAAATTTACTGAACTTTGGTGTAAGATGGCCTGAAACCCTGTTTTGCTAGATCCATATCTTCTTCCTCAAGCATTATCAATGTAAGAAAATGGTCAGGTAGACAAAACATACACCTACAGGATGACTAGGTGGTGCAGTCATTTTCTTCAACCCACAAATTATTGCAGGCATTTCCCTAGAGCAATTTTGACTAATTTGACCAAAAATCCTTCTTTTGGGGGACCTGTATCTTCTTCTTCAAGGAGTTTTTCTAAGAACTGGGACCATGATCAGATAGATATTTCAACAAAATATCGGATGGAATTTCATGGCGGGAATTTTCTTCTTCTTATGAATTATGGTGTTCATTTTCGTAAGGCAGCTGCTTTAGGGAATTTTTTCAACACTTATTCAAAATCCCCAAATTATCATACCGTTATCAACTACTACCAGAATTTAACAATGAAATCATGAGACATTAGGCCACCGACATGTTTTTTTCAACCTCATAACACATCCCATATCAACACTTCTTTTGTCATTAATGACCTCCTTCGACATCAATGACAACCATACTCAACAGTGTCCAACAATACATAAATAATTTGGCATACCTTGACGATTTCTATTATATTCCAAATTCCATAGGCGAGGTGTCATTCTTCATGGTTTTTTTCCTTTCTCTTCTTTACCATTGAATTTTGCTTTGTCTGTAGTTCGATAACTATGGTTCTTAGGCAGAAAGTGCCTATACTCATAAACACTTCCTTTGCTAAACTCCTTGAACGACGAGATTTTATCCTGGGACCGCAAGCTGGAAATGCAAATTTACCCTTTGTTTGAAGACCTACAAGATATATGAATTAGTGTAGTGAATTAGAATTACCATAAAAAATAATGCATGATATTTTCAATAGATATATATAATATTAAAGAACAAAATAAAGTAACAATATACCACAAAAATGTGTTAACCTGGGAGCATCATGAATTGTCCATCCAAGTATTCCATGGAATTGAAATCGTCTTTGCCCTATTGGTCTATAGATGTCATACATAGTGACGACATCCCATAACTTCAACAACTCATCGATAAGAGGCTCAATATATACGTCCATATCTTTAACATGGTACTGACCTAATTGGTCCAACATACATGATTAATTATATTTAGCTATATGTCGTTATATATAAAAGACATAATTATCATGCATGAAACAAAGAAATGAAATATTTAGTGATTAGAATTTCAAGTAAAAAAATACAAATTAATTAAATACCCGGAACAATCATTGCCAACATCGTGTTCCCTCTCTTGACCATCATCCAAGGAGGAAGATTATTGTTTATAACAAAAATAGGCCACACTAAGTAGGTAGAATGAAGCTCTTCAAATGGATTGACACCATCAGCTGCCAACGAAATTTTAGCAATACGATCTTTGAAAATTGGCCACTTTTCTTTCATGCACCACCCATTTGTAGGAATTCGAAGAACATCATCTTGACTTCTGTTCTTTGCATGGAAATCCATAGACTGTGCTATACTTTGAGACTTGAACAACCGCTGGAGACGTGGAATTATCGGAATATAACAAAGAACTTTGTGAGGCACCTTTTTTGTCACTTTATTGGTTCGATACCTACTTGTTTGACATTGTGGGCATTCATTTTCTAATGAATATTGTCCATAGTATATGATATCATCATTAGGACATGCATCAATATCTTGATACTCCATTCCAAATTCTTTCATAATCACAAATATCTCTCAAAATGTGTGTGGTAAAATATTTGATGTTGGTAATAGAAATTCACCTAACAATCTACAAAATTCAAAAGAATAAGTCAATGTAAACAATATTATTCATCAATATCGCATCCATACTTTACAAATTAGATAACAATAGCAATATAGGAAAAAAGGAAAGCCTTTATATACATGTGAACATGCATACATAAATAATTAACAAATTACATACCTTAGTATCTGTGTGAGACAGGTGTTTAATAAACCATTCAAAACCTTCAAGTTCACTAACAACAATATAGCAGATAGAAGATTTTTTTTTGAGCCTTCGTAAAGAGGTTGACGTGCCTTTTCGAGTAGAGGATCAACATCATGACTATCATCCTGGTTCTCCTCATCCATTGGAGCAAATGTGTCTTGGATCAATCTATGTATCTCATCTTCCTGATTTGAATCACTAACGTTATCCCCATCCATATCATCATTAAGAACTTGATTAACTTCAATATTATGATCTAGATGTTCGTCACCCTGTAAATGAGTATTTCTGCTAGTACTTGGCAAATAACTCTCTGGAAGGGGACATTTTGGGGGCATTGTCTATATATTTACAAACAACGTAGTAAAATTAGTGTGTATAGAACATATAATAAAATGATAAGACATTTTACTGAAATTCATGACACGATGACTATTACAGAGAATACATTGAAAATTGAATAACCTCTTACCAAGGGACAATATTCATAACCCCCTTCGGTGTGACCCTTCTCCCTATAATGTCTTTCAGCTGTCATTCTTAAAATTCTTCTTCTTTGCAAGCCCCTGCAATTAGAGCAAGAGAAATCTCCCCTTGCCTCTAATTCCTCTCTAAGCTAAGAAAGCTTCGTTTCATTTTCATTCATAGTGAAAAATCCTTGTAGTGACAAGTAATTGTCTTACCTACACCATACCAAACAGTAACTTATCAAATACATTAGGTACAAGTATATTTCTAAATGTAGTATATTATATACCAATTTATATAAAGAAAAACATGAAGACTGTGATGAATAGGATTGTCATTGATGACAACATTAATGACAATCATTTTGGAAAAATATGGTAATTTGGTGAAAAGCAGGAAAATGACTAAGTGTTGGAAAACTAGCTCAGGTAGCCTTAAGAAAATTCCCGTTACAAATTTTGTGTTGAAGAAAATACCCGCACCATATGGGGGTCTTGTAGATTGATATTTGGCCTAGCAGACCATGTCTTCATATTGTCTTGGAAGTATCTAAGGAAGAAGTTATGAACCTGCAAAACAGTGTTTTAGGCAGATTGGACTAGACTAAGAAAATTGTCCAAGTGTTGGAAAAACTGGCTCATGTGGCCTTGGGAAAATGCCCGCCGTACCTTATAGGTGTATGATAAAAATTATCTGAATCTATCATCCTACAACTTGTTGAAGAGGATATCTCACCATGGTATCGGTTATCAAAGAAGATGTTTTATTACAAAGATAATGGTCTTCCAAAATAGAGTTTCAGCCTGTTTTGCACTATTCTAGTACTGGAAAAACTACCTTGGTGGCCTCAAGGAAATTCCCTCCCTATCTCATAAGACGATGAGAAAAATAATATGAAAGTGTTAGGATATAGCTTGTGGATGGGTGCATCTAACAATATTATTAGTTATCCTATGGAGTGTTTTATGTCAAAGATATAAATTTGCGAAATGTAAGAAAAATATTATTTTGCATTTTAAAAACACAAGAAAATTGGTGGTGTTAGATTCAGGAAATTGAAAAGGAATTTTGAAATGCCCACAAGGAGGGGTTATTTTGATGATAAAATTCATCAGGTAGCATAGGCATGTTCCTTGGCGAATGAAATATCTATCCATACCTTCAGGCTGTCTTATCATGGTCTCATATGCAAAATATCAATTTGCCAAAAATAGGAAAAATAATATTTTGCATAGTGAGAACAAAAGAACTTTGGCCAAGTGTTAAAAACAGGAGTTTGAGAGGTCAGTTGGAGATTCCCTCCAAGGGCTGTATTTGTGCAAGTAAATTGATCAAATGTCATGGTTTGGTAAGTTTTTCATCTGCTCACGACTTCAGGCCTCCATAGAGTGTTCACACGTGTGGAATAGGAGTCTGGCAAAATGAGAAGAAATATGTTTTGATGTTCAAAAGAGGTTGAGAAGATATTTTGAAATGCTTCCCAGAGGTTGTGTGTGTGTCAACAGATTTATCTTGTGATATGGTCTTGTTCATTGCTGAAATGGCTATCTAGCCATGCTTGTAGGTTTCCTTATGGTGATCACATGAGGGAGAAATCAATCTACCAAAGTAGAAGAAAAATTGTTTTTACAAGTTAAAAACAATTTTGTCTAAGTGTTGAATTAAACAGTTTGGAAGCCTATATGCTGATGTGGACAGTAATGAAGACAAGATACTAATGGTGTATGGAAAGAGTTGAGATAGGGCTGCAGTATGTTGTATGTTGAATGACTTGTTGAGTACATAATGAAGACTTGCTGATTGGTATTTTTGATGTGTGTTCCTGTGGCAAACTTTGGAAGAGTGTGATGTATCAATTGTAATTTGTAATCTGAAATTTGTATAGGGAGGTTAGGTGGATCTGGGGAAAGACTTATTGGTCTTTTGACAAGTTGAAGATTCTTTGGATGTTGTAGCATCCCAGTCAGTTGTAGCTGACTGAACCATTCTGGTGGGTGGTGCCATCTTATGGGTTGTAGCCCATATTGGAGATTGAAGTCTCCACTTATATAAAGATTATAAAACGATATCTTGTGTCCCTTGTGCAATGTCTTGATAATGATGTGTTTAATTGATGAATGACATGTGCCTAGTTGGTATTGTTCTTTGATAAATATGTTGTTGAAGTAATTGTGAAATAATTATATAATATTGGTAGAAAAAGTTGAAATTGAGTTGAAGGCTTAGCTCACTGATTCACCCTCCCCTCTCAGTGAGAATTGTGTCTAACAGACTGAATTTTTCATTGATAACAACAAGTGTTGTGCAGTGGCCTTTTATTTACTCACAAGGAGACCTTGATAGTTTGGGAATTGGAACACTAAGTGGCCCAAATGGTCCAAATGAAAGTTGTCCTTCTACTGTGGAAAGCGATTAACACCGTGTCAATGAACAATAGCTTAGTGGAGCATCAGGTCTATAAAAAAAAATGAATTGGCTAGATTCATTGTTGATTGGACCCTCTTGTTGTAATTACTCCGATTTAAATAAAAGGAGGGAGTTGCAGGGTTGTTAAATTCGTTCGTAAGGTACATGACCCGAAGAATACAACTGTTATTTTGAGCCTCAATGTTAGTTTTTTTCCCCCAAAAAAGGATGCATGCTTACCATTTATGAATTTATGGCCAGATGATTGTTGCAGAGTATGACTGATCTCTCTAGTTTTGGATATGGTTAATAAAAAAATCCGGGCTCAATCCACGCTCAATCAATTGCAACTATAGCAAATGTGCTGAAAATTCATGAATCAGGTGGTACAACAGATGGACGATTCCATGCACATTCTCACATTACGCTTTCAATTATGGAAGGATTGAGTTTTTAGCCTGGAGAATCCAGAGACACTTTGTGTGCTTGTCAGAGAGGGACTGGGCGGTAGCTGATGCAGCTTGTTGATCATTTTAATAAATAAAATACTTCTTTTAGACAGGTACCACTACAACAAATCCTGGAATTAGCGTCCTATTTAGTGTCGCTTTTTAGTGTAATTTTTTTTTACATTGAGTGGTCAAACTAGATGCTAAATGGGACGCGTCATGGACAAAACTTAAAGTGTCTCAAAAAATGCCTTTTTTTGATTCCTAAATAGCATCATTTATGGCATCCAAAATAGAGTCTCTTTTTTAGCTTCTAGAATAGCCTCCAACTTTGCTTTCTAAACAATGTCGAGGTTCACTTCCAGAATAGCGTCCAACTTTGCTTCCTAAAAAACGTCATATTTTTCTTCCTAACGAGTGTTTGCTTTTGCTTCTTAAATGACACCCCCATTAATGCCATATTTGCATCCTTAATAGCATCCTGTTAGCATCCAATATTGCATCCATTTTTTCTACCACTTTGGTATCCCATTTTGTACCATGTTTTAATTCCAAATATGTGCCAATTTTCGCTTCCAAATTTGCGTCAATTTTTGCTTCCTTTTTTGCATCATGTTTTTCTACCAAAACGACGCCAAATATTTCTTCTATTGTTGCACCATATTTTGATTCCTATGTAGCGCCATATTTTGCATCCAAAGTAACATCTTATTTTGCTACCATATTAATGCCATGTTTGGATTCATCATTAGCGCCACGTGTTGCATCCTTGTTAATGCCTAGTTTCACATATTTCATGCTTTGGTCACTAATTTAGTCGTTTTTAGTAATTTTATATTCGAGTTTTGGTCATTTTGTTGGTCACCTATCTCTTATTTTTTGCTTACTAATTTAGTTTTTTTTAACTGATATTGTAATATCATTAAGGCATGGAGGAATCGAACCACCAACCTCTTGCTTGTAAGGTGATATACCTAAATCCTGTCACCACCATGTGATAAGACCCTTAAATTCCATGTTTGCCCTTAATCCCAGCACTTAGAGTGGAAACTTACTTTGTTTGTCAATTCTACTTGAAAAAACTCAGCACCATGCTTTCCTTATGGCCCATGAGCCATACCATGCTCAGCACCACCTGTATCCTATTTTCAAGAAGCGGTGCCACCACCTATGGTCTTTGGTCCAAAAGTGTTTCTCATCTAAACTGCTTTTTCATAAGAGAAGAAAAGCAGTACCCTGGGTAAAATGGGAAAAAGAGAAGTTTCTGGAGGCTTCTAGATCATGAGCCTCGTGTCCTCCCTTATCCCTATCATTATGGGTCATTTGAGATCGAGATTCCCCATGGTAGGTTCTTAGAGCCACCTCACACATAAATCTCTCAACTATTCCTATCCATTGAGCCTTATAAATACAATCTCATGTCCATAGTTAAGGGAAAGAACTATAGAGGTATTGTTATGCTGTTGGATTGACCACTTAGCCCAAGCAATTGGAGAGCATAGAGAGCAAAATTGGAGGTTATGGGGATGAAGTGTTTGTCTCGTGGAAGTGCTTGTCGACACTAAGGCAACGGTTGTAAGATTCTCCATACATTCTTAATGCAAAGCTGATTGCCATCCCACATTACTGTTGTTTTTGATTCCACATGTACATGTTGTTAGATTCCTTAATCACTAACATGGATAAGTAGATGATTTTCTGGTAGCTTTGATGTGTTTGCATGTTTGATCCGTTTGTAGGTACACAGGTTCACAATCGAAGCAGTATTCCAGGTGTCTACGACATTCAGGGAAGGTCTTCATCCTTTGTCGTTCACTCATTTGTTCTGGATATGAACCATTCAGAACAAAGGAACAACTTCTGTCTGCAGAAGGTGCAATACTCTTGATTACAAATATGGCGACTCTGCCGGGGATCAGTGCATATCTCAGTTGATCTGATCTTCCTCAGTTCTTGAACTATTGTTCGAATCTATGCTCCATCTCCAACTCTCTTTAGTCAGATCTGCCATCTGACTCAGTGAATTTTGGTTTGAAACTTTCAGATCTATTCAGATCTAAATTATTTCAACTTTTTATGCTCTTTTTTTTACTGTCAATCCATCAATTGTTTCCTTGATCTGATCAATTTCTAACTTGATATTTTGTTCTCCTTTGTGTTTTGGATCTATTAGGGAACTGCTCATGCGCTGTTGGAAACAAGCGGTGCCACTGCCTGAACACTATTAGCAGTACGTGGTGCCACCGCTTGAGTCCCATTATCCAGAAGCGGTGCTCATCCAGAACCACTCTGTCAAGACCCCTCCAGCGCGGTGCCAGGTAGGTCTTGTTCCAAGACTACATTTTTCTCATTTTTTGCAAAAAATTGAGTTTGTTTGCTTTCAGCCTTGCACTGTCAGGCTTGTGTGTTAGAATCTGAAAGCTTATGGTTTGAAATTCTATGGTAAAATATTGGTTTGATTGAAGAATTCAAAATCTAGACTAGGCTTGCTGATTACCCATTTCCTTCTGTGCTTGTTGGTTTTGATTGTGAAAGGAATTCTTTTTTGAAAAGATTAGGTTGTAGTGAGCTCTCTTTTCATTTATGTTATAAAGACTGAAAGAAAGAACATTTGATTAGCATCTTGATTTCATTTTTTGTTTCCATAGAGGACTTCTTTTTGCTTGTTGAAAAAGAAATTTTTTGACTGAGATTAGGTCATTATCATTATTGAGCATAAGACATTGGATCTTTGATTAGCCTCACAAGATTTCAGGTTCTTTTTGTTCTTTTGTCTCCTTTGCATTAGTACTATCTCATGAAAATAAAAAATATTGTAGTTTTAAGTCATATCTATCTATGTGTTGATGTATTTGTAACTTCAGAATGTATTCATCTATGTATCTTATGTATTGTAACCCAATGTTTATTCCGGGATGTATCTATAATGTAATTGAGTCATGTTTTCATGCCCCGATGTTTCGATCGGGAGGATAAATAATGTAAACAAGTGATGTCAAGTCATTATGGGTAACCCTCTGATTGTGTAAGGGTTAAAGTCCCCACAGTTCTGGGGCACTAGGGTTATTAGACTCTCCTACTAGAGGTCAGCCCTGGTAGGGTTTTAGTCATGTCGGGATTAGTATAAATAGAGAACTGGAGTCTATATTTATGACACAATTCATACACACTCAAGTGTAGCGCATAGTTGAGGAAGGAGAAGATATTGGGGCTAGACAAGAAGAACATTACTGCTGTCGGGAGGTCACTTACTGTTTTGGGATTTTACTGTTTTGGTGCTGATTTTATCTTTGAGGAAGTTGTGGGATTTTCTCCATTTATTGTTTCCCTGAGGAAAAACACTGTGTTCATTGTCTCTTGTGTTTTATTGTTGTACTTTTTATTCTCTCAGTTAAAGATCCTAATAATGCTAGCTTAATGTTGAAAAACTAACATGGTATCAGAGCTAACTTGAGAAGAAGACATTGTGTAGCTGCGGGAACTAGGGCTTCCTAGTTTGTGGATCTTCCTCCATAGAGTTTCAGCAAAAGTAAGGTGGAATAACTCTCCTCCTTAGGGCGCATCTTTCTGTCGAAGCAGAATCCAATTCTGAGGTTTTTCAGTTTTGGACCCGACACTGCTGCTGGAAATTAGGGCTTTTCACAGAAGAGGAATTTTTCAGTGAACCTAGGCCTGGATTTATCTCCTCCCCAAAATTGAAGTTAGGAACAAATTTCAAGGAATTTGGGTGGATAGATCTCCAGAAAAGCAAAACCCTAATTTGCTCCTGATTTAGTACTGCAGGATTTCAGCTCCAAATCAAAATATGACATCTTAACCTGGTAAGATCTAAATATTTTTTATTTCCATTTGAGGTTCTCAGTTTAAGATGTCTCATCATACCAAGCTTGATGAAAATCTTGAGGGAGTTGATAACTTTCGAACCTGGAAGTATAGGATCTCCCTGGTCCTACAAGAGAATGAATTAGACTCTTACATCCATGAGGAGGTTCCAGTTCCAGAGGGAGATGAGGAAAAATCCTTACATAAGAAGAATATGGTTATGGAAAAGAGGATCATTGATGATTCTATCAAGGATCACCTTATACCTCAGGTGTCCTCTCTCAAGACACCTAAAGCTATGTTTGATGCCCTAACCAAATTATTTGAAGGGAAGAACATAAACCGGAAGATGTCTATGAGGAATCAACTGGAGAATGTGAAGATTCAGAATGTAGAGACCATCCAGTCTTAATTCACAATGGTTTCTCAGATCAAGGAACAATTAGAAGCTGTAGATGAAGAAGTGGAGAATGCAGAGATTGTGATGACAACTTTGAATGGCCTTCCTAGGTCATAGGATTCTTTCATCCAAGGAATCTGTGCCAGAAAAAAATGAGCCAAATTCAGTAGACTATGGGAAGAATGTTCTCAAGAAGAAGCACGAATAGCAGCTCGAGAAGAGAATATGGGAAGTCAAGACCAAGATTTCACAATTCACTCCAAGAAAGGTAGAAGAAGTACTCATCACTCCAAAGGTAAGAATCCTCATCATAGAGATAACAATAGAAAGAACCTATCTAGATTAAGATGTTATACATGTGATGAGATAGGACACTCTGCAAAAGACTGTCCTAAGAACAAGGTCCACTCTCATAAGAATAAGGGGAACAAAAGAAGACATCATGCTCATGCTACAGAGGATGATGAACCATCCAAGAAAAGAACTAGATATGAAAGTGAAGATTCTTCAAGCAAGGATGGATATGTTTTGATTTTTGCTCTGATAGGTAACATTACTCATGGAAGTGATGATTGGATTATAGACAGTGGAGCTTCCAAACATATGACTGGATTCAAGGAATCCTTTGTGAGACTGTCAGAACATGAATCACCTCACAAGGTGAAACTAGGAGATGATTACCAATATCCAATAAAAGGTAGTGGGGAATCTTCCTATAATCTAGACTCTAGAAAGTCTCTAACAATGAAGGAAGTATTGTTTGTGCCAGGACTCAAGAAGAACCTTTTCTCCATATCAGCATTGGATGCAAACGGAATGAGGGTTGCATTCATAGATGGTCAAGTCATCATGTGGCCAAGAGGAAAGAATATCGATGATGCAGTGGTAATTGGAGAACAAGAAGGAGGTTTGTACAAATTGAAGGGCCATCTAGAACAAGCCTTGGTCCATGACACAGTAGATCCAAGTGAACTTTGGCATAGAAGGCTTGCACATGTGCATTACAGAGCACTAGCTATTGCAAGAAAAGTTGTTGAAGGTCTTCCAAAATTCTAAGCAAAACATGATGGGGTCTGCAAAGAATGTGCGAAAGGATAGAATACAAAGAAGACATTTCCAAGCAGCAAAAGCAAAGAAAAATGAATCTTGGAAATCATCCACTCCGATGTATGCGGTCCTATGTCATCAAACTCACTACGCGGGTACGCATATTATGTTTCTTTTATTGATGTCATTTCTAGGAAGACATGGGTTTACCTCATGAAGAACAAAGACGAAGTATTCAGAAAGTTCAAGGAATTCAAAGCCTTGATTAGGAACCACACTAAAAAGAATATCAAGACTTTTCAATAAGATAATGGCAGAGAATTAACTTCGAATGAATTCAAAGAGCTATGCAAAGAATCAGGGATTAAGAGGGAGTTGTCCACTCCTTATAATCCACAACAGAATGGGATTATGGAACAAAAGAATAAAACTATCATGGAAGCTACAAGAGCCATGCTTCATGATCAAGATCTTCCTATGCATCTTTGGGCTGAAACTGCCAGAACAACAGTGTATGTACAAAACCGTACTCCACACAGAGTACTCGAGAACAAGACTCCTAAAGAAGTCTTCTCTGGCAAGAAACTAGAAGTCAGCCATCTCAGAATATTCGGCTGTCCTATGTACGTACACATTCCGAACGAGAAGAGAACAAAATTAGATCCTTCAGGAAAGAAGGGTATATTTGTGGGATATTCTGAAAGCTCGAAGGCTTACAGAATATATTTCCTAGGATACAAGAAGATTGAAATCAGTAGGGATGTGACATTTGATGAAGACATAGCTTACAACAAATCCAGAAAAAGACCTACTGAAGAACCTGAAGAAGCAGAAGCACCCAAAATTCATGATATAACCATGAATGAAGAAACTCAAGAAGAAGATCGAGATTTCGAAGAACCACAAAGACTTGTAGACCCCCCTTTGGAGAAGAATCCTCATAAGAGGAAACCTGCTTGGGTAAAATAACTTATCCAAGGTGTAGAGAGATATGGGGCTCTAGAAGAGAATCACAAAGAAAGAAAGAGGACCAGATCCTGCTCCGGGTATATAGCTTTACTATGTGATTTCATTGATAAAGAACCTTTCAGTTACAAAGAAGCAGTAGAACAGAAAGAATGGAAGGATGCTATGATTGAAGAATACCAATTGATTATGAAGAATGATGTTTGGGATGTTGTCCCAAGACTAGAAGGTAAGTCAGTTGTAACTTCCAAATGGATCTACAAGATCAAGCATGCTGCAGATGGTAGCATTGAAAAATATAAGGCAATATTTGTGGCTTGGGGTTTCTCTCAGAAAGAAGGAATAGATTATGAAGAAACCTTCACACCTGTAGCCAAATACATTTCCATCAGATCGGTACTTGCTCTGGCTGCAGTGATGAAATGGAAGATACACCAGATGGATGTCAAGACTGCCTTCTTGAATGGTGTAGTGGAAGAGGAAGTGTATGTATAGCAGCCACTTGGTTTTGAGACACATGACAGACAGTCTCATGTATGCAGATTGAAGAAAGCCCTGTACAATTTGAAATAGGCACCCATGACTTGGTACGGAAGAATTGACAGATTTCTATCCAGTTTGGGCTTTACCAAGAGTAAAGAAGATTCCAACCTTTACTACAAGGTTGAAGATGGCAACCCGGTGATGCTTCTACTATATGTAGATGATCTATTTGTGACAGGTACGAATGGGTTGATTGCTGATATGAAGAGAAAGCTTGCTGCTGAGTTCGAAATGAAGGACTTGGGGATGATGCATTACTTTCTAGGTATGGAGGTGTGGCAGACTGCAAATGGAATCTTCCTTGGACAAGGGAAGTATGCAGTAGAGATCCTGAAGAGGTTTGGGATGATGGACTGCTAGGATATGGCCACACCTATCGCATTGAAACTGAAGCTATTGAACAATGCTTCATCAGAGTCGGTTGATGCTACGATGTATCGTCATATGATTAGGTCATTGATGTACCTGATGAACATGAGACTAGATATTTGCTTTGTTGTGAACACCTTGAGCTAGTTCCTGATGATCCGAGACATGTTCACTTGATTGTTGCAAAGCATATTCTGAGCTACCTGAAGGGTATAGTTGATTATGGGCTCAAGTATGATGCGAATTATAAGATTAACCTGGAGGGTTATGTTGATTCAGATTGGGTAGGTAGTGCCATCGATATTAAGAGCACTTCAGGGTGTTGCTTTAGTATGGGATCGGGTGTGATCTCTTGGTTTAGCAAGAAGCAATCCTGTGTGGCACTGAGTACAGCTGAAGAAGAGTATATTGCATCTTATTCAGATAGTTGTGAGGTAGTATGGCTGCAGAAGCTACTATCTGATTTATTTGATCTCCAGTTGGATGCTAATTGTATAAATTGTTATAACTAGAGTTGCATAAAGTTGTCAGAGAATCCATTGTTCCATGACAAGTCAAAGCATATCAAGATCCAATACCACTATATCAGGGATATGGTGTAGAGGGGAGCAGTGAAGCTCCAGTATGTTGCGACAGAGGAACAGATAGTTGATGTATTGACAAAGCCATTGGCTAGGGTGAAGTTCGAGTACTTCAGGGAGAAGCTTGGTGTTCTCCAGATAGAGGTTTCCTCCAAGGGAAAGTGATGAGTCCCATAGCCATTATGACATGGTGAGAGGATTGGTTCCTTCCATGGTCATATGTAAGGGCTGAGCCATTCTGTCATGGTGAGAGGATTGGTTCCTTCCATGTTAGATATGAGTGCTGAGATCCATAGCCATTATGATGAGTAGGTCAGATATAAGGGCTGAGCCATTCTATCATGGTGAGAGGATTGCCTACTTCCATGTTATATATGAGTGCTGGCCATTCTGTCGAGTAGGACAAATTTAAGGGAAATTGCCATTCTTTGAATGGAGCTGTCTGGTGAGGTACCAGGAAAACTTAGTCTAGGACTGAGTAGCCATTCTGATGTGATAGAGGGATTTGTTCCCACTTGATCAGGTGTAAGGGCTGAACCATTCTATCGTGGCTAAAGGATTAAGTTCCTTCCATGTCAGATGTGAGTGTTGGCCATTCCGACGAGCAGGTCGGATGTAAGGGCAACTGCCATTCTCTAGGAGAATGGAGGCACCTGGTCAGTTACCAGGTAGCTTAGTCGAGGAGGACTGGGGGTCATTCTGATGTGACTGTAGTATTAGTTCTTACAAGATCAGATATGAGTGCAGAGCCCTTCCATCATTGTGAGTAGGATGTGTTACCTCTTGGATGGATGTAAGTGCATATCCTTTTCATCATTGTGAGTAGGATGTGTTCCCGCTTGGATGAATGTAAGTGCAGATATCTTTCATCGTTGTGAGAAGGATGTGTTCCAGCCTGGATGAGAGTCTTTCATCATTGTGGTAGGATGTGGTTTTGGCCTGGATGGAAGAACAAAGATCTTCCATCATTGTGGTAGGATGTGGTTTCGGCCTGGATGAAAGTACAAAAATCTTCCATCATTGTGGTAGGATGTGGTTCCCGCCTTGATGGAAGTACATAACTCTTCCATCATTGTGGTAGGATGTGGTTCCGGCCTGGATGGAAGAACATAGATCTTCCATCATTGTGGTAGGATGTGGTTCCATCTTGGATGGATGTGAGTACTGTGCCTTTCTGACGAGTAGGTCAGATATAAGTGCTAAATAAGACCTACATGGAAGCTAGGCCTACAACCAACATGAAAAAGGGCTAGCTCCGTAGAACTTCTTGTGATGAGAAGAATCATGAGATAGCACCAGTGATGATACAGATCGAGTGATGATCTAGATCCAATGATGATGGCCAGTGATGATCCAGATCAAGTGATGATGATCCAGCAGTGATGATCCATATTGAGTGATGATCCAGATCCAATGATGATGCCCAGTGATGATCCAGATCGAGTGATGATGTCCTGTGATGATCGAGATCGAGAGATGATTTAGATTCAAATATGAAGAGGACTTGAAGACGAAGATGACTTGAAGACTCAGAAGACTTGAGATACATAAGACGAGATGATCCAGCTGATAAAGAGAAGAAGACTAGTACTGAAAATTATGTCGAAAGAATACCTTCCTAGTTAAGAGGGAGTGTTGATGTATTTGTAACTTCGAAATGTATTCATCTATGTATCTTATGTATTGTAACCCGATGTTTATTCCGGGATGTATCTATAATGTAATTGAGTCATGTTTTCATGCCTTGATGTTCCGATCAGGAGGATCAATAATGTAAACAATTCATGTCAAGTCATTATGCGTAACCCTTCGATTGTCTAAGGGTTAAAGTCCCCGCAGTTCCAGGGCACTAGGGTTATTAGACTATTTTAGTAGAGGTCGGCCCTGGTAGGGTTTTAGTCATGTCGAGATTAGTATAAATATAGAACTAGAGTCTCTATTTATCACACAACTCATACACACTCAAGTGTAGCGCAAAGTTGAGGAAGGAGAAGATACTGGGGCTAGACAAGAAGAATATTACTACTGTCGGGAGGTCACTTACTATTTTGGGGTTTTATTGTTTTGGTGCTGATTCTATCTCTAAGGAAGTTGCGGGGTTTTCTCCATTTATGGTTTCCCCAAGGAAAAACACTGTGTTCATTGTCTCTTGTGTTTGATTACTGTACTTGTTATTCTCTCAGTTAAAGATCCTAATAATGCTAGCTTAATGTTGAAAACCTAACACTATGTTTTAAGAAAAAATAAAAGAATAGAGTGCATATGCATGTAGTGTGCTTCTTGTTTTTCTTTTAGGAAAAGAGAATCTTCCCCTTTTGATTGCTTTCAGAAAAGAAAAATGAGTTTGTAAAGTGTTGCTTGTCTTTGATTTTGATTTGTTCAAGATAGTTGTTTGGAAATTTTTGGTTTTAAAATGAAAGAAAATACTCTCTTTCCCTCTCATAGGTAGGCATACCACAAATGGTAAAGTGAAATATTTGCATATGCATACTGCATGGTTTTACTTTTTCTGTCAAAATTCCATGCATTCACCTAACCGTCCACTTTAAAATTAATGGTAGTTATAGGTTAAAATTTACATAGCAATTTGAGTGATAGGTTAGAGACGTGTTCAAGCGTCATTAAGCGTAGGGGTTGTCGTTACTCATCCGCATTACATCCTGGGACTCACGTGGTTCTTCCACGTACCGTCGCTATATCGAATGGCCTTTCACATACCCTTGGGGGCACAACCTGTAACCAATCAAACCTCCTGGGGTTATTATTACATAGCAAATCAAGTACCTATAGGAAACATTAATTATCCACCCAAACCTACAGGAATTCCTTATGCTAGAATTCCATATCCTAGTAATACTTTCATGCCAGGGGGGAAACCTAACTGGTCCTACATGCCAGCTATGGGGGGGATACCTATACATACTACGGGAGGTGGAATGGGACCGCATTATGGAGGTCCTCCCGTTGGGGGGCCTAATGGTCCTGGAGGACCTAGTGGATTTCCTCCTTATGGGCCTGGTGGCTTCCCCCCTAATGGCCCTGGAGGGTCTGGTGGCCCTTCTCCTAGTGGTTCCAGAGGCTTTGGAGGTTTACCTCCTATAGGTCCCGGAGGGTCTAGTGGTCCACCTCCTAGTGGTCCTGATGGTCCCAATGGTCTTGGTGGTCGCAGAGGCCCTGGTGGTCCTCTTCCCAGAGGCCCTGGTGGTCCTAAAGGTCATGATCCCAGAAATCAACCCCGTGTTTGCAGATCCTCTGGTAGTTCTTCGTCACAACAACCTGCCTATCAGTCTACTTACGATCCTACTGGTACTTATATGCCATACCAATATTACCAGTATGTTCAACCTAATCATCAGTTACCTTTCCTGGCAACTTTGGACATGCCTGATTTGTCTAAGTTGATCAATGACCCCATTCAACATAACCCCTCGTGGCGTCCCATTCTGGTAAAGTTACCATTGGACACTCTTAAGTTTGGCGGGAAGCAGGGAGACAATCCAAAAAACTATGTCATGAAATTCCATCTGTGGTGTTATTCAAACTCCCTTATGGATGATTCAGTTCGTTTAACACTCTTTCAATGAAATTTGACCGGTACAAGCACGAAATGGTACATTGAACTTTCGCAACATTCGTTTGTGGATTTTGTGTCTTTGGAAACTGCATTTCTTACGCACTTTTAGCTTCCTATCCATTATGAAATGGGTACTGATATCTTAACTTCTCTGTGATAGAACACCTCCACCCACATATACGATCATATCCATGAGTGGAGGAGGTAGACAAGACTTATTAAGGCTCTTATTCTAGATCAGTTATTGGCTGATTGGTTTACTAAATCTTTGTTGCCTTTGATTTCCCGATATATGGCTATGGGCAGTGTCGTTACTGAAGAGAAAGCCATTAGTCGAGCCCAATATCTAGATGGTCTATTCCCAGTCCGAAAATTTGAATGACTTGATTCCTCAAGCTCCTCGCCCAAGCACCGATCTTGCAAAGCCACCAGCAGAAGTCCCTATTGATGGGATTGTTGGTTCAATCCAGTCCCCGTGAGCAGCAAAACCTGCCAATCAACCCCACCTTCCAAGAAACCCCAGATTGCCACCCCTACTTCTTCCACTCCCAAGGTTTCCGCTGAGGTCAATTCTATTCAGAGTATTCAAACCTCTGGCAATAATAAAAAGAAAGGTAAAGCTAAAAATAAAAAACCTGGAAACCAATAGGATAATCCAAAACCAACGACCAATGATAACGATAAAGGGAAAAGAAAAGAAAAATATCCATGTTTGTTATGCAAAGGTGATCATTTCACAAAAGAGTGTCCCTGCCGGGAGGAAATCACCCAATTTTTGAAAACTAATCCCACACCCACAGTTCTCACCGATCCTTTTCCCTCTCAACAAAACCTGATAGACCACATGTCTAATTAGGGAAACTCTAGTTCTTCAGAGAAAATTCGCATGATGTCGTCGGATACCATTAGTTTGCAAACTCGAAGTCAGAGTTATGACAAATCCACAGACAAGAAAGAAGACAATTCTTCTTCAGGGAAAGGTCCCTCTACTAGTTTTCCCGACTCCTTGTCTACTGTCCCCCTAATCATCAAGAATCCTACTCTCAACATGGTTTTGTGTCCACCCAAGAGTACTCTTAGCAAGGATATTTTTAACCCTAATGCTCGAGCCGCTCAATTTTATAATGTAGTTGAAGATCTCACTCAAGCACGATGTGTAATGTCTACCTTGGAAGTGCTCCAAAGTTGTCCTACACAACGCAAAAACATATTAACTACGTTAGGAGCTTTAGAAACGGACAATACTAATTTGATTCCTTTCAATGTCGAGAACTATAAGTATAGACCACCTCACAAAATTTATTTCCAAATCATCATGAAATTAGTCGGAAAGAATCTCTTTAGAACTGTCTTAGACGAAGGAGCTTCAACTTCGGTTTTGTCCCTGTATTATTGGAAAGCTGTCGGCTCTATCGAGCTTGTAACTTATCCTACAACTCTGAAAGCCTTTGATGGACAAGGTTTCCAGCCCCATGGTCTCATATTAGCCCTTGCAGTCGAGCTTGGGGGAAAAAATGTTTCTATTCAAGTACAAGTAGTAAACGCCCCGTTAGATTACAACCTCTTTCTAGGAAGAAATTGGTTTTGCGCCATGATTGCTGTCACTTCAACGGTATTTCGAAAAATCCAATTTCCACATCTAGGGAGAATTGTCACCATTGAACAACTTGATTTTTGTATGCCAGATGTTACTACCTCTACAGCTAATAACATCCCTATGTTAGGCCAGTACTCTCCTCCTTACCAGTCGATTGGGGTAGGCATGTTGAAGGATCCATCCCTTATTGGGATTTTTTTGTCCACTCCTCCTAACATAGACACAGCGACAATAAATATGATTGCTTCATTTGATTTTGAGCCCAAGGGAAAACAAATTGTTGAGTCCACCTCATTGAGTCCACATGAAGAAATGTACAACATCATTCAAAACCTTTCCTATGATCACACTGATGAACTTCATTTGGTGACCTTAGACCCTTACCACCTGCCCTACTGGTTAGAACCATCTCTTCCTATTCTAGGTTATCTCACTGAGACTTTTCCTTCCAACGAGTCCACTATGGAGATCATGAATACGTATGATCCTATCTGGGAGGATCACCATCATAGATTCTTGTTCCTCCCCAACACCAGTTTGGTAGACTACGACTTTCCATCCCTGTTTTCTACTGATATTGTCAACACACCTCAAAGTCCTATATTGTTGCAAGACATAGATTTTGAAGGAAACCTATGCAACATTACTCAGACAAATATGATTGACATATCAGCCAAGCCTGGTACCATCGAGCATGTTCATGTTGGAAAGAACTGCTCGACAGAAGAATCTGAAGCCTACAAGGCACTTTTCAAAGAATTCTGCAATATTTTTGCTTGGTCTTATGAATAAATGATGGGGATAGACCCATCCATTATGGTCCATGAAATTAGAACCAATCCCACTGCTAAACCTGTTAGGAAAAAACTAAGGCAAGTCCATCCACGGAAGGCCGCAACTATTAAAGCTGAAATAGAGAAACTTTTGAAAGCCGGGTTTATTTATCCCATACACCTGATGGAATGGGTATCGAATGTTGTCCTTTTCAATAAAAATTAGGGCACCATTAGAGTCTGTATCGTCTTTATATAATTGAATAAAGCTTGTCCCAAGGACAAATTTCCTACTGCACACATCGATCATATTATCGACAACTGTACCGAAAGTGTCATCTTCTCATTTATTGATGGATTTTCTGGTTATAATCAGATTGAGATATTACCCACCGATCAACACAAGACGACATTCATTTTCCCATGGAGAACCTTTGCATATAGGAAGTTAACATTTGTCTTAAAAAATGCCAGAGCCACTTTCCAGCGTGCTATGTCCTATGCGTTTCATGATATAAAACATATTATTGAACCATACCTTGACGACCTCCCTGCTCATTCACAGTGACGAGAGGACCACCCTGGTAATCTTAGAGACATTTTCCTAAGATGTCGTCATTATAATATACGGCTCAATCCGCATAAATGTGTTTTCTGTGTTGAGACGGGACACCTGTTAGGTTTTGTGGTCTCTAAGGATGGCATCCAAATAGACCCATTGAAAATTGCTGCCATTTTATCCCTACCAACCCCAACCAACCTTCTTGAACTCCAAATTTTGCAAGGGAAGGAAAACTTTCTCCACTGTTTCATGTGCAATTTTGCAGAGAAAACATATGGTTATATGCGTCTCCTTAAGAAGGACACTCTGTTCTATTGGGATGACCAAGCCCAACATGCATTTGATAATCTCAAACACGCTCTGACTCATTCACCTGTGATACACCATGGGATTATTCAAAGGATTTTATCTTATATATTGCTGCCTCCACTACTATCATCGCTATGGTTTTGGTGCAGAAAAATCCTGACGGTCAGGAGCATGTGATTTACTATGCTAGTAAGAATCTTATGGATTCTAAAACTCGATATTCATGCGTGGAGAAATTAGCATTGGCCATGGTCATTGCTGTTCAAAAATTTTGTCACTACATTTTTCTCCGCACAACCATTGTATTGGCATACCAGAACCCTATGTATTACATCCTGACTCGTCGAGTGCTCGGGGACAAGTACTCACAATGGATAGTCATACTACAAGAGTTTGATCTGGAATTTGCCACTGGCCCATTTTCCAAATCGGGGATTGATTATATGAATTGTAATCTTACCTCATTCAGGGGGCATGGTTACATCATTGTAGGCGTTGAATATTTTACAAAGTGGAGTGAGGCCATGCCTACATATGCGGAAGATGGTAAGACTGCCACTCTCTTCCTGTTCAATCATGTCATATCTAGATTCAGAGTCCCAGAGTCCATAGTTATTGATCACAGATCACATTTCCATAATCAAATGATGGAGGAACTAAGTGCCAAGCTAGATTTTTTCCAAGAAAACTTTATGCCCTATTATTCGCAAGCTAATGGTTAGGTAGAGGCCATTAACAAAGTTTTGAAAATGATGCTTCGTGAGATGGTTGGAGACCATAAATCCAATTGGCACCATATCCTTTTCTCCGCTCTTTGGGCTTACAGGACAAGTTCGGTGAAAACAGCTACTGGTTTCACACCTTTCCAGCTTGCCTATGGACTCGAAGCTATCTTGTCGATTCAATGTCAGATTCCATCCTTGAAACTTGCCGTTGAACTCGCAGACACTTCCATAGAGGAAGAGAGATTTTTATACTTGAACAACCATGATGAAACTAGGAGAGATGATGCCTTGGCTAATGAGGGACACAAGAAACATGTCAAGGGACAGTATGATAAATCTGTCCAACCTCGTGCCTTTAACAATGGTGACATAGTTTTGACTTACGATCAAAGATATGACATGCTAGGGAAAGGAAAGTTTGAATCCATGTGGTACGGTCCTTTTTTTATTACTAAAGTTTTAGAGAAAGGGGCCTACGAGCTCGTGGACTACGATGGAATCCCTTTAGGGCAGCCTCGCAATGGGTTGTACCTGAAGAGGTACTATGCCTAGATCTCTCATGGATAGTATCTTGTATATATGTATATTTCTTGACTTTCAGTATGCTTTAAGTATTTTCAATATGGTTTTGAGTTTAGTGTCTGTATCTACTTATACCATGTTTTGGTCATGTAGAGAAGATGGCTTTCTATGGCTTCGCTGATGGTGCTTTCTGCCACACCTTGAATCTTGCCTTAGCTGCTTGGGTTCTCTATTCCCTAGCTTACGATTTGTTCAGTTCAGGAGCGGTTTGAATTGGTCCCTCTACCAACAACATCGCTGAGTATCAAGCAGTCATAGGTCTTTTGACTGAAGCTATGTCTCAAGATGTTCACAACTTGGTAGTCTTGATGGAATCACAACTAGTGGTTTGTCATATAAACCATGTTTATACCATTAGGAATCTTGTGCTTCTCTGCCTCTTCTGGAGGGTATGCTTGTTAGAAAGGTCATTTTAAACTACCACCTATAGGCATATCCCTAGGGAACATAATGTAGTTGCTGACTCATTAGCTAATTACATCCTAGATTGGCATATTGCCCATTCATGACATGAAAATCAAACTTGGTTCATTGTAAATAAACAATTAAAGACACATAAAACTCATGTAAAATACATTCACCATTTGAGACATATAAACACCAGGTAAAAGTTTGTATATATATATACATGTTTCATCCTTTCGTCACTAATTTAGTCGTTTTTAGTATTTTTATATTCGAGTTTTGGTCATTTTTTGGTCACCTATATCTTATTTTTTGCTTACTAATTTTGTTGTTTTTAACTAATATTATAATATCATTAGGGCATGGAGGAATCGAACCACCAACCACCTGCTTGTAAGGTGTTATACCTAAATCTTGTCACCACCATGTGATAAGACCCTTAAATTCCATGTTTGCCCTTAATCCCAGCATTTAGAGTGGAAACTTACTTTGTTTTTCAATTCTACTTGAAAAAACTCAGCACCGTGCTTTCCTTATGGCCGATGAGCCGTACCTTGCTCAGCACTGCCTGTATCCTATTTGCAAGAAGCGGTGCCACTGCTTATGGTCTTTGGTCCAAAAGTGTTTCTCATCTAAACCGCTCTGTCATAAGAGAAGAAAAGCGCTACCCTAGGTAAAATGGGAAAACGAGAAGTTTATTGAGGCTTCTAGATCATGAGCCTCGTGTCCTCCCTTATCCCTATCATTATGGGTCAGTTGAGCTCAAGATCCCCCATGGTAGGATATTAGAGCCACCTCACCCGTAATTATCTCAACTATTCCTATCCATTGAGCCTTATAAATACAAGCTCATGTCCATAGTTGAGGAAGAGAACTATAGAGGTATTGTTATGCTGTTGGATTGACCACTTAGCCCAAGTCATTGGAGAGCATAGAGAGCAAAGTTGGAGCTTATGGGGATGAAGTGTTTGTCTCGTGGAGGTGCTTTTCGACACTATGGAAATGGTCGTAATCTTCTCCATACATTCTTAATGCAAAGCTGATTTCCGTCCCACATTACTATTGTTTTGATTCCACATGTACATGTTGTTAGATTCCTTAGTCACTAACACGGATAAGTAGATGATTTTCTGGAAGCTTTGATGTGTTTGCATGTTTGATCTGTTTGTAGGTACATAGGTTCACAATTGAAGCAGTATTCCAGGTGTCTACGACATTAATGGAAGGTCTTCATCCTTTTTTGTTCACACATTTGTTCTAGATCTGAACCATTCATACCAAAGGAACAACTTCTGTCTGCAGAAGGTGCAATATTCCTGATTACAAATATGGCAACTCCACCGGGGATCAGTTCATATCTCAGTTGATCTGATCTTCCTCAGTTCTTGAACTCTTGTTTGAATCTAGGCTCCATCTCCAACTCTCTTCAGTAAGATCTACCATCTGACTCAGTGAATTTTGGTTTGAAACTTTCAGATCTATTCAGATCTGAATTATTTCAACTTTTTATGCTCTTTTTTACTGTCAATCCATCAATTTTTTCCTTGATCTGATCAATTTCTAACTTGATACTTTGTTCTCCTTTGTGTTTTGGATCCATTCAGGGAACCGCTCATGCACTGTTGGCAACAAGCGGTGCCACCGCCTGAACTCTATTAGCAGTACGCGGTGCCACCACCTGAGTCTCGTTATCCAGAAGTGATGCTCATCCAGAACTACTCCGTCAAGACCCCTCCAGCAGGGTGCCAGGTAGGCCTTGTGCCAAGAGTACATTTTTCTCATTTTTTGCAAAAAAATGAGTTTGTTTGCTTTCAGCCTTGCATTGTCAGGATTGTGTGTTAGAATCTGAATGCTTATGGTTTAAAATTCTGTGGTAAAAGATTGGTTTGATTGAAGAATTCAAAAGCTAGACTAGGCTTGTTGATTACCCATTTCCTTCTGTGCTTGTTGGTTGTGATTGTGAAAGGAATTATTTTTTGAAAATATTAGGTTGTAGTGATATCTATTTTCATTTATGTTAGAAAGACTGAAATAAAGACCATTTGATTAGCATCTTGATTTCATTTTTTGTTTCCATAGAGGACTTCTTTTTGCTTGTAAAAAAAGAAAATTTTTGACTGAGATTAGGTCATTACCATTATTGAGCATAAGACATTGGATCTCTGATTAGCCTCACAAGCTTTCAGGTTCTCTGTGTTCTTTTGTCTCCTTTGCATTAGTACTATCTCATCAAAATAAAAAATATTGTAGTTTTAAGTTAGATCTATCTATGTTTCAAGAAAAATCGAAAAATAGAGTGCATATGCATGTAGTGTGCTTCTTGTTTTTCTTTTAGGAAAAGAGAATTTCCCCTTTTGATTGCTTTCAGAAAAGAAAAATGAGTTTGGAAAGTATTGCTTGTCTTTGATTTTGATTTGTTCAAGATAGTTGTTTGGAAATTTTTGGTTTTAAAATGAAAGAAAATACTCTCTTTTTCTCTCGTAGGTAGGCATACCACGGATGGTAAAGTGAAATATTTGCATATGCATACTGCATGGTTTTACTTTTCTAGTCAAAATTCCATCCATTCACCTAACCATCCACTTTAAAATTAATGGTAGTTATAGGTTAAAATTTATATATATATTTGAGTGATAGGTTAGAGACGTGTTCGGGCATTGTTAAGCGTAGGAGTTGTCGTTACTCGTCCGCATTACATCCTGGGACTCGCGCGGTTCTTTCACGTACCCTCAGTATATCGAATGGCCTTTCACGTAACCTTGAGGTATATAGAAAGGTACTTGACATACTCGATTGTATATCAGAAGGCCCCTTGTGAATGGTTATGCATTAGACAAAACTACTACTGATTTGAGCTCCCATGTACCTTGCATATATCGAGAGACCCCACTAGGATACCTTATCCATATGAGAAAATCCCTTTGGCCATCTTTCTTGGAGCCATACATCGAAAAAAACATTTGGGGAGTTTAATACGCATGTACCCTTGAGGTATATCGTGAGTGGCACCTTCTTGACAATCCTGGTGAGAGACCTGACTTTCTGAATTCCTTCGGACATTTAAGTTTGCTTGTTTGGCCTATAGCTTGAGTAGGGAAAATTTTTGGTGTGTTTTCTAGTTTTTAATACCCTAGGTTAGATAGGAGCTGTACAAACTAGCTGAGCTAAGACAATCCAAAAGAGTACGGGGCTTTCCACTCGATTTTATTCCTGTTTCAGGAGAAAATCCAATGGAAGCTATCGACGAAGGAGCTACTACCACCTCCCAAGTGGGAGAGAATGTGATTGCAGAAAGCGGAGGACCATGTCCTTCACACTCATCTGCCTTTGTCCAACAACCTTCTCGGGGTAATACTTCATTCCATTCTCCCACAGAAGGTCATGTTGATGATACTACCCGTCCGGGTTATGGTCCCAATGCTCCATTTTGGGATACCTCTATGGGGCAAGCCATTGCTTCATTTGGCACCCGTTTAAACTTTTCTGAAGAAGTTTCACCAAATGCAGAAGAACATGGAAAATACTAGGAAGCTATTCTCCGTGCACAGGAGATTGAAAAGAAAATAGATGACATATTGGGAACACCTCCATCACATTTCGTATACGTTCCTATGGGATATCATTCACTTGCCAATCCTATGAGACCCATTTAACCAATTTTAGATCGCACAGTGACTCCACATAACCTAGGTCAAACTACCAACCCCACCACCTACCATATTATGTCTATTCCCAATCCTCCCAGGTCTTCCGCACACGGGGCTCAACATTCAATTCCTATTTTGTCATTACCTTCTAGTGCCGAGGGGAAACCCCGGTCACGACCTACGTTATATGGCACCCAAATTGTACCTAGTAAAGGACAGACCTCTGGTATAGAGGAATCTATAGTTTATGTCCCTCCCATCCACACTAATGTGGTTAACCCCCCATCCCGTTCAGGTCAGCCCTTGGGGGCACAACCTGTAACCAATCAAACCTCCTGGGGTTATGGTTACACAGCAAATCATGTACCTGTAGGAAACATTAATTATCCACCCAAACCTATAGGAATGACTTATTCTAGAATTCCATATCCTAGTAATACTCTCATTTCATGGGGGCAACCTAACTGGTACTACATGCTAGCTATGGGGGGGATACCTATACATACTGCGGGAGGTGCCATGGGACTGCCTTATTGATGTCCTCCTCCTGGGGGGCCTAATGGTCCTAGAGGACCTAGTGGTCTTGGGGGGCTTGGTGGATTTCCTCCTAATGGCCCTGGAGGGTCTGGTGGCCCTCCTCCTAGTGGTTCTAGAGGCTCTGGAGGTTTACCTCCTATAGGTTCTGGAGGGTCTAGTTGTCCACCTCCTGATGGTCCCGCTGGTACCAATGGTCCTAGTGGTCCCAGAGGCCCTGGTGGTCCTAATGGTCATGATCTTGGAAATCAACCCCCTGTGGGAGGATCCTCCAGTAGTTCTTCGTCATAATAACCTGTTTATCGGTCTACTTATGGTCCTACTAGTACTTATATGCCATATCAATATTACTAGTATGTGCAACCTAATCGTCAGTTACCTTTCCTGGCAACTTTGGAATTGCCTGATTTTTCCAAGTTGATTAATGGCCCCATTCAACATAACCCCTCGTGGCCTCCCATTCTGGTAAAGCTAACATTGGACATTCTGAAGTTTGACGAGAAGTAGGGAAACGATCCAAAAACCCATGTCATGACGTTCCATCTGTGGTGTTCTTCAAACTCCCTTATGGATGATTCAGTTCGTTTAAGACACTTTCAACGAACTTTGACAAGTACAACCGCGAAATGGTACATTGAACTTTCACAACATTCATTTGTGGATTTTGGGTCATTGGAGACTATATTTCTTACGCACTTTCAGCTTCCTATATGTTATGAAATGGGTACTGATCTCTTAACTTCTCTGTGACAGAACACCTCCACCCACATATCCGATCATATCCATGAGTGGAGAAGGTGGACAAGACTTATTAAGGCCCCTATTCCGGATCAGTTATTGGCTTATTGGTTTACTAAATCTTTGTTGCCTCTGATTGCCCAATATGTGGCTATGGGCGGTTTCGTTACTAAAGAGAAATCCATTAGTCGAGCCCAATAAATGGATGGTCTATTCCTAGTCCAAAAATTTGTATGACTTGATTCCTCAAGCTCCTCACCCAAGCGCCGATCTTGCAAAGCCACCAGTAGCAGTCCCTGTTGATGGGATAGTTGGTCCAATCCAGTCCCTGTGAGCAGCAAAACCTGCCAATCAACCCCACCTTCCAAGCAACCCCAGACTGCCACCCCTACTCCTTCGAATCCCAAGGTTTCTACCGAGGTCAATTCTATTCAAAGTATTCAAACCTTTGGCAATAATAAAAAGAAAGGTAAAGCTAAAAAAAAACCTGGAAACCAACAGGATAATCCAAAACCAACCACCAATGCTAACGATAAAGGGAAAAGAAAGGAAAAATATCCATGTCTGCTATGCTGAGGTGATCATTTCACAAAAGAGTTTCCCCTCTAGGATGAAATCACCCAATTTTTGAAAACTAATCCCACACCCATAGTTCTCACGGATCCTTTTCCCTCTCAACAAAAACTGATAGACCACATGTCTAATCAGGGAAACTCTAGTTCTTCAGAGAAAACTCGCATGATGTCCTCAGATACCATTAGTTTGCAAACTCGAAGTCATAGTTATGAAAAATCGACAGATAAGAAAGAAGACAATTCTTCTTCAGGGAAAGCTCCCTCTACTAGTTCTCCCGACTCCTCGTCTACTGTCCCCCTAACCATCGATAAGCCTACTCTCGACATGGTTTTGCGTCCACCCAAGAGTACTCTTAGTAAGGATGTTTTTAACCCTAATGCTTGAGCAGCTCAATTTTATAATGTAGTTGAAGATCTCACTCAAGAACCATGTGCAATGTCTATCTTGGAAGTGCTCCAAAGTTGTCCTACACAACGCAAAAACCTATTAACTACGTTAGGATCTTTAGACCTAGACAATACTAATTTGATTCATTTAATTGTCGAGAAATATGAGTCTAGACTACCTCACAAAATTTCTTTCCAAATCATCAAGAAATTAGTCGGAAAGAAGGTCTTTAGAACTATCTTAGGCGAAGGAGCTTCAACTTCGGTTTTGTCCCTGTCTTGTTGGAAAGCTATCGGCTCTCCTGCGCTTGTAACTTCACCTACGACTTTGAAAGCGTTTGATGGACGAGGTTTCTAGCCCCATGGTCTCATATTAGCCCTTGCAGTCGAGATTGGGGGAAAAACTGTTTCTATTCAAGTAGAATTAGTAAACACCCCGTTAGATTAGAACCTCTTTCTAGGAAGAAATTGGTTTTATGCCATGACTGTTGTCGCTTCGACAGTATTTCGAACAGTCCAATTTCCAAATCTAGGGAGAATTGTCACCATTGAATAGCTCGATTTTTGTATGCCAGATGTTACTATCTCTACAGCTAATAACATCCCTATGTTAGTCCAGTCCTGTTGATCAGAATATTTCACCTCCTGCAGACAGCAAGGTGTTCCGCTGGTCTGAATGGTTCTAATCCAGAACAAATATATCACAGAGGTTGATAACTCTCCCTAGATGCTGTAGATATCTAGAATACAAGGATTTTATATTTCACTTGTGTACTTGCAAAAGAGTTCAACATGGAATAGATCAAAGCAACCAGAATATGATCTACTAATCTATGCTAGTGACTAAGGAATCTAGCAACATATATCTGAAATCAAACATCAACAATATATGGGACAGAAAATAAACTTGCTTTAGAAATATGAAGAAGTTTACAACCAAGCCTTAGTGTTGACATGCATCTCCATGAAACCAGCTCTTCATCCCCAAAAGCTCTGAATCTATCTCTCTATGCTCTCTCCAAATGATCTTGGGCCAAGAATCAATCCAACAGCATAACAATACCTTCAATGTTCTCCCTTCAACCATGTCTTTGAGCTCATATTTATAGGGTTTTAATGGATAGATATGGTTGAGAAATTAGTGGGTGAGGTGGCCTCTAAGATCCTAGGATGAGGGATCTCGAGCTCAACCAACCCACAATAGTAGGGATAAGGGATATCTTGAGGCTTATCATCTAGAAGCCTTGAGAAGCTTCTCTTTTTCCCTTTTTACCCAGGGTACCGTGCTTCTCCTTCTATGATAGAGTGGTTCTGGTAATAACCGCCTATGGACCAAGGGTGACAGGTGGTGGCACCGCTTGTGGAAAACTGATGAAAAGCGGTGCGAGCAGGGGTACCACTCCTGGATAAAGGGGCATGCGCCATGCTGGGAATTTGTATGAAAGACTGATAAAAAACCATTTAGTCTTCACTCTAGAAGCTGGGATTCAGGTCAAGAAGGTATGTCAAAGGTCTTATCACATGACGGTGACATGATTTTGGTATAACAGGATGCCCCCCAAAGCATGAGTCTTAGAGTGATATGATAAACGAGAGCTTTGAAAACAAGTCGTTGCCAAGAGATGAAAATGTTGGCCCGATTGGAGTATGCAATCAAGTAGGCATCTGTAGTACATCAGTATGTTGAATTATAGACACAAGTAACCAAACTCATAGCTGCATACCAATAGAAGGCAGGTCCATGAGTGGAATAAACAAGTATGGATACTAGAATATAGTGTAGATCCATGTGATAGAGGATTCAAACTTGGACATAGCTACCAGACATACAACGTAGATCTATGTCATATAGATGCAAATTTGAGCATAGCCATGACCATACAAATGTGGATCCATTCTAGATATACAAAACTCCATCGAAACCTAGAAAAAAAGCAATGATCACTTTTAAACAAATGCCCAGGTTCTTCGTCTCATCTTCCACAAAGTACGATTCTGTCCATGTGATTACAATTATCTGAAGTCGAACATGGTAGAAACCACTTGATTACTGGCCAATGATGTGAACCATTAACAAGTGCAAGGGAGATCACCATTAATGTCAATGATTCCCAATGTACTCTAGTAAAATCTACTGAGTGCGAATAGATGTCCTGATGTTGAACACCCAGTTGATTCTATCGATCAAAGGTCAATGATGTGAACCTATGTCGAGAGCGAGAGAAACTGTCATTAAGGCATACAGATCTCAAGGTACTAAATATTGTTTCTAATACTATTTTCTGGATGATGAGCTGATGTCAACGAGAATAGTCTCGTTGAAGGAGGGCCATGATGAGTCCCACATTGACAACACGAAACTCGAAACATAGTTCTGGAATGATGTGAATGTAGTAACCATATGAGTGACTCAAAGATACTAACACAAAGACTATGTAGACTATAGAGTTAAAAATTCTTTAGATCCCCTTTGAACATCGGGCGACACGACAAAATAACTTAGTAGCATGACTAGACAAGACAGATACACAATGCGACAGTGGACAATGCATTCTTTTGAAAGACTCAAAGGATTGACATGACTCATGAAAGTGGATCATCATGAAGATCAGCTGAATACCCAACTGACTGACATGATTGTACAGACAAGTGCCATGTTCAAAGGTAATGACAAACAACTACCATTATTTGCAAAATGATTCACTTTCCCATTTCCCCCATCATGATTGATGAGTGCCTCTTTTCAGTTTTACGAGTTCAAAGAGGGTAACAAACACTCGATATAGCTTGTCAAAAGACAAGCCTAGTCCCATATGTTTTCCGAACCTTAGAGAGGAGGGGTTTGTTCCCAAAACGGGCCTCTCAATGTTTAATTTAATGAGTCCATTGAAAGAAAACTCGGTATTGTTCATGTTTAGAGAGTCTGAACGAATACAGAAGAAGAGAACTGGCCTCTAAGGCCTGAAAAAGTATAAAATCATACCTTAGAGAAATTTTCCAGTAATGATTGCCTGGAGCGTTCCTTTCTCATAAATAATACTGTCTGAACCGAGAAAGAGATAACCTACTATCGGACGGACGAATCTTCAAATACTTTAACGAACGTGAAGAGGACAAGATCGTTTGACAATCTTTTCATATTTAGGGAGCCCAAAAATGGTTTTGAAGAGAACTCCATGAAGTTTCTTTACACAATGTCACTTTTTACGAGCTTGGAAAGATTCAGAAACGGACTCGACTATCTTTTCATGTTTAAGGAGTCTGAAAGAAGATGTCAAAAGAAGACTCCATGACGTTTCTTTACACAATGTCGTATATTATGAGCCTGGAAAGAAACTTAACTGGACTAGAAAATTTGATACTATATTTTAATGAGCATGACAAAGTATCGTAATAAATGCTCAATGAAATTTTCCATTTTGTGAAAGTACAAAAAATCTGTTAGAATAATCAACCCATAGTATTTACCCACTTAGACATTATTTCATTTATTTTGTCTTATTTGCCTAGTCCATGAGTCCCACCATGTGCA
>LPNX011065662.1:9521-19540 GCA_001517045.1 Pseudotsuga menziesii
AAAGTATGCAGTGTGGGTACACATTGGATTCAGAATTAAATTTTGCATCCAACGACCTCTCTTGCTTGGAATTTGAGTAAAAACACAGGGATATACGTCGAAAATACGAACAAAAATAGTAGTTTTCTTTTATGACAAATATGTCAATTCAACCATTATGGTTGACTCATTTTATTTAAATTCTATTGGTTCTTGAATTCCAACTCACAAAATTTATTGTTGGTGCGTTTTCTTATAAGGCCCATTTTAGACCCCAAATTTCCTCTAATGTCAAATTGAGCAAGTATGGTTCACAAATCAAATTAAATTAAATTAAATATAGTCGTCTTTCAAGATCAAGAAATCTGGGGGGATTTTAATCCCACATTACACCTCTTCTCGATATTGATACATCTACTCTCAGATCTGGTCTCTATAGCCTCTGACAAGCAGAATCAATGGCAAGCTTTTTTTAGGATCATTTTTTAAAATTTATGGTACACTTTTGTATATGACAGAAGTATTTGTGGATATTTTGGGTTGTTAGTGTAAGTAAATTCGGAGTTGGCTGAATGGAATAGACTCAATTTTCGAGCTACACATATATGTATACTTTGATTTCTCAAGAAATAGCAAAATATCAGTTTGGAAATATTCTGTTGCAGAGTTCACTTTGATTTCTTCCCAAGGTATAAACCTTGTGCTCTGTAACTTGGTTTAAGAGCATGTATGTGATCTATTCTCCAAGATGAACTTCGTCAAGATCATACAATATTTGTAGATCTAATTCAAAGGTAACCTCCTCTAATTTATTTTCCAAAGAATACTACACTTCTCTGATACCACTTGATGTAGACAAAATTGATGGCTAGACTATTAATGCTACCAACAACATGTGCATACCATAAACTACTCACTTGTCATGTGACTGCAAAATATTCCAATTTTTGTAATAAATAATAGAGAGAACCTTGCATAAGGATTCCTAACAATCCTCTCTTGAACTCAATTTCACTTAATTGACAATTTAACCAAGATTTTGTGTGCCCTCTTGTTCTCTTGAACACTCCCCCATACTCTACATTCTATATAGACATATTTTTCTTCTATCTATAATCACATTGAGATTCATTTATACTTTGAACATCTATATATATGGAACATGAGAGAATATCCATACCTACAAGTTAATCTTCTTGTCAATTAAGTAGATATTTAACCTTTATAATGGATCGATCCACTCTCAAAATAATTGACCAACTTGTAGTTTTTTATTACACTTTCCACTTTCTTCCCTTTTTAATATTATATTGGTCTTTACATTTGGATCTATAATTCACTATGTATCTTAAAATGTTGGCCTTCACCTATCTATGGAAATAATTGCTGACTTTTATTGCACTTTGTGTTAATTCCAACACAATCATTACATTTGAAGGTTTGACTATGCAATAAAGATAATAAAGTGGGTCCAACATAGATCAAGAGAAACTTTGCAAATATTATTCTCTGTACTAAAATATATACATGGATAAAAACCATGATTTAGACTGGTGGTACTTCAAACCCATTGACCAAAATTCCCAAACAAGAAGCCTATGCCAATAAAAAAATTGACATCAACATTTAAAATATTCTTTTTAATATAGAAGTGGCACTAATTCCAAATAGAATCGAGAAACAAAAGCATCAACAAATTCATCAGATCAATGTGCCTACTATTGATATATCATATGATTTAATTTGAACAAAAATTCAAAGTCATAGTCAATAAATATACTGCAAGGACACTTGCTCTTTGTTCTTGGGATTGTCACAAGTTGCAACTTTACTGCAATAAATTGCTATCTAATATCATAAACCTATTTAACATTTAAGGTGAATTTTGTCCATGTAATTACAAAAACAAAAAACTCAATACTAGAAATCAGTATATGCACGTGTATACATTTTTTAGCGATAGACTGAGAATTCATTTGATTGATATTTCCTTAGGATGGTAGAACTATAAATCTATATTGGGTAAAAAAGTTAAAAATTAGATTGCCCACACTAACAATAAAAGAAAAATAAGTAATGATGAATCCTTGGTGCTAGAGGGAAAAGATTCTAGTTCACTTATTATCCTATATTTGAGTAGATTCTCCCTTTTGGAGCACTATAATAGAATAATAACAACTCCATAAAGGGACATCCTATCTAAACTTTCAAACATGAGGACATTTTGTTCTAAGAGGATATCGTGAAGAACCATCCAAGGAATCCTTTAATATATGGATTCTGAGTTATTTACCCTCTCTGCCCCTTCATTGGTTTGATATTGACTTATTTTACAGCCAAAGTAAAATACAGAAACAAAAAAAAGGTTTTCCTTGTTCTCCCTTACTTCCTTGATTCAGATTGGGGTGCTTCCTTTTCTAATTGCATCCAATCATATGGAAAAAAATACAATTCATCTGTGTCCAATGGTTTAAATAAAGTCTTTAAGGATCAAAACCTTGAACTTGAAGCCTTACCCTTGCTAGCAATCAAAGCTTTGATTGACTAGAACTAGTTTCTTTATCTCAAATGGGAACTAGATCACTAGGAAGGACAGGATTTGGTTTAGCATACATCAATGACTTTATGAATTTCAATTTCATTCCCACCCTCATATGTTCTTCAGATTGAATCTATCTTTGTGGTACTAAGAAAGATAGAATTCAACCCCTAAAATCAAAATGTAGCTTCACTTCAAAGAGATAGGGACCCTCAATTGGGCATATGCCAATATGGATATAGGATGTTCTATATACATCATTTTGATCCTACATTCATTACCATATTATTGAACCAATGGAACTAATTGCATGGTCATTCATGACCAATGCGTTAACTCCAAACAAAAGAAATGATTTCTTGCCACTTTCAATGCACTAGTAAAAAAAATATGACCTTAGTAATACAACCATTTTCAAGATTTCATCAGAAAATACGATAAACAAGACACATTTAGATATGGAAACTCATCTTTGTACAACTTACTCCAAACTTCATCATTCTTGACTTTTAAATCAATTGAACCAAATATTGGGCTAAAGAGTATATTATATATGTATTAACAACTTCATAACTGAAAGACAATGACCATACTCATTTTGGTATTAGCCATACTTTTTCTTTTGTTTCACAGGTGAAGGTCACTGGCTTGAACACTTAAATTATACATTAGGAATTGGACAGTCTTGGATATGGATGGGTTTTAGGAAGAAGCATCAATATCAAAGGAACTAAAAGTTATGTTTGTAGATGTAGATTCATGTTTATTCTTAGAAAATATGACCAGTTTCTATGGTCTTCCAATAAATCCACTTTCAACATAGTGATTGTTTTTTGGAAACAAAGAAAAAACTTGCTCTTAAGTTCATATTCTCACATTATCATTGTTAATTTTACATCTACTTTGATAACATGTGATGTTATCCAAACTACCACAAGACCATGTGATTGTCTTTATCCCATGCTTGATTGGATTTCTTTGAATGGATGTAGGTAAAAGAGATGAATAGGTTGGGAATATATAATTCACCTATTTCATTTTCCTCCTATCTAGGGCTAGTTATAACCCATGCATAGGATCTCAGTATTAGTTCCCTTAAGGGAAGGGTCTTTCCCTATTATGTGATATGAGTAGGGATTCTAAATATAGCCATACACTTATATGAATATTCCAAGAGTTACATGGTATTCATAATCAAGTGAGTAAGTTAAGCATTGATCTTTGGCAGCTCAGAGGGTACGAAAATAAATTGTTCAAGATATGGATCAACAAACATCTTAGAGGATATTTATAAGTTTTGGAAATGCATTAACCCAAAGAGTTGATAGTAACTAGGTAAAACTTTACAATGCTCAATTGAATTACCCACTCTAAAATATTTTTAAGCAAAAAATTCCTAGAATACATTTTCCTACCTTTGACCTACTAAATGATACCTATGATATCAAGCTGAAATTCAAAGATCAAAATGTATGCAAGGGTGATTTGATATTAAATGTTTAGATAAAGCCATTATTATAGCTATGAGAGTAGAAGGTTTAACGTGATATTTTAGAGTCATATGGAAGCTTGTAGAAATACTATTTTCTCTTCAAGTAAAAGGATGATCATACATACTTTCTAAATAATGTCCAATCTATAGGTAAAAAGGTCCTCTCCCATGTACAAATCCATGTCACAAAATGTTGTCATCATCTTAGGCTGAATGCCATATTTATTCACTCATATAACTTGGTCTCTGAATTTACAACACACACGAACAATATCATAAAGAAATATCTACCCTTCATAAATAATTGATAAGATTTCCCAGTAACCTTTTTTTATAAGCATTCGACTAAATTATCTTGTTTCTTTCAAATTGTTTACCAAGCATCATTGGGTGGAAAATTCCACTGTTGTTGGAATTAGTTTCCCTGGTCGCCCTATCATTACTAAATTTATTTGCATGATTCACAAATTTATATATGGTGGCCAATGATGTTTCCAGTAATATGACAGCTAATTGGCTACTATACACTACAACAAATCCTGGAATTAGCATCCCTTTTTAGTGTAATTTTTGTTTACATTGAGTGGTCAAACTAGACGCTAAATGGGATGCGTCATGGACAAAACTTAAAGCGTCTTTTTTTGAGTCCTAGATAGCATCATTTACGACGTCCAAAATAACATCTATTTTTTTGCTTCCAGAATAACACCCAACTTTGCTTCCTAAACAACGCCAAGGTTTGCTTCCTAAATAACATCCTATTTTGCTTCCTAGAGAGCATCCACTTTTTCTTCCTAGAGAGCATCCACTTTTGCTTCCTAAATGACATCCCCGTTAGCACCATATTTGCATCCAAATTAACGTCCAATATTGCATCCATTTGTGCTACCACTTTAGCATCCCATTTTGCACCACGTTTTACTTTCAAATATGTGCCAATTTTTGCTTCCAAATTTGCACCAATTTTTGCTTCCTTTTTTGCATCGTGTTTTCGTACCACCATAAAGTAACAAATGGTTAAGACAACTTTGTATTTTAATAGGAAGTTTATTATGTATGATATTTAAGGTTTAATGCTAATACCAATTCTCATTCATAAATGTATATATAAAATAATAATCTTATAAAACAATTATTGTAGAAATCTTACTATCAATAAGAATTAAGAAATTTATTTCTTAACAAACAAATCTTATTATAGTTATTAACACATTTTTTAGTTTTTTTTTAAATATCCTTAATTTTAACATAATATTATTATTATCATAATGAAAGTGTACATAAAACTAGTCTTTTTAATCATTTTTTATCCATAATCAAAGTTCAATAATTCACTATATTATGTATAATAAATTAAAACCATTATTTTTATTCATGTATTCTTAATATACATAAAATATTTATGAAATCAATGATTTATAATATTTATTAGATCTTTTTATTTATCATATTAAATATAAGTAGAATATTAATGTAATTAATTTTTGTTTTTTTAAATTATGTTATTTTTTTAAAGAAACATAGACAATGCTGAAAAAATAATTTATTTTTAACAGTCTTGTGAGATGAAAAACTAGTTTTTATCTTTTAACTTCTTTATAAATTATGAAAATTAAGAATTTATTTTTCATGTTTTATGTCATCTTTTAATTTCTTTGTAAATTATGAAAAATAGTGAATACAATTTTACATAACTATATTATTTATATTTGAATTAATTTTATGTTTACTAAGTAATGCTTTTGAAAACAATTATGAACCATTTCCAATTAAAATAAACGAAAATAATAATAATAACATCTTATAATTGTTAGTTAAAATTATTATGACTAATACAAATAAAATTAAAATATTATCATTAAACAAATTTATAAGAAAATATAATCTATAAAAATAAATGACATAAATCAATGTTGTAAATTGAATATTACATTACCTTATATAATATTTTTAAAATGTAATAAAAACTATTGAAATAAAATAATAACATTTTAAAAAATAATAAAAACTATAAAATTATTAAAATGATAATATTTTTAAAAGTAATAAAAAACTATAATTTTTTTAAAATTTGAGGTCTTTTTGGTCATGGATTATAATTTTTTTATTTGGTTAAATTACTTTTATACTAGAAATTTTATGTAATATATTGGTATTATATACATATATAATTTTTTAATGGAAAAATCTCTTTAAAACAAAAGAAACAAGGCATAACAACAAAGCTGCATATTCTCTACTTTTAGGATTGTACATGATTGTAAAAAGTGGGGCAAGTTTAAGTTTAGATAAGTCATCTCCATAGCTTTGGTCGGTAAGGAGAAAAGGTAAATGAGGAATCTGCTAGAGTAAGACCAACAATCGTGCAAGACCAACATTCTATCAATGAAATCTTCTCTTAGAATCTGGGTCAGTTGGAAAAATGAAACTGGACAAACACTTAAATATAGCCATGGGCCATTGATGTTAGGATTTTATGAAATCATGGTGACTTTATAATGGGAAAGAACATGACACTATTTTTCATGGATACTTTACCACTCGTGTTATATCAAGCAATTAGTTAACGTAAATAATTAGCTAGCATAATCAAACTTGGGGCATCAAATATTTTGTTCAACACTTGTCGTGAAATCATACGTCGTGTATGTATCGATGGAGGGGCCTAATTCAATTTAATAATTGTAGCCTAAGTCAATTGAATAATTGCATTAACTCACTGCATGTTTGAGTCTGATCAATTAATATAATTTATACACTATGCCTAATTTAATTAAATTAAATATTGAACCAAAATACCAAAAGAAGGTTATTAATTTGACTAGATTTGAGAAAGTTCTAGGTGTGAGTAATTAAGGGCTTGTGGCTCTAAAATTTGGTGTGTTTTGTACCAGTTCACGATTCAGTGAATCGACAGTCACAGGTAGCTGGAATTTAAGTTATTTAATGAAAACAATTAATGTGACATATAACCTATGACGTATAATGTGTCCTTGATGCGCCACGATACAAGTTTAAAAATAAAAAAATGTGGGTATATGATTAGTGGTTGTGTGTATCAGTTTAACTTATTCAATTTAGGTTTTGGATTTTTTACTAAGCCTTATTTTTTACTTAAACTCAACTCTTGTTTCTTGACAAGAAAATAGTTTTCTCATCAACTTATAAATTATCTCGTGTAGACATAATCAAAATAGGCTGACTAATCCATTAGAAATTATGTTTTAGCTTACTTTGATAAATTTTCAAAATGCCATCCTAAAAATGACTTTTTAATCCATTTAATCAATTTTTTATCCTATCAATTGTTTTTTTATCATTTTTGCTTTGTGAAATTTACATGGTAGATCTATGTAATATTTTTCAACCATTAATTCATAATAAATTATTTTTTGTGAAATTTATGTGGTAGATCTATGTAATAGTTTTCAACCACTGAGTCATAATAAATTATTTTTTTCTGGAAGATTTTCAGTAATATTGACTACTCTGCATTTTGAAAATTTGTCTATGATAGTCTCTTATATATATAAACCCAAAGCCAAAACAGCTTTAGACAATATCATCAGTTTATTCAATAAATAGTCAGAAATAAAATAAAATGAAGCACTATCGTATCTTCTCTTAATTAGTAGACAGAAGCACTAATATGTGCATGGTGCACCTGTATAACCCAAGCAGAGACCATACACTAAAATTCCTAAAAGAGTGAAGCATTAATTGAATTTCCCAGTTTGACCAAAGGAAAAAATAGAGACAACCAATATAACTCGTTATAAATTTTTCATCCCAGTTCTGTAAACAGTTAAATTTAAAACCTAATCTCAGAAATAGGTTATGTTTCTGGTTCTTTGGGCTTTGCACACTAGAAGCCCTTGAATCTGTCGTGGCCTTAACTCTGTTCCCATCGCTGTAATGGAGACAAATGAGACGATCGAAAGACCAAATAAGTGAAGCAAACATCACTGTAATGGAGACAAAAGAGACGGCCGAAAGACCAAATAAGTGAAGCAAATGAATAGTTAATTGATTGGAGAAATGGAGTGATGACTATTTTTTTGAATTTTGGATAAAGTGATGAATTACACCATTGGAATAACGACTCCAATTCATATATATGCTGATTACAATAATTACATTAACAGGTGTTTAGATACTATCTTATGTTTTGGATTTTTTTTGAGTTGATCAATAAGATTAATTACACTAACAATAAGTTTAATTACATTAACAATGGTTTAAATGCCTTATTATTATCAACTTATTCTTTATCTTGTTAATTGATATACGACATGTGGCAGCAAAAGATGGTTGTCAAGAAATAAGATTAAATACATTAACAATTAGATTAATTACATTAACATGTGTTTAGATGCCTTATTATTATCAACTTATTCTTTATCTTTTTAATTAATATACAATTTATCTTGTTAATTGATATACAAAGTGAGGAAGCAAAAGATGACTATCAAGAAATAGTTTCTATAATAATTTGAGCGATTTTGTTGTGATGTTATACCTGATTAACGAACACTTCTATGTGGCTCAACTTTGGCTTTAGAACAAGCTCATAGAAAGATTTTGTGTACAATTGATAACAAGGACCTCCTTCCATAGGATCTCCGAGGTCTCCTATTATGACCTTGAATCATTCATCTCTGTTCTGGAGCTCAATCCTGCGTCGAAGAATTTGGATTAAAGCTTTAAACTTTAGCATGAACTTAATAAGTATAAAGTATAGTTTGATAAAATGAAGCATTAAAAATTAGTTTTCTAGCATCATTGATAACTGGCTCAAGGCCAATGGCTAGAATTGCAGAACGCTTCTATGTTCACAACAAAGTAAGTATTTGTAGCAAAAATCAACAGCATCCTAGAAGCAACGTTTTATGTAAGTCTAGACAAAATTTAAAACAAAATCACTAAAACCATAAATTAATGGAGACACATGGTTAGCACATCATCGCTTTCTTGGCGTTCTTCTGCGTAATACCTCTTGAGCTCTGGATCCTTCACGGCCTCCCATGATGAAAACGTTTTTGAGGCTGAAATCGCACATCATGACTACAAGTTATAATCATGAGAACCAAGTCTTTTCCCACATTTAAAGGGATGCAACTGAAGGACTATGAATATTAACAGATGCAAATTAATTATTTACTTACTTTGGTCATCATTCCATTTTTTCAGGTATTTCTTGTTTTTGGGGTAGAGGGGTCCGTCAAAAGTATGCCAAGTGGGTACTCGTTGGTTGTGGAATTTAATTCCGCATCCAACGAGCTCTCTCGATCGAAATTTGAGCAAAAACACAGGGAGATATGTCGAAAATACAAACAAAAAGTAGTTTTTTTTATGATACATATCCCCAAATTTATATTAAAAAGTATTTAATACCTATACGGTATTTCAAATTTAAAGCAATTTCATTCACTAACACATGATGACATGGAATTTAAATCAAAGTTAAAAGGTCCATTTTGAGTTGAAAGTGGAAAACGAGCACTAGATGCACTAGTAACACTTCAATACACCACTTCATTTCAATACCTTAACCAACGAGCCATAGAAATGTTAATTTTATCAAATACCTTAACCATGGTTTAATTTTATAAAACCTAACACCACTTTAATTCAATACCTTAACCAGCCAGCCATAGAAATGTTAATTTTATCAAAATTTTCAAGTGCCAAAATAGGAAGCTCCGAGTATCTTCATTTGTATAACATTAATTTTAGAAATGTTAAGTTATAAGAAAACCCAACACCACTTCATTTCAACACCTTAACTACCTAGCCATAGAAATGTTAATATTATCAAAATTTTCAAGTGCCAAAATAGGAAGCTCAAAGTATCTTCATTTCTATAATATTAATTTTAGAAATCTTAAGTTATAAGAAAACCTAACACCACTTCGATTCAATACATTAACCAGTAAGCCATAGAAATGTTAATTTTATCAAAAAATTTAAGTGCCAGAATAGGAAGCTCCGAGTATCTTCCTTTCCACC
>LPNX011065690.1:0-23861 GCA_001517045.1 Pseudotsuga menziesii
ATAAATATAGTTAAAAAGTTAGAAAAAAAGCCAAAAAAAGCCACATCAATAAGGATTATATCAGATTCATAAAAAAAATTAAAATTAATAGAGAATAGCGTAGCATTCATACAAGCGGATATTTTCACAGAGCTAATTCATCGAAAAAAAAGCCACATCAATAAGGATCATTATCTGGAGATATGCAACATAAACCACGATATTTACTTAGATACATAACTGGTTGAAAGACAGAGCCAAAAACACTGTACAAACTAGAATTATATATCTATATCAACGACCGAAGGGAAAAAATGGTATAAAGTACTCGGTGGGGGTAAAACCTATAAAGACCCAGTTCTCGGTCTATGGCCAAAATAAAAACAACATCATCTTTAAAATACAGTATTCCATATCTAATGGTTGTAGGGCTTAAACCCGAAGTCAAAACTGAATCGGATTCATAAAAAAAAAATTAATAGAATATAGTGTAGCAGTCATACAAGCGGATATTTTCACAGAGCTAATCCATCGAAATAAAGGTAAGGGAATTGTGTCTGTTGATTGAGGAGGCCACATATAAATGAAAAAGGAAGTGATCTCATAATAAAAAAAGGGATGTAATAAACAGTTTTTTACACTTTATCATGGACTATATCAGCTTTTTTATACAGGAGTAATTCAAAATGATGTAACTCATAATTTCTGAGCATAAACTATATATTTTTTTCATCTCTAAAATTAGAAGAGGGGAAGATGGGTAGTGTATTTACCTCAGCCGCAGCAACGGGAAACAGAAGGCCGACCAGAAGCAGCAACCAATGCGGAACAAAACCAATGTCACTGCCACCACGACCGCAGCAGCTAAAACAGTGAAACAGCTACCAAAAAAAATAGCCACCAGCAGAGAACAGAGGGAAAAAGTCACAGCCACCAGCCGAGACAGAGGAGAGCACAAACGTGACAGGCACCAACGGAGACAAATCGGAACGAAAACGTCTCAGCCCGACAGGGATGAACAGAGCGCATATATCAGGGAAACCGCCCGAGCCAGCACAGCGCAGAAACACCACAGCAGACGGTAAAAGCACCGGCACCAACCCGAGAACAGAGCCGCCCGAGCCTAAATGAACAGCCACCACAGCAACCCGAGCAAGAATACAGGAAAAAAGATCACAGTCTCGACCACCAGCGTACAAACGGAGCGCATCCAATAACATCGATCAAACGGAGCGCCACAAACGTAATCCTCATCCAACATAAAGCCAAACCATGATCAACATGCCCCTGCAAATAACATGCCCCTGCCAACCAAATCATCATCATCGCGGGCGTAGAAAACGTTTAACAGTAATCTTCCGTTTGTATATATAGAAACTTCTTTCGGCCGAAGAATTATTCGGCCGAAAGTTTTTTCGGCCGAATAATTCTTCGGCCGAAAGTCTGTTCTGCCGAATATTTCTTCGGCCGAAAAATTAATCAGACCAACGGTCCTAGCCAGACGTGATTTTCCCGGCAAACTGTGCAAGCCGTTTAGTACGAGGTACGGTGTTAATTTTTATCTTTCGGCTGAAAAAACAAATATTCGGCCGAAAAGTTTTACATTATTTCGGCCGAAAATATTATTAGTTCGGCTGAAAGATTCTAGAATACAATTTCGGAAGCGCATTTGTCATGGAATAGACACGCAACTTCATGATTTCACCCTAGAGCACTCCGGGGGTGCTCTGAGTGATATTAATGCACCTAATTGCTAACTGGTGGTTACAATCAGTTCAACCAGTCAGTTAAGGTGCCTCCTCTCATTAAATATATTATTTAATGATTATTTAATATTATTTAATGATCTGGAGTCAAGAGGGGCGCCTCCACCAACTTCTGATGATCAGTTCAGCTTCAGTTAACCCCATCGGGGTTCATTGAATTCATGGAGCACTAGCACTTGATGGTGGGCTTGCTATGACATGTGTTTGATCTCCTTCAGTTGAGATTCAGTCATTTATTGCACTCTGACTTCAGTTAGGGTTTCGTGAGTCAATTAGGGTTTTGGTCAAGTGGTTAACTCAGTGTGAATTAATGGCTTACAGTCAGTTTAGCCAGAATCACTCATTGATTTTGAATTACCTCCTTAGGTATTTGAATTCCTCATTGATTCAAGCTATTTCTTGACATTGTTATTCTAACCATTCATTGTTTATTAAATATACAGAGAGGAAACCAATTCTGGTTCCAATTAACACCATTTCTAAGTTATTTGTTGATTATTGCTTGATGAGATTGATTATTTGTTCCTAGATCAATGTGCAAGAATAATAAAACTAAGTTATGTTATAAACCTCGAAGGGTCTTTTGGGCGAGATAAGTTAACATTGTGAAAAGTACAGGGTTTGGACCCTTATTTTTAAATATTTCAGTATGGTTTGCTTAGTAAGGTATCTAATATAATTATATAGTATATACAATAATAGAATAAGAAAACAGTGAAGGTATCCCTTCTAGAGGTTGTTTTGTCAATATGCTTAGTTGTTAAACCTTGAAATTAGTTATTTAATCTGTAACATTATATTTTAGATATTTTTGTTTATATTACTTAGTAAAAATTGTTGTAGAGTTAATATGATGTTCTACAGGAGTTTAAAAATGATTTCTTAAAACCCTAGTTACTTTGAGTGAAAATTTGATCCTTTTTATTGTAATCTTAAGTTGTTCTTTATAATAGACCTTTAGTATAAAATTGTAATAGTATAAACTCTTTTAGTCATAACTCTACTCTTTAATCTAAGATATAAAACTTTTACTATTACATATATTGTACTATCCTAGATAAATCTATCAGTTGATAATAAGAAATAAGAGTTACTTGGTTTGTAGCGGTGAATACAGTAATCTAAGAATGTATTAAGAGGAAATTGTCAAGATAAAATCAGTACTATAAACCTAGAAACTGTGAATAATATTTGTACTATAAACAAAGAATTCTACTAGATTCTACCATTTGCCATTAACTTTATGGAAGGGAAAAATTGTAGCATTCATTGCCATAATACTCAGAACATAAGATTTTTTTAACCTACTTACTTCAGTAACGATTGTTTGGTTCAGATAAATCCATAACGTTCTTAAACCTGAAATAATTTTATAGCTAATAAACAAAACAGTTTGGCATCTGAATAATTACAGAAGGGGGGACAAACACCCAAAGGAGACTGTTTCTCCCAACCATCTCCTGAAAGCAACCAAGATCACTTGCTTTAGCACCCCCAAGCCTCTTCACTGAACCACTAGGACAAAGATGATGGGTAACAACCCACACAGAAAACTCTACAACTTAGCACTCATTAGCAGACTTAACTCTCACCAATTTCACTTTAGCTATCTCCTCATCGAATTTTTTGTGTGCCTGACTTTTCAGTTTGCAGCAGTCACAAGGTCATTCACTTGGAATAGAATCTAATGAGCCTCCTGCTCAATTCGATGGTATTTATAATATTTCCTAGGTCTTTGGGTCTGTTTTGAAATTAAATGAGCCACCTGCTCAGTTCCTCCTCTCAAGAAACATGACCACAATTTTAGGAATTTTGCTTCCTGCAATAGCTAAAAACTGAAATGTTAGTGCTGCCACTTTCCATTTAGCCACTTACAACTACTCATTTCTCCTAGTGGGTCAGTGAACACTCTTTCAACAATATCCTTTGGATATATTTCTCTTCATTTAATTATTTAAAATAAATAAATATTCATTTATAGTCATCATTGACCAACTTGGTCATAAAAACTTATAATAACTTTTAGCGAAATGTTTTCTTAAAATAATAAAAATATATATATTTCCAGTTCTAGGTGGGTTACAAACACTCCCCCTTAAGTTCAACATCGTCCACAATGTTTCTTAAATTTATTCTGTGTCTTCCTGGAACAGATTTGGATATGCCTCTCGCATATGACTCTCCAATTCTCAGGTTTCTTCATCTTGATTGAGATGTTTCCATTGCACCTTTACCTATCCAATGGAGCGATTCTGAAGAAAAAATTCTCTCCTGTCAATAATACAGTCCGGTTCCACCTGAAAATCTCCTTCTAGTTCTACCTGAATAACATTCCAGTTGATCACATGAGTAGCATCGTGCACATACTTTTTCAATATGGAAATATGAAATACACTATGTATTCTAAAATTAGATGGGCAAAGCTAATTGATATGCCACTGGTCCAAATCTTTTCAATATTTCGAATGGTCCACAATGCATGGGTGCTAATTTAGCACAACTCTCCAATTTAAAGGATCTCTTTCTAGGTTTTACCTTGACAAATACATGCTCGCCTACTTTGAATTCTTTCTAAGTTCTTTTAAGGTCTCCATGACTTTTTTGTCTGTCTTGTACAGTTTTCAAATTGCTTTGTACTAGTTTCCCTGTTGCTTCCAATTATTTTGATAAGTCAGGTCCTAACATCAATATGTCAACCAGATTACTCCATGAAATGGGAGTGTTACATTTCTTACAATACAATCTTTGCTTTTTATTGGAAAAAATCGACTTTTCCTTCATACATGTCATCAAAACTTTGGTTTTTCTTCCAACTTGTCATCAAAACTCGTCGAGTTTATCCGACGTATCAGCAAAACTTATCTTTTTCTCCTGACATGGAAATTTCAATACTTATAAAAATTTTGAAAATTTTTCTTCCTTTTCATCAGCGAAACTCACCTTTTTCGCCCGACACGCATCAATGAAACTCATCTTTTTCACCCAACACACATCGGTGAAACTCACCTTTTTCGCTCGACGCGCATAGACGAAACTCGTCTTTTTCCCCTAACATGCATTGGCGAAACTCAACCATTCAAGCCAACACGCATCAGCTAAACTCGACCAACTCAACTGACATAGAAAATTTCCAACACTCAGAAAAACTTTGGAAAATCTTTCTTCCTTTCTCGATAAACTCACCAGTTTCTTTTGATGTGTCGACAAACTCGCCAAAGTTTTTCGACACATATCAGAAAACTTAGTAATTCTTGTCGACATACAACTTCTCAAAAACACTTAGAAAAAAATTTGTTCCTCGACGATCTCGAGAAATCTTGTCGAGATGTATCAATGGAACTCGCCGAATTTGGCTGACATGTGTCGGTGAAACTTGCCCATTTCTTCCAACATGTATCGGCTAAACTCCCAAGTTTAGTTGACATATCCATACTTAAAAAAAAATTGAATTTTTTTTTATTCCTTTCTCTCTCATCTACTCAACTCATCCTTTCACGTCGATACGCAACGGCGCAACCCAACCAATTCAGCTGATATATTGGAAAAACTCACCAAGTCTTGCCAACATGGAAAATTTTCAAACACTTAGAAAATATTTTTGAAAATTTTTCTGTCTTCTACTTTTCCTACTAACCATAGAGGGTGATCTTAACTATGTCAACTATTCATATTGACCCATTTAGGCCCAATGCTGTAACCTTGTTCTGATACCACACTGTCACATCCCCTCCCCTCTGACTCACCAAGGAGTGGGCGCGACTCAACTGTTGCTATGCTTATCAATACGGGCAATCTAGCCCCATGAACAAAATAACCAAAATGCATTGAAATAAAAACATATGCATATGCACATACATAATACATGTAATCTACAACGAAATAAAATGCATTTCATTCAATCATTCAACACATTCATATGGTAATAATAATTCTGAAACAAATAAAGTTACAGAAATTAAATACAAAGAGAATACTTATCTTGAAAATAATTTGTCTTGCAACTAGTTATGTCCCTGCAACGTTCCACCCAACCATAAGTCAGTGTGCTCATCAATCTCTTTGCACAACTTCCACCCTCGAGCTGGGCATGATTTCCACAAGGAACTAGGGAACAACACACTCACACATAGCCACATACACATCCAAACTCAGCCAAGCCAAACACAGTTGGGTTTATGAGGCTACTAAGGAACTGGAAAGGTAGAATTTCTAAGCTAGTGAGCTCAAAAACAGATCTATGGACACCTGCACCAAATCTATCTAGCTCGAAATCCACAATACCTACACACCCAACATAAGGAAGTATTCCCTTCAATTCTACACAGTCCCTTAGGTCATACCTTCCCTTCCAATGCTCTTCAGGGTGTGCGTAGAAGATTTTCTAGCCCTCTTGATCTGTATGTGAGCTTCCTCTCTTCACTAGGTTTATCATTCCAATTCTGGGCCTATTCCACTCCTAATCAGTTCAGACCAAACAAGGATTTACAGGACCACAAAACACAAGTGCTCGGTATGAACAAAATGGCTTGGGAACCAAAAACAAAAATGGTAGAGGGAAAACAAACCTCTGATACCAAGTTCAATTTCAAAAATGTCTATAGGCTTCACAAGGGAAAAAAACAACCTTCCCAAACCAACAAATTATGGTTCTCTTTTGCTCGTTCACTCAACAATACCAAAAATGGGTTTCTGGGTATAGAGAAATGAGCAAAACAACAGAAATCGTGAAGGAAAACGCTCAGCAATATCCAGCTGTATGAGGAAAGGAAAAACGACCTCTTAAAACCCCAAAACCATGAATCTCTGCAGCACATTCACTCAACAATACAAAAATGGATTTTCCCAGCCATGGAAATGAAGGTAATTGCAGAAAACGTGAGGGAGAAACACACAACAAGCTCCAGCTACGTGAGGCGAAGGAACGTATGGGCGAATAGTGAAATGGGCATCCATTTCTTGGATTTTTCTTGTTCCATAAGTCAAAAACACGATTTCCAAAAATGATGGCTTGCCCCAATTCGAATTTGACTGTCATACTCTTCCATTCCCCATACATCAACTACCTCAACCAATTTCTAGAAAAAATAAATGATTGGGTGAATAAGACAAAAATGGTAGTTGACAGCTTTATGGGATTTCCCTTTCACATTTGGTTTTACTCTATTGGCTCAAGGGTTTGAATAACCCCCCTATTCCTTGTGAAATCGTGCCCCATGTCTCTTTTGTTGCATTGACATAGCTAGTTGTGGGTACTTTTATTAAATTGCATATTTACATAATGTCTAAATTTTTACTGTACTTGGCTAGCACGATAACCATCGGCATCGATTTTAATTGTCGATACATAAAACACTAAATCCATGATGGGGCCTTGGCCTTGAGATCCTCACCATGATTTAATAATGATATTTACATCATTTACAACTTTAATGCAATAGAGGTCAAAATCAGAATATTACATGAACACTCTTTCAACAGTCTCATTTGGATAGGTGTCTCCATTTAATTATTTAAAATAAATAGATATTCAATTACAGTCATCCTTAACCAACTTGGTCATAAAACTTATAATAACTTTTAGCATAATGTTTTCTCAAAATAATAAAAATATTTATTTTCCAGTTCTAGGTGGGCTACAGATGTTTCCAACTAAAATACAATATTATTGTTAGTTTGTAATTGTTTTATGAAATAAAGATGTATTGCATAAAGTTATTTTCAAAATGAAAATTTATAATTATTGATTTAAAATTGTTTTATAAAATAAAAATATATTATGTAAATTTATTTGTAAAATGTAAAATTCTAGACTTTTAATAGTGGTTGAGTGGCTTGTATTTTTGTTGAATCTTCTTTTTATTTTATTTTTTTATATTTTTTGTTTGATTTTTTTTTTTTATTTAGAGATGCATGTTATGTTGTTGGTTCTTTGAAATAAATGTTTTTGTTTTGATATTTTTTTAGTATGGTGTTTTATGGTGATGTTTTTTACTTTAAATGCATAGAAGCTTCCTTCAAGGTCCACGGCTTATCTTTACTCGTGAACCATGCAAGGTTTCACAATCCATTATTATTGGCATAAAACTTCGTAAGCGAGTTTATATCTCCTCTCAAAGACCAAAAATAATATAAAAATAGAAATATAAAACAATTCAGAGCCTCATTAATATCTCTTTATATGATATAAAATTATAACATTATACAATCTTTTATAAGACAAAAAAATATACACAAAGTGTAATAAACATTTGACTCTATCACTTTACAATTATTAGCTATTATGTAAACATCTTTCAAACTTGAAATTTTCCAAATTAAATACATGTCTAAATGTTTTTTTTTAATTCATTAAAATAATTCTAAATCACTGGTTGAATTCAAACTCAACATCATATTTTTATTTCTATAATACAAACTAAATATTAAGTTCAAATATATGTTTATATTACTAAATTTTAAGCTTAAAAGAGTTATTAAAAATTATGTTCTTACCAATTAGGTAGAATTATAACTTCATACAAAATTTATATTAAAAATGGGTAAGAATTTTAACATAAAAAAAGTTTAACTTGTCTATTAATTAATTTTATACGTAACTTAAATCTCATAATTTTGATCTCCAAATGAAGATTAATCCTCAACAATTTATATAGGAAATTGATTCACATATGAGGAAATACTCCTCTTAAATGGCATTCATATAAAACTAATTTGATTGATTTTTTTTAATCGATCATTTTGTTACACTCATCATATGGAAGGTGTTATAACTAGATCTTGTTCTTAATTTATCTGTTCTTTTTGTCCTAATTTTCAACCGTTGGTTTAAAATGATTTTACATTTTATGTTGATTTTAAGAACTTTTGACAATCATTAATTTTTGTTGGATTTAATGCTTTTAATGGTTGAATTATTTCATTAATTTAGTTTTAAGGCTTGTCTTTTGAGCTTATTAGTTAATATGTATATCTTTAAGCTTTCAAAAACATATAATAAAAGTTTATTCCAAGTTTGTTTTATAATCTAACCTTCATTTTTTAGTCATTTGTCAAATATTTCCATGAGGAGATTCCTGTAGCAGCTCTGTTTTTCCTGTTTTTGTCATTATCATTGGGAGTTTATTACGAGATGATGGAAACGAATTCTGGAAAACCAAACAAGGTTTTCATCCACAACAAACTTATTCACAAAAACCTCTCTTATTTTTGCACCAGCTATTATCGTTTGAGCGATTCAAATTCATCTTTGTGGCCTATTTTCAGGGTTTGAATTATTTAATAATTTCCAGTTTTAGTCACAAATTTCTAGCACGTATTCCGATCAATGGAAGAGAAATTTTTAAAAACCAAGAGAGGTTTTTTTTTCATTACACTCATTTAAACAAACCTCTCTCAAGTTTTGCACAGGTGTCTTGGATCGAGAGATATGAAGACGTCTTTGAGACCTAAATTTTCAAAAATTCACCAAATTTCCCCAAATCCGATTTGCTATTTTTGGATTAATTGTATTTAAATATTTTGAGTTATCATGTAACTAATTGATGTAACTGTTTCAAATTTCGACCTAAAAGGTAGTTATGGAACTATTTTACCTTTGTAATGTTAAAAGGAAGCCAAACATACAGTTTTGGGGTTGGAATTTTCACTCAATGAGAGGTTTTTGGAGCTTTGATATCTCAAGCTAGCACTTATAACTCTTATTTAAGTGGATGATTGTTATTGATTAAATATAAACGGATAATCCCTTTTACCTGTCATGCTTTTTCATTTCTGATCTAGCTGATTACTCAATCTACAATTTCATTTCCTGTTTAAAGATTTTATTCATGTAAATGCTTGTAGCCTGTGGGTGAAATTAGTATTTCATGTGTGATGTTTATGGCTTATTGGGATGTGTTTCATCCCCAATTTATCTAACTTGTGCATGATTCAGTTATGTATTAGCTTGTGAATGTTTATTACCTCCTTGTTGATGAAGTTTTAAACCAAAACCCTAAAACCTATTTTATTTACTTTTACTTTTGAGATTGTGTTGGCTTGTTCTTCTAGTAGTCTAAGAACAATTTCTGGAACTAACATCTTTGGCGTCGTTGCCAGGAACAAAAATCAATATTATTTCCCTCGGGAAGAACTACAATGACACAGATCTAACTCTTGATGGCAGACAAGAGAAGGGCATAGAGATAGACTACAATCATCTGCATGGCGACTCCACGATTCAAGATTCCACTGCAAAAAAAAAATTGTTGACAGAAAAATGAAGAAGCCAAATGGAAAGACTGGGTATCAGATTGTTACTTTCCTCCATGAGGTTTTGTTCTTATTCATCAGTTATTTCTTGTCTTTCCCATTGCATGTCAAAATAATTTTTTTTTTGTCTATTTCGATGATCATAAACCTTCAAGTACATATCCCTATTTGGAAGAAGTCTGCATTCGTCTTGTTTTTATGATGTTGATCATATTCCTTCATTTGATATACATGTGCAACATGATATACATATACCTATATCTCTTGAACCTGATTATTCGGGTCATCTTGTAGAGAATAAAGCTGATCTATTACCTTGTACCATCACTGCTGAAACTTGCGAACAACTTGTTGAACCTCATTTTCAACTCATAGATTTTCAGTCTAGACTCAGACAGAAGATGTTTAAACCTCTTAGGCTGCCATCTCTTTTACCTCCTTACCCTTCCTACTTGGTTGAATATCTTCTCCATTTTACTGGAAAATACCATATTACAACAGAGAAGCATTTAGGATCTTTTCATAATTTCATTAATAATTTTGAAGTCATCCATGAGGATGTTGTCATGAGGTTATTTTCGAAATCCTTTGCTGGAGATGTTGGGTTTTAGTTCCGAAATTTAAAAGCTGATTCAATTGGATCATGGGAAGAGTTACATAATGTATTTTTGAAGTATTGAGGTAAGAATAAATCTTATGATCAATTTCTTTCTGAATTTTATAGTTTGAAAAGGGATAATGATGAGCCAATTACTAAATTCAATTGGAGGTTTCAAATTTTTTATATCAGTATGCCCATGAAGATCAGACCTTCGGAAAAACTTGCTATCGTATATTATGTTATGGCTCAACATTTAGATCTTGTCTTTTTCTTGTTAGAAAGGAAATCGTCATCTTTAAGACAATTGTTTGAGGATGCAAAAGGAGTGGAGGAGAACATTTGAGCTTGCAAAATGTTTCGAGATTAGGCTCATGTTGAAGATATACAAGCTTATGAACAGGAAGATGAACATAGGTATCATTCAGATTTAAGACAACTTTCTTCATCATTTTCATATTTTCATATGAACAAGGATATAAATGATGCATGTGTTGATTCTTCATATTAGTTTGCTGACGTTTTAGATTATAATATACTTTCAATGGATTATAGTAAAAAATTTCTAGCTCCTGCTATGAGATTATCATTGTTATGAAGAAGAAGTTGCTACTCTTCAACCTCTTACTATTGATATAATAAATAAGTTGTCATTCTTGACTTATGGTCACTTTCAAAAAAAAATTGTTCAAGTTTTGGTCAAAAGTTTTATTTAAAGGTCGAGAAGCAGTTTGAAGAACCCTTGGTTTCCATTCTTGACCCAAAGTTTAAAAAGAACAGCAATGGAGAGGAAGAGAATGATTCACTTTATGATGAATATAATGAAGACATTGAATTTTTAAATCGGAAATTTCATGATCAGCAAAAACCGATTGTAGGTGAACTATATTCCAAACTTTTTACTGAACAAGAAAAAATTATGAATTGCGTTGACTCTCAAATTGATAGCAGCGAAACTGTAGATACTTTGAATGTAATATTAGATGTGTCTAATATCCATGGTCGTGATAACTTTGTTGCTCAAAGCCATTATGAAAAAATGCCATTTTTTTATGGATATAAAGAAATACTACAACCATTCTTTCAGTCCTCATTAGTTGAGCAACATTCTTCAGAAATCAGTCATCTTGAGTTAGTGGAAGATATAAAACAGGATGAGCTCAACAGAGTTGAAGATTTTATATATTTTTCTCTTATTGCATTAATTCATGGAGTATTGAGAATTGAGGACACCCATTTGCAGACCATTCTTTTTTAACAACATGAAGAAATAATTTTGCATGAGTTTCATGATCCCGTGGCTTCTTGGATGGAGTTGTATTTTTCAAAGGTTTCTCATGCTCTAGCTTTTGGCATACTTCTTATTTTCAGTCATAAGTATCATCTTCCTACAAACTCTTTATTGAATTTATCACATATTTTGTGGGTCTTATCGAACAGTAGCATGCATGGAATTATGATTCCCAGTCAAATGGTTTCTTGGCTTCACTGGAAGTATGATTACACTTGATTGGGTTGTTTCCTCCGATTAGAAGTAGGAGTATATAGCAGAATAAGATCGTTATACGAGCATGTAGACTCTTTTCAATATGCTGGTTTGTAACAGTATTTTGTCATTTCAAAGGTATGTGCTCAGAGTTTGAAAAAGTTGCAGAGATTTGGTAAATGACTCCATCACCCAATGAATAAGACACAAGGTCTATAGGTTCTTGAAGCCTCATAAGGAGGACTTCATCCCGCAGCAAGAGCCAGATGTTATAACTAGATCTTGTTCTTAGTTTATCTGTTCTTTTTGCCCTAATTTTCAACCGTTGGTTTAAAATGATTTTACATTTTATGTTGATTTTAAGAACTTTTGACTATCAGTAATTTTTGTTGGATTTAATGCTTTTAATGATTAAATTATTTCATTAATTTAGTTTTAAGGTTTGTTTTTTGGGCTTATTAGTTAATATGTATATATTTAAGCTTTCAAAAACTTATAATAAAAGTTTATTCCAAGTTTGCTTTATAATCCAACCCTCATTTTTTAGTCCTTTGTCAAATATTTTCATGAGAAGATTCTTGTAGCACCTCTGTTTTTCATGTTTTTGTCATTATCATTGGGATCATATTACGAGGTGATGAAAACGAATTCTGGAAAACCAAGAGGTTTTTGTCCACAATAGACTCATTCAAAGAAACTTGTCTCAGTTTTGCAACAGCTATTATCGTTTGAGATATTCTAATTCATCTTTGTGGCATATTTTCAGGGTTTGAATTATTTAAAAATTTCTTGTTTTAATCACAAATTTCTAGCACGTATTCCAATCAATGGAAGGGGAATTTTTGAAAACCAAGAGAGGTTTGTTTTCATAATAAACTCATTTAAAAAAAACTCTCTCAGGTTTTGCACAGGTCTCCTGGATAGAGAGATATGAAGATGTCTTTGAGACCTAAATTTTCAAAAATTCGCCAAATTTCCCCAAATCTGATTTGCTATTTTTGGATTAGTTGTATTTAAATATTTTGAGTTATCATGTAACTAATTGATGTAACTGTTTCAAATTTTGACCTAGAAGGTAGTTATGGAACTACTTTACCTTTGTAATGATAAAAGGAAGACAAATATACAGTTTTGGGGTCGGAATTTTCACTCAATGAGAGGCTTTTGGAGCTTTGATATCTCAAGCTAACACTTATAACTCTTATGTAAGTGGATGACTATTATTGATTATATATAACTTGATAATCCCTTTTAACTGTCATTCTTTTTCATTTCTGATCTTGTTGATTACTCAGTCTACAATTTCATTTTCTGTTTAAAGGTTTCATTCATGTAAATGCTTGTAGTCTGTGGGTGAAATTAGTATTTCATGTATAATGTTTATGGCTTATTGGGATGTGTTTAATCCCTAGTTTATCTAATTTGTGCATGATTCAGTTCTGTATTAGCTTGTGAATGTTTATTACCTCCTTGCTAATGAAGTTTTAAACCAAAACCCTAAAACCTATTTTATTTACTTTTACTTTTGAGATTGTGTTGGTTTGTTCTTCTAGCAATCTGAGAACAATTTCAGGCACTAACAAAAGGATTCATAATGCTCTGTAAATTTTATTATATGGAAGGATTCCTAATGCTCTGTAAATTCTATTAGTAAGATAAAAAATGTAAAAATATTATATATTATAAAAATTTCTTAATTCTTTTGTACTTTTAAATATCATTTATAGTGAAATTTAGTTTCACATTCATCAGGGCCAATATTTTTTTAGAGGAACTCATAATAGATACCACATCTTCCTTGGTCACATTTAGAAACACTTATTAACAAGTCCATTTTTACGTGTCATTTTGGCAATTACAAATTTACAAATTCAACAATAACAAGTAAAACATTTGAGGAGAAATCACAAAATCTGTAATTTGAAGAGTATATATATGATAAACGAGAAACACACGTTTTTTAATGAAAATTTATTGCAATTTCGATATTTGCTTATTGAATTTCTAGGAATTTTTTATTCAAATTGAAATTTAAACTCTAGGAAATTGCATTTTTGCAATTACAAATTCACAAATTGAAGAATATAAAAATTGAAGAAAAATTGCAGCTTTAGAAAATGCAAATTAGAATTTCAAGAAAAATAAAAAGAAATTAACATTTTTCTCACAAAAATGCAATTTCGAGAATTGACTAATTCAACAATTGGAGAATTATAAAACTTCATTTTTATGATAATTGTATATTGTAATTACACTAGCATAGATCCATCTAAAAGGGGATCTACTAAGCACCAAAAAGGATCAAAACTGTCAAAGTGCAAACCTTTTTTAGAGTGGAAATGTGTAATCTAATTTTTATGGTTTTAGTTCATGTAATTTATGTTGTTTTATATATATGAAATGCTAAATAATTTAAATTTAATTTAAGCGAACAAGTTATTTTTAATATTTTTTTATTATTTTTTATAAAAGACACTTGTCAACTCTAGGATGATCACGGAAGGAGTTACACATATCTCCCCTATTGGGTTTTAGAATGCGCCTCTTCGATGCAATGACATTTTTTATTCAAATTTCAATTTCAACATTTCAATAACTACAAATTTGGGAGTCAAATCCCACTATTTATAAAGCCACTTCATCCATACTACTTTAATTCGATATCATAACTACACTAATTAATACGAGAAACATGCTTATAACCATGACAATAACAAATAGGTGGAGAATAGTATGAATTTAAACATTAACATACTGGAAAGTACTTGCTTAAATGCTAGTGGCCCTCTGTGCCCAAGAATGTACACCATGCACCGAAATTACATTATGGCATCAAACAAACCGTAGGAAAATCAGGGAAGCAGTGGATGGCAAAGATTCCTTAGGGAATAGGTCGTATCTGCAAAAAACTATAAAGTAGAGCATATGCGAGGAGAAAAGACACTGCTAAGTATGATGGAAAGGATGAAATATTGATGTGAGAGCACTCTGTGCTAGGAAAGAGATGAAAGAAATACTTTTTGTGTGAGCACTCTATGTTAGGCAAGTGAATTCTCACTGAAAACCTGAACCTGAGGTTAGTTGTCTCCTCTCTTGACACACATATTTACCTCAAGGCTGATTGAGCACAAATAACATCTGTGCCAAATCTACGGTTGGGTGGAATATGGTTGCCCCCTTTTCATTCGACTCACGTTACAAATAGGTTCAATCACTATGTTTAAATTTCCGCAAAAACTATTGAGCTCAAGGTATATCTGTATATGTGTAAATATTTGTTTCGGTGTCAATAAAATTATAAGTATCAGTTATTAGGATATATGAAAATGCTTCTTATGAGATGGTGTAATACTCTTGCTCTATTTTGGAATGAATATGACTGCATTGGTTATATGGTTTACTAATGGTGTACTACTCCTGCTCTGTTTTGGAATGACTATGACTACATTGGTTATATGGTTTACTAATGATGTAGTACTCCTGCTCTGTTTTGAAATGACTATGACTCAATTGGTTATATGGTTTACTAATGGTGTAATACTCCTGCTCTGTTTTGGAATGACTATGACTTGCATTGGTTATATGGCTTCCTAATGGTGCAATATGCATGCTTTGTTTTGAATGACTAAGTCGTGTATTTGGTTATATGGTTGTTCTAATGGTGTAATATTATTTTGTCAATGCTTTAGGATGTTTCTGTTAAATGACCAGTGGTAAGGGACCCCCTGTAGGGAATCCTGAGTGCCTTTCTGGGTTGAAACCCTTTCCATCTTAGTGAACTCCATGTATAAACATGGTAACATTGTGAAGGAAAGTGTGTCAGCTGGAGTTTTCTTAGAAATATTGCTACTAAGCCTGAGATTGATTTAAGCAACGACTCAGCCTAAGGCTATGAGGCCATCAAAGGTTTATAACCCCTTGGTTTCACCCAAAAAACCATAGAGAAAATAGGTGAAAACATTAGGCCAAAAGGCATGCGAAATTTTAAAAAATGTAAAGAAGTCAAGTTTTTTGGCAATCCGAAATCTGCATTGCGGAAAGCGAAAAGAAGAAGTTTAAACTCGTAAATAATTTAAGTGTTTATGTAATATGCAATCCACAATCTGCATTGCAAAAAGAGGAAAGCAAAGTTAAAATGATAAAGATTTTAAGTGTTTCTGCAATCCACAATTTGTATTGCGGAAAGTGGAAAGCGAAAGTTAAAACTGGAAGTATTTAAGTGTTTTCGCAATCTGCATTGCGGAATGCAGAAAACGAAAGTTAAAATTATAAATGTTTTAAGTGTTTCCTGCAATCTGCAATCCACATTGTGGAAAGCGAAAAGCAGAAGTTAAAATTGTAAAGATTTTATGTGGTTTCAGCAATCTGCAATATGCATTGCAAAAAGTGCAATGTGAAAGTTAAATTAGAAATAATTGAAGTGTTTCTGCACTCTGCAATCCGCATTGTGGAAAACATAAAGCGCAATTTAAATGATAAAGGATATAAACACCTTCCACAATCCACAATCAACATTGCGTAAGGGTAAAAGTTATAATAAGATAATCATTCCCGCAATTTGCTACCCACATTACGAAACTGGATTCGCGAGAGGAAAAAACCACAATGAAAGGCCTTTTGCGAAGGACTTTTAGGCTTAAGTTTTGGATCCAAACAGTTATAAAAAGGATAAGGTCAAACCTTCAAGGCTATTCTTCCAAGTGTTTGATGACATTAATATATCTTCTATAAGGTTGAAGAACCATAAGGTGTGGTTCTATTTAATTAATAGCTATATAGTCCGCAGTCGATCATTATAATAGAGAATGAATAACAATGGTTGGACTCATGGGATATATGGGAAGAATTATTTTTTTTATATGCATTTTAGTTCGGTCATATGGGTATGTTACACTAGTACATATACATTAGAGAAACTAAATTTATAGGACCGGCAGCCTCATCCTTAGGTGTTCTAGTTTTCTCTTACATGTTGGATCCATCTCGAGGGGATTCAATTAAGAACTAGGTATAGTCTCGGGTCAAGTTTAGGAGGAATGTGGCAGTTCTAAGGTCATTTGGTTACCATTCCACAAGTATGAAATAGAGTATTTACTATTAATATTGCGTTGAAGTCTGCAAGGTTATAGAGCTATTGCAAGCTACGCAACTATGGGTAAGAGGTTTACCCTATATCATATTTCGTTTATGTTTTAAATATGTTTACATGTTGAGATCGCGGTTATTAGGTTTTGTATGGAAAGTTGTAAATCATCCTTCATAAAGCTGAATACATGTTTTTTTTAATGTTTTATGGTTTAGGATAAAATATATGATTAACCTCTTATAATGATTATACTAATTTATTTACAAATATTTTACAGTTGTATTAGAGTTTAGTCTAGAATCTAGGGTTAATCCTTTATGAAAACTATAGTAAATCATTTCCAAAACATCATGAATAGAATTGATTTCACACAAAATCCTAACGCATAGAAATAATAGGTCCTAGAACACATATCAAGTAACTATTTAAGCATTTTAACAGATAGGAGAGAGTTGTTTTCCAAGCAAATATTCTCTCCATCCAAGCAAATCTAGTGATGGAGCTTTGATATTAAATCTATATTATAAACTCAACACTTGAACAAATCTTCACGCATAGTTATAACCTAGAATAAACGCTTAGCATATTATTAGAGAACATCCACGAAGGGTTATGAATATAGTCAGTATAAAAACTATCATTTAATTAAACATCTACATGCCAAACAATAAAACAGAGTAAATAACCATAGACATATCAAAACCCATTGGATTTTCCAAATATACGATATCAACATATCCAAAATTTTCAACGTGATTTCTAAAAACACTACACACAACACTAGCTGGAAGTTACACTTATTCATTTTCTTATGTTTTTTTTTCCATCGAAGTAATTCATCCCTAATCAAATTGTAGTTATTTGTCATATATCTGTTGTATTTACCATTTTTTTCATTTCTCATCGGTGTTTTTTTAGCATACTTCAACTCTTTGATGTAATGTATGTATATTGTCTTTTATGGTGACTCTATATTTGATTAAAATGTAATTATTTCATATCGTTGTATTATACAAACATATGTACATATGTATGTTGTGTTTACCTCTTTTTTCATTTCTCATCAGTGTTTTTTTTAGCATACTTCAACTCTTTATTGTATTGTATGTATATTGTTTTAATATGATGACTCTATAATTCATTTCAAACATAATTATTTCATACCATTGTATTATACAAATACATACTATATTTATGTAATTATAACTTATACATATAACCAAAGAGGATGTTGATTGGCCTCAACAATTTATGTTACACAAGTTTTGATTGGCCTCAACAATTTATGTTCATCTAATTGCACACAAAGCATCTAAAGATGGTGTTGAGATCAACTAAAGCTAATATAGTACCAAATGACAAAAAAATCTCTAATGGATTATCCTAACTATTATTTACAAAATGTCGACCTTCTTCTGAAGAGAATGTAAAACCAAATAAAAGTAAGGATAATAATATTACATTTTCATAAACGAATTTCGAATTATATGTGAAAGCAATAATTACAAAAATAGAGTATGTTTTTATAAAAGATATTGATATGAAATAATTAAAATTGAAACCAACTATAAAAGAACCGTGAAAAACAACGTATATACGTTATAATAAAGAGTTGAAGCAGCTAAACATAGAATCCATGAGAAAGAGAAATTAGAAATATAACATACATTTCCACATACGACGTACAACTGTAATGTGTTTAGCATTGAAGTGTGTTGATGGTAAAAAAATACAATTGTATTCAATACCATGTTTAATAATAATAAAAAGAACAAAAAAATTCCATATTATTTAAGAGATGAAAAAAAACCATTATTTTGAATTCTTTTATATACAAGAGCCACGTGGTGGCAATGTCCCCGATAGTACCACATGCTTTTGCTAGAAGAAAAATTGCCTCGTAATAATAAGAAAGCACACTCTAAGAGCATTTGGTATCCATGATAGTAATCAACAACGTATTATTAAATAGAAATAAACATTGTCTCTTATCATTAGAATAGAGACATTGTAAAGATTGTGTTATTAAAAACATAATTCAATTTCATTAAAAACTTTATGTATTTCAAACTTTTGTGCTAACATATATAACAAACTAAGAACCATCTGAATGGATACAAGGTTAAATATCAGACTAATTTAAATCTAATTTAACTCTGCTAATAATTTCTATGTTGTTGCACCTTGACTATGGTCATTTGTATTATTTGGAATTTTGGGTTGATGGTCGTTAGTTTGATGGATTCAATGGATAGACTTAAATTCTCAAGTATAAGAACATAAATTTAGTCTTGTGCACTCAATACAAGAACCTTATACAAGGTTAAATATCATACTAAGTTAGATTGTTAATATGAACTTTTCATGTCTAGGATAATTTTATCAAACTTTTAAACTATTAAATAGGTTTCCTACTTAAATCAATTCCAAATATTGTTATGGGTCTGCACCGTTACAAATTTAGGTAGTTGGGAATTCTTAACCATCATGTAAAAGTGACTCTCTATGTAGTTAGTAATTTTTTTCTTTTATTCAAAGTGCATTTCATATAAATAAATAAAATAAAACAAATATGAAAAATACAAATTTCTACCATTCTAAATATATCAAATAAAATAATACATTAAATAGTGAAATAAATATCTCCCCAATTATATAGTTGAAAAGAAACCACTCAACTTTGTTAAAATATCCAATCTTATAAATAATTTATAGTTTAATATACATACAAAATAACATGAAAAATAACATTACTAACATCCCTACTCACTTGAAAGATAGAAACTAATAGAATACATAGAGATACAATATATATTAAATCATGGTTGAGGTAATATACAATGTATATAGTGTTACATCACTATGTAAAAAATAGTTAAACACACAACACTTATAATTAAATTATACACTTTTCCTCAAGGATATGGATTCAACTTTGAAACATATCCTCGATTTTATGATTATGAATAGTATTGACGGAAATGTATCATAATTAAAAATGAATCAATATATACATATGTCCATAAACTAATTGAAATACACAATAGTTTTAACTTGAATTTATTTAGCTTTTGTATTATGGAAGAAGTATGTGGTAACTAATTGTAAACAATTAGTTAGTGGTGGGGATTTAATTGTTTTGATGGAAGTCTAGGTTGGTGTATTTAACAAGATTTGTTGAGTGGTTTTGTATATTTGTTTGAATTAAAAAAAAAAACTAATTACAAAAAATTGTAATAATTGTTTGAAATGAATGGATTTAAACATATAAGTCTTCTATTGAAATAAGGTTTGATAAAAAGGTTAAACTAATTAAGGATCAACTTTCTTAGATTTTAAGGTGTTTTCTAGGGTTTCTTCTGAATCTTTACAAAGATGCATCGAAGAGGCCCTACGATCCCTCGCTTCCTCAAATTTTTGGCAGTAAGAGTTTTGTGATGGGCTAGAATCCAAAAGAATACATTGACCTTTGGCAAACCATCATTACACCAAATCTTATTCCACTTTGTATCTTTTTTTATCCCGTTCTTGTTCTTGTAAACAAGGGACTATCCTTTCTTCACCGAGTGAGAATCTGTCTTTCCCCAACCAAGGTTGTCTTTAATGTGTTTGTGAAATGGGGCTTGCCCATGCAGAAGGGAAAGAAAAAATTTGTAGTCTGTTTGAAGGTGCACTGGAATTTCAAAGTTCTTCCACCCATCCTATCTACCACTATTTTTCTAGGAAGAAATATCATAGAGGGTGCTGATGTTGTTGCGATCAAACCATTCCTTAAGATCATTTAGTTCCTGGCGGAAATTAGCTGGGGAGTTCGAACCAAGTCTATCATGCCAAATCTTGATTCATTTTCCATTCCCTGATATCCAATGAATGTTGTATTGAATGATGTAAGTTGCTTTTTTATAGAGGTCCCAAATAGGAGATCCAACTCTGTTCATATCTATATCTCACCACATTTTCTTCTAGTACCTGTCATGTATTTTTTCTAAAGGGTCGTCTTCCACCAAGCATTTTCACCAGAGATTACTCTCCATAAAATTTTTGCGATGAGGGCTAAATTCATGATTAGAGGATCTCTTACTCCCACTCTGCCACATTACTTTGGGTTGCACACCATGTCCCAGTTTATCAAATGGATTTTTTTTTTGGTACTAGTAGCCTTGCCTCCTTGCCAAAGAAATTTCTGGATTTCTCTGTTTCTTTCCTGTATAATTTGTTTAGGTGCTAAGGATATTGAGCAGACATAAATCGGAAAGGAAAAAAGGACAGCTTTTATAAGGACTAATTTTCATACTGGGTTGAGCCATCTAGTTCCCCAAGAATTGATTTTTTTTTCTTTGTCGATCACACTATGCCAGTCTGCCATCTTTTTTCCCCCCTTGAATATGGGAATGCCCAAATAGTTGAAGGAGTTCCAAATTGCTAGTCCCTCGAATCTAAGGATTCTTGATATGCTTGCCATGGTTCCACGGAGTCAATTCCATCCATAAAATTTTGATTTAGAAGCATTAACCTTACCATCAGAGGCTTTGAGGAAGATGGAGAGAACTCTTTTGAACCTTTTTTCTATGACCGTAAATGCGCCCCCCAAGCAAAATGGTGTCATCGGCAAATTGTGCATGGTTTGCAAATATGACTCCTCTTGGAATTTTCAGGCCTTTAAGATCCCAATTGTCTTGTTGTTGCTGAAGCTTTCCGCTCATGGAGTCAACGACCAGAAGGTAAAGATAGGGATTCTAATAGAGTTGTAACAATATTATGTGTTTGAATGTGGTAGTTACTATGTGGATTTGAATATAATTAGTGGTTGAGCAAAATTTGAGAATGTCTAAAGCATTGGCGTGTTTATTGTTTTTTTGATTAATTACTATAGATCCATTTTAAAAGTGGGTCTATAAGGGTCTGGAGGGATCAAATTTCTCAAGGTGCAAACTCTTTTTTAGACTGTACATGTGGAGAAAGTGTTTTAATTTATCTAATTTTGTAGTTATATATATATGGGGTTATAAAAATTTTAAATTTAATTTGAGAAAATCATTAACTTCAAGTGCCTTCATTGTAATGATTTCACCACTAAAGTTTTATTACTTTGCAACACATTTTGCTAGGACAAGTTATGTTCATAAAAGGATTTTTTTTTACCAACAAGTTGTGAATTTATGCCACTTCTAATTACACCAATATCACACTCACTCACCTTTGGAAATCTCTCCTATAATCTATTGTAGAATGTAACTTATGACTATTTTTTTTTGCTACTGAATTGTGAGTTTATACCACTTCTCTTGAAATCATTACATATCCACTCTCACAACAAAATGCCCAACTCAATTTGTGTGAATTTAAAAGGAGCAAGCTCTTACACCAGGGGAGAACTGTTGTGACCATAAACACATTAAAGTATTGTAAGAAATAAGAAAAAGTTTAAAGGTGTGAATCTCTTCATGCCTATTGCATGTATAGTTAAAATTACAAGGTCTCAAGAAGCTGATAATGTATTCAGTAATGGTGCCACTGGACGGAGGAGGAGAAGGCGTTTAAATCGACCTAGGCCTAATGGTGATATGCCATAAGGTTTATTTCTGATTGAATAACTTGTTTGGAATTGTGCAAGCTGTATCCTGTGGTGTACCAAAGGGTTGCGGCCCAGTTTAAGTCTTTCATCAATTGTACAGAACAATCCATTTGTTTTCTGTATTTGCACTTCTGATTTTTGCAATAAAATGTTATTTTGCTATTTTTGTGGTTGAAATATTTCAAACAAAGTGGATGTTCTTATACATAAAATTCAGTTGGTTATTGTATGAGTTTTAACATCTTATGTATGTATTTAAGTACATTTTTTTTTTTTTGAGATCTGGAATTTTTGGCCTTATGGTAGCCAATTTATATAGTTACTAAAATTTCAGAGATTTAAACTGCAACTCTGTATTAGATAGAGATTGTTTATAACTTGGGTGCTGCGGACATTTTTTCATTGGGTTTTAGTTACAGCCTCCTCGAATTCACATACATTATAGATAGTAGATTTGTAACTGTGCAGTGTGAAGTAAATGGGTAGATGACTAAATACCCCATAATGTTATAGATAATTAGTAAGATAAATGGATAATCTATAATATTATGATATCATTATATAATTATGGATGTAATCTAGTAACATTATGGGGTATATAATGTAATCTAGTAACATTTAATATACCTTAATTCAACTAGATTACTATATGACTAATTATCCATATTTTCCAGCAAATGAATCTAGGGAGAGCTCCCCATGCTCTAGTAAAGTCTGGTTTTTGGATGAGAGAACCCTGATAGTGATATTTCCAGCTTGAAAAGAGATCATTCCAATTCATTGGCATTATAATATACCCCATAGAATCCCTAGGTTGGGTAGGGATTTTGCTAGGGTAGTGTTTCCCTTGGTTTTCACACCTTTTCTCTTCTAAACAAAATAGTTATAGGGTTAGTTTAGGATTAGTTTTAGGGTAAATTTAGGTTTGCAATTTTATGTTGAAAACCCTAAAAAATAAAAAATAAATAAAAATTTTGCATTTTTTGGCCTCCCTAAACTTAGGCCTCCTTCCCTAAAAATTTAGACTAACCCCTAGATCCCTAAAACCCCTAAGGAAGAATTATAGGGAACCCTAAAAATACAAAAATTCCAAAAATCTCAAAATTTTCCCATTAAGTAAT